>SJYV01054107.1:0-11455 GCA_006410875.1 Neotragus pygmaeus | reverse complement strand
TAAGCTAAAAAATATGATGAAAAGATAGATTGAAAACCCCCAACATATTAGGGCAACTAAAAATACACTTGTAAGTAATCAATATGTCAAAGGAGAAATTATAATACATTGGAAATTAGAAAATATTTTTAAACTTAGAACTTTCGGTAAAAGCAGTGCTTAGAAAATATGCAGTCTTAAAATGCAAAATACTTGGAAAAAATTCTGAAATTCATGACCTAAGTATCTATTTTACGAAGTCCGAAAATGAATAGCAAAATTAACTTAAAGAAAGTAAACAGTAGGAAATAAAATAGAAGCAGAAACTAATGAAGCAGAAAGCAAAAAGATTAAGAAAAAATGTAAAACACTTGACTAATATGCTAAGAATAAAAAGAGCACAGTTTTGCAAATCATGCAGATATAAAAAAGATAGTAAAGGGGTGTTAAAAATAATTTTATACCAGTAGAATAACAAATGAGTGGAAATAGGTATCAACACATTTCTGAAAAACATATTTAGTCCAACACTGACCCAAAAAGAAAAATTGAATATTCTTACAATTGTTTAAAAAATTAAAATTAAACTCAAAATTTTCCTAAAAACAAAGTTCCAGGCCCACATAGTATAAGTGGCAAATTCTAAAATATATTTAAAGAAGAAATAGTTTCAGTTTTGTAAAACTCTCCCAGAACAGTAGAAAAATACTTTTGTGAACTCATTTCAACTAGTTAGTATAGCTTCAATCCAAAAGTCTGACAAGGACATTATGAGAAAGGAAGATTAAAGTCAATCTTATTTATAAACATGGATGGACATAACAAATCAAATTCAATAATAATATCCAAAATATATAATAGATTAATTATATCATAAAACGGTTGGGTCTTCAAAAATTCTAGATTAGATACAATTTGCTAATGAATTAGCATAATTTGTCACATTAATGAAGTAAAGGAGAAAAATATCATTGTAATAGATGCAAAAAATGCAGCTTCCATTATAATTTAAAATTGTTTTAGTAAACTAGGAGTGGTTTATTGATAGAGGGTTTCTAAAAACCCTTAGAGATATCATCAAATTTGATGATGGTTAAATGTTGAAAGCTTTCTCTTAAAATGAAAAACAAGACAAGGGTATCTGCTTACCATTGTATCTATCTGTCTAATATTGAACTGGAGAGGATACCAGGGAAACTCTTATGTGTATGNTTCTAAAAACCCTTAGAGATATCATCAAATTTGATGATGGTTAAATGTTGAAAGCTTTCTCTTAAAATGAAAAACAAGACAAGGGTATCTGCTTACCATTGTATCTATCTGTCTAATATTGAACTGGAGAGGATACCAGGGAAACTCTTATGTGTATGTAACAGAAGGCCCTATAAAATATGGGTTAAATAATGAGAAAAAATTTTAATCTGACATATCAGTTCAGTTCAATTCAGTCGCTCAGTCATGTCCAACTCTTTGCGACCCCATGGACTGCAGCACACCAGGCTTCCCTGTCCANGTGATGCTTTCTAAGGCCCACTTGACTTCACTTTCCAGGATGTCTGGCTCTAGATGAGTGATCACACCATACTTTCTCACAAATCCAGGACCCTTCTATCTCCTTCACCCATTCAGCTAATTCATGTCACCCTTCTCAAATCTCCTAAGTTCTCCTTTGAACGCTGTCCTACTCTCAACCCCACCACCCTTATCCCTAATTCTTTTGAGCCCCCCATCCACACTTGCAAAGAGGCATTCATTAGAAGACCTTAAATCCCATTTCTCCCACATTTCCTCAACCCCTTTAAATAACAGTGACTTTCCTTGATATATTGATGGCAGCTCCTCTACAACATCAAAAGGAAAAATGTAGCTGGATATGCAATTGTTTCTGACATCAAAATTATTGCATCCCAACCTCTCCCCTCAGGAACCTCTTCCCTTAGAAGGCAGAACTTGTTGTGCTAACTAGAGCCCTTACCCTTGCAGCTAATAAGAGAGCAAATATATACACTGTTTATAAATATACTTTCCACATCATGCAGTCACATGCTGCCATTTGGAAGGAACGAGGGCTCCTGTCTACTAAAGGCTCTCCCATAACTAATGCCCCACTTATATACTCCAACTTAAAAGTAGCTAACGTTCCAACTGAAGTATGCATCATACTGCTGAGATCACCAGGTGGCCTCAGACCCTATATCATGGGACAACCATACCATAGAGACATAAAACAAGCCTCATTCTAATCATCAACTCATGGTAATCCCCAACATAAAGCCCCTTTACCTCCCTAAAGAAAAAACACAATTATTGCAAGAGGGAACACAATCACAAGGAGGCTGGTTACAAAAACAGGGCCTCTATGTCCTTCCCCTTCTTAAAGACATTCATCAGGCCCTACAGGGAGGCACTAAACCTCTTTATCATCTCTTAAGACCTCTTATCACCTAGCCTAACCTTTCACTGCTACAACAAATCACTCACTCTTGCACTATCTGCTCCTCAGTCTAACTGCAGGGAGCCCTAAAGCCTATTCCCTCACCCCAACACATGAGACTTGAGGACATATCCCAGGAGAGGACTAGCCAATTCACTTCACTCACATGCCTCCAACATGAAAAATAAAACTTATGCTCACTCTAGCAGACATTTTTTCAAGATGAATTGAGGCTTTTCCTATGAGATGAGAAACATTTTCTCATACAGGAAATCATCTGTCGCTTTGGCCTCCGGCTCTCTCCAGTTCGATAATGGGCCAGCTTTCATCTCCCAAATCATTCAACAAATAGCCCAGTCCCTTGGCATAACCTGGAAATTTCATATTCCTTACAGACCCAAATCCTCAGGAAAAGTAGAGGATTCTCAAAACTCACCTAATCAAACTCTCTCTAGAACTACAAAGGCCATGAAACGAACTCCTTCCCATGGCTTTGGCTTGCATTAGGGCTACTCCACAGGCCCTATCTTTCCTCCATCCCTTTGAGCTCCTGTATGTGAAGAGGAAAAGAGCAGGCTGCTATGACTAAACTGACTCTATTTTGAAAGAAAGGAAATTCCATTTTGAACTCTCAGCAAACTTTGGTTCATATATCTGGTAGCCATGGAAATGACATATTCGAATGACCAAATGTCCCTACTGGACAAATGGACCAGGCTAATCTCACACCTAGACTCCCTGGAGCCAAAAAGAATGGTTTAGTGCATAATCAATCACCTTCTATAATCTAGCAATGCCCATTGGTGTGGGCTGTACTGCATGACTAGTTGGTCTTTAGATTGTGAATCTTGACTACAACCTGATCGTCTCTCCTTCTAATGTTTTCCTTAGCTAACTTGAGAAATCTGGGGATGTGGGTTAGGGCACTTAAGATATATAAGGTTGTCACAAAAGTCGGTCGGGGTCCCTGGCTGAAGGAGGCAACTCTGCCTCGGACCCGCTGGTGTGATAAACTGCACTCCACTATTCACGCTGTCCTGTGAGTTTGTTTCCCAGAATGCTTGGCTATACTGTTCGGTGCATTAGCTGGGAAACTCCTCACTTTGAGGAGAAAGTCCCATTTGGGTCTACTCCATGGGCTTACAACTTGGATCTCCTAGATGGGGGAAGGCACCTCACCCTTCTGGAGAGATTCTGCTTCTCAGTGTCTGGACCTTTTACATTAGCAGGTAGTGAACAGCAACAGGGGAACTGAGCGCTCAAGTAAGGAAGATTCCCACCCAGCAGAGTGGAAGAAGGGGCCTGATCAACCCCCTGGGAGGAAATAGGAGCATGTTGACCGTGAATGTCAAAAAGGAGGCAATATCTGCAGTGTCCTGGTATATATTATTACCGGGTGATTACCAGAGGGCTTTTTGGGGAAAGCTTGGTTGTGAATGTCACAAAGGAGGTGGTATACACGCCATCTTGGGGTAAACTATTACCAGGCAATTGTGAGAGGGCTTTTGGGGGAAGAAACTCGGTCCTTGTATGCTCATATTCTACCCTCCCCGAGGAGGTATCCCACCTGTTGTGAAATTCTTAATCCCCTCAAGCTCATCAGGATAGAAGGGAGGAGATACGTGAGTGAATATGGATTGGCCTTTCTGGAAACGGCCTGGGACATGGGGTATCTAATTCATCTGTGTTTTCATCTGCACCTGATCAAGCCCACCAAGGAAGAACAGACTCTTAAAGTCAGAGGAGAAACGATCTTGGACAACGTGGTATTCTGGTTCAACCGTACCGACCAGCAGGTGAAATCACACCAATCCCCTTTTTCCGTTTGAGATCTAGCAGGTAAGGCTCTTTTCTCCCCAGTTTAGAAAGAGGTGGAATGGCAGCTCAAGTGTTTCACTGAGTGGAAATATCAGAAGTACTTAGGATGGATACCGGGAACTTCATAGACAGAATGAAAAGGAGAAAGAGAAGATCTGAGAAGGTAAGCACGATGGGAGGAAGTGAGTCCAAGGCAACTGTATTGGAATGCATGATTAAGAGAAGGCAATGGCACCCCACTCCGGTACTCTTGCCTGGAAAATCCCATGGACAGAGGGGCCTGGTAGGCTGCAGTCCATGGGGTCGCTAGGAGTCTGACATGACTGAGCGACTTCACTTTCACTTTTCACTTTTCACTTTCATGCATTGGAGAAGGAAATGGCAACCCACTCCAGTGTTCTTGCCTGGAGAACCCCAGGGACGGGGGAACCTGGTGGGCTGCCGTCTATGGGGTTGCACAGAGTCAGACATGACTGAAGCGACTTAGCAGCAGCAGCAGCATGATTAAGAATTTTAAGAAAGGATTTGCAGGAGATTACAGGGTGAGGATGATGCCTAACCAACTGCACACTCTGTGAGGTGGAATTGCCCTCTGTGGGAGTTGGATGGCCACCAGAGGGCACCATGGACTTAAATATAGTAAAAGCAGTCTATGCAATAGTCACAAGAGAGCAGGGACATCTGGATCAATTCCCATATATTGACTCATGGCTAGGGTTGGCTCAAGACCCTCCTGCAGGTAAGATTCTATATTCAAAAAGGAAAAGGAAAAATATTAATGGCACAAAAATTGACTGATGATAAAAAAGAGATCCTGCAGGAGCCGGTCAGGGATGAACTGCCTCCTCCCCCGTACTAGATGACACGCCAGCCACCTAATGCTCCACCAGGACCGGAGGCTGCTTTGATGCCCCATCCTGAGCCTGCTGAGGCTTTGGCAGCCACTCCCCCGACAGCTCCCCCAGAGGTCTTGGAGCCACCACCTCGGCAGGCTCGGATTCCAGTGGCAGAAGCCTCTGGCCAACACTTCCAGGATACGGCTCCAGACAAACCGNAAGGCAGAACTTGTTGTGCTAACTAGAGCCCTTACCCTTGCAGCTAATAAGAGAGCAAATATATACACTGTTTATAAATATACTTTCCACATCATGCAGTCACATGCTGCCATTTGGAAGGAACGAGGGCTCCTGTCTACTAAAGGCTCTCCCATAACTAATGCCCCACTTATATACTCCAACTTAAAAGTAGCTAACGTTCCAACTGAAGTATGCATCATACTGCTGAGATCACCAGGTGGCCTCAGACCCTATATCATGGGACAACCATACCATAGAGACATAAAACAAGCCTCATTCTAATCATCAACTCATGGTAATCCCCAACATAAAGCCCCTTTACCTCCCTAAAGAAAAAACACAATTATTGCAAGAGGGAACACAATCACAAGGAGGCTGGTTACAAAAACAGGGCCTCTATGTCCTTCCCCTTCTTAAAGACATTCATCAGGCCCTACAGGGAGGCACTAAACCTCTTTATCATCTCTTAAGACCTCTTATCACCTAGCCTAACCTTTCACTGCTACAACAAATCACTCACTCTTGCACTATCTGCTCCTCAGTCTAACTGCAGGGAGCCCTAAAGCCTATTCCCTCACCCCAACACATGAGACTTGAGGACATATCCCAGGAGAGGACTAGCCAATTCACTTCACTCACATGCCTCCAACATGAAAAATAAAACTTATGCTCACTCTAGCAGACATTTTTTCAAGATGAATTGAGGCTTTTCCTATGAGATGAGAAACATTTTCTCATACAGGAAATCATCTGTCGCTTTGGCCTCCGGCTCTCTCCAGTTCGATAATGGGCCAGCTTTCATCTCCCAAATCATTCAACAAATAGCCCAGTCCCTTGGCATAACCTGGAAATTTCATATTCCTTACAGACCCAAATCCTCAGGAAAAGTAGAGGATTCTCAAAACTCACCTAATCAAACTCTCTCTAGAACTACAAAGGCCATGAAACGAACTCCTTCCCATGGCTTTGGCTTGCATTAGGGCTACTCCACAGGCCCTATCTTTCCTCCATCCCTTTGAGCTCCTGTATGTGAAGAGGAAAAGAGCAGGCTGCTATGACTAAACTGACTCTATTTTGAAAGAAAGGAAATTCCATTTTGAACTCTCAGCAAACTTTGGTTCATATATCTGGTAGCCATGGAAATGACATATTCGAATGACCAAATGTCCCTACTGGACAAATGGACCAGGCTAATCTCACACCTAGACTCCCTGGAGCCAAAAAGAATGGTTTAGTGCATAATCAATCACCTTCTATAATCTAGCAATGCCCATTGGTGTGGGCTGTACTGCATGACTAGTTGGTCTTTAGATTGTGAATCTTGACTACAACCTGATCGTCTCTCCTTCTAATGTTTTCCTTAGCTAACTTGAGAAATCTGGGGATGTGGGTTAGGGCACTTAAGATATATAAGGTTGTCACAAAAGTCGGTCGGGGTCCCTGGCTGAAGGAGGCAACTCTGCCTCGGACCCGCTGGTGTGATAAACTGCACTCCACTATTCACGCTGTCCTGTGAGTTTGTTTCCCAGAATGCTTGGCTATACTGTTCGGTGCATTAGCTGGGAAACTCCTCACTTTGAGGAGAAAGTCCCATTTGGGTCTACTCCATGGGCTTACAACTTGGATCTCCTAGATGGGGGAAGGCACCTCACCCTTCTGGAGAGATTCTGCTTCTCAGTGTCTGGACCTTTTACATTAGCAGGTAGTGAACAGCAACAGGGGAACTGAGCGCTCAAGTAAGGAAGATTCCCACCCAGCAGAGTGGAAGAAGGGGCCTGATCAACCCCCTGGGAGGAAATAGGAGCATGTTGACCGTGAATGTCAAAAAGGAGGCAATATCTGCAGTGTCCTGGTATATATTATTACCGGGTGATTACCAGAGGGCTTTTTGGGGAAAGCTTGGTTGTGAATGTCACAAAGGAGGTGGTATACACGCCATCTTGGGGTAAACTATTACCAGGCAATTGTGAGAGGGCTTTTGGGGGAAGAAACTCGGTCCTTGTATGCTCATATTCTACCCTCCCCGAGGAGGTATCCCACCTGTTGTGAAATTCTTAATCCCCTCAAGCTCATCAGGATAGAAGGGAGGAGATACGTGAGTGAATATGGATTGGCCTTTCTGGAAACGGCCTGGGACATGGGGTATCTAATTCATCTGTGTTTTCATCTGCACCTGATCAAGCCCACCAAGGAAGAACAGACTCTTAAAGTCAGAGGAGAAACGATCTTGGACAACGTGGTATTCTGGTTCAACCGTACCGACCAGCAGGTGAAATCACACCAATCCCCTTTTTCCGTTTGAGATCTAGCAGGTAAGGCTCTTTTCTCCCCAGTTTAGAAAGAGGTGGAATGGCAGCTCAAGTGTTTCACTGAGTGGAAATATCAGAAGTACTTAGGATGGATACCGGGAACTTCATAGACAGAATGAAAAGGAGAAAGAGAAGATCTGAGAAGGTAAGCACGATGGGAGGAAGTGAGTCCAAGGCAACTGTATTGGAATGCATGATTAAGAGAAGGCAATGGCACCCCACTCCGGTACTCTTGCCTGGAAAATCCCATGGACAGAGGGGCCTGGTAGGCTGCAGTCCATGGGGTCGCTAGGAGTCTGACATGACTGAGCGACTTCACTTTCACTTTTCACTTTTCACTTTCATGCATTGGAGAAGGAAATGGCAACCCACTCCAGTGTTCTTGCCTGGAGAACCCCAGGGACGGGGGAACCTGGTGGGCTGCCGTCTATGGGGTTGCACAGAGTCAGACATGACTGAAGCGACTTAGCAGCAGCAGCAGCATGATTAAGAATTTTAAGAAAGGATTTGCAGGAGATTACAGGGTGAGGATGATGCCTAACCAACTGCACACTCTGTGAGGTGGAATTGCCCTCTGTGGGAGTTGGATGGCCACCAGAGGGCACCATGGACTTAAATATAGTAAAAGCAGTCTATGCAATAGTCACAAGAGAGCAGGGACATCTGGATCAATTCCCATATATTGACTCATGGCTAGGGTTGGCTCAAGACCCTCCTGCAGGTAAGATTCTATATTCAAAAAGGAAAAGGAAAAATATTAATGGCACAAAAATTGACTGATGATAAAAAAGAGATCCTGCAGGAGCCGGTCAGGGATGAACTGCCTCCTCCCCCGTACTAGATGACACGCCAGCCACCTAATGCTCCACCAGGACCGGAGGCTGCTTTGATGCCCCATCCTGAGCCTGCTGAGGCTTTGGCAGCCACTCCCCCGACAGCTCCCCCAGAGGTCTTGGAGCCACCACCTCGGCAGGCTCGGATTCCAGTGGCAGAAGCCTCTGGCCAACACTTCCAGGATACGGCTCCAGACAAACCGTCCAAGGTATACCCGCCTGTCCTGGTAAGTACTGATGGAAAGGGGCAAGGAGATATGAAAATCAGTAGCTGTGCTCCGCTAGAGGAGCCAGAGGAAAGGGCCCTGCTACAAATGCCCCTCAGAGAGTTACAGCAGCCCCCAGTTCAGGGGGCAAACGGCCACTACCACCAGCCTCCTGAAGCCTATTGTTACCAGCCATTCTCCTCTATGGATATATTAAATTGGCAAAGACGTACTCCACCATACTCAGGGGAATGACAAGCCATGATTAGACTAATGGAGAGTATTTTTCAAACCCACCACCCTACGTGGGATGACATAATCCAACTACTAGTGTCTTCAACACTGAAGAGTGTTGAAAACTCTTTATCCAACTCCCTTTCCTACTGAAGAAAGACACAGGATCCTAACTTCGGCTAGAAAATGGCTAGGAGAAATGGCACCTGCGGGTTCCATAAACCCACAGTAGTGGGCAGAACTAGCCACCCCTGATGAGAGGCTCAATTGGACAGAGGGAGGAAGGGGCTACTTGGAGAGATTTGGGGCGGCTATTTTACAAGGCCCCGATAAAGGGCCCCAAAACCTATAAATATGACAAAACACTCTGAGTGATTCAAAGGGAGATCGACTCACCCTCTGAGTTCTACGAAAGACTGTGTGAGGCCAGTGGATCCAGGGGCCGCCACATCTCCAATGGTGATAAATGCACCATTTGTGTCTCAAGCCTGCTCCAGACGCAAGCTTCAAAATGTAGACGGGGTATCGGCCATGACTGGCTTACGAATAATTGAGATCGCTGATACGGTATTCAGGAACAGAGACATGGAGACAGAAAGGGAAGGTGAAAAAAGGCAGAGAGAAAGTAATACGAGGGAAGACCAGAAGGTCACAGTACTGGCCGTAGCCCTGGGAGGATCCCTCTCTAGACCACTCCAGCCCTCTCTGAACCAGAACCAGCCTCATGGCAGGCCCTGTACAAGAAGGCCCAGGGTCGCCCTACAACGAAATCAATGTGCCCGATGCTGGGGCTTTGGCCACTGGAAAAACGAATGTCCCCAAAATAGCAGGGGAAAGGATTTAGCATCGGCTGTTATAGGGCTGGCCAGACTGGAGACTGAATAGGGGTGCTGCAGCTCAAAGACACAAGGTCCCCGAGAGCTCATGGTAAAATTGAAAGCGGGGACCAAATTTCTGACTTTATGGTGAACGCTGGAGCAGAAATGTCAGTGGTGACTGAACGGTGGCACCCTTCTCAACAAAGGCCACTGCTATAGCAGGAGAAACTGGGGAAGAGCTGATTAGGCTGTTCTGCATACCCCGAAAATGTCAGGTGTGGGGACACCAAGTAACTCATGAATTTCTATACATCCTGAATGCCCAGTACCTTTGTTGGGAAGAGACTTGCTGTCTAAACTGGGGGCACAAGGGACCTTTTCCCCGCAACGAAAGACCCACTCTTTGAGTGGGTTCAAGCACCTATTTACTCTCCCTCTCAGTGACCCCCTCAAGATGAATGGAGGTTACATGATCCTCCAGGAGGTAAACCAGAGGGATTAAGCAATCAAGTTCAGTTCATTTCAGTTCATTCACTCAGTTGTGTCCGACTCTTTGCAACCCCATGAATCGCAGCACGCCAGGCCTCCCTGTCCATCACCAACTCCCAGAGTTTACCCAAACTCATTAAATTGTACAAGCCAATCTCATTCTCTGTTGTCCCCTTCTCCTCCTGCCCCCAATCCTTCCCAGCATCAGGGTCTTTTCAAATGACCCTGATGGGTACAGCCATCTCATCCAGCCATCTCATTCTCTGTCGTCCCTTTCTCCTCCTGCCCCCAATCCCTCCCAGCATCAGGGTCTTTTCCAATGAGTCAACTCTTCGCATGAGGTGGCCAAAGTATTGCAATTTCAGCTTTAGCATCAGTCCTTCCAATGAACACCCAGGACTGATCTCCTTTAGAATGGACTGGTTGGATCTCCTTGCAGTCCAAGGGACTCTCAAGAGTCTTCTCTAACATCACAATTCAAAAGCATCAATTCTTCGGTGCTCAGCTTTCTTCCCAGTCCAACTCTCACATCCATACATGACCACTGGAAAAACCATAGCCTTGACTAGATGGACCTTTGTTGGCAAAGTAATGTCTCTGCTTTTTAATAAACTGTCTAGTTTGGTCATAACCTTCCTTCCAAGGAGTAAGCGTCTTTTAATTTCATGGCTGCAGTCACCATCTGCAGTGATTTTGGAGTCCAAGAGAGAGAGCTAATCCAGCAATTCCCTGGGGTTTGGACAGAAGACAACCCTCCTCCCCACCTGGCTCACCAAACATCATACTCCAGTGGTAACAGAATTCAAACTTGATGCCACACCAGTCAGGAAATACCAATACCCACTACCGCTGGAGGCCCGAGTTGGCATTTTGCCACATATAAACAGGCTACGACAGGCAAGCATCCTAATTGAATGCCAGGCGGCCTGGAACACACCAATTCTGCCAGTTAAGAAAGAAGGGGGACAAGACTATAGACCTGTACAGGTCAAACAAGCAACCATAACTCTACACCCCACTGTTCTTAACCCCTATATCTTGCTCAGCCTCCTCCCACTAAGAGCTAAGATCTAGACTTGCTTAGATCCAAAGACGCATTCTTTTGCATCCACCTTGCCCAGGTATCCCAACCCATTTTTGCCTTTGAGTGGGAAGATCCAGCAGGGGGCACCAAATAACAACTCACTTGGACTCGCCTTCCACAAGGATTTAAAAACTCCCCAACCATCTTCTGAGAAGCCTTGGTTTCCGATCTGGAT
>SJYV01054106.1:0-10832 GCA_006410875.1 Neotragus pygmaeus | reverse complement strand
TAGATTATGAAGTAGTACAAATTGTCACTATGGAGCTTTTAGGAAACCCTTGATGAACCTTCTTTCTAGAACTTTGCAAAAATCAAGTGCCGAATACTTAATGTACATGCCTTCCCAGGGGAGGTGAGAGAGTTGGTGTCACATGAGGGTGACGGTGGGTGTGCTGGAAGCAGGGCTGCCTGGGCTGGGGGCCCGCCCTGCCACTTGCTCGTGTGCGGCCGCGGGCACCTTGCCTGACCTCCCTGTGCCCCAGTGTTCTCTTCTGTAAAGTGAGGTGATCACAGTGCCTCCCTCAGAAGCAGTTGTGAAGATTCAGTAAATTAATCTAAATGGAGCACCTAGGATAGTGCCTGCCACATAGCACACAAGCAGTCAGTGAGCATTGGAAGTGTTTTTACTCAAACACTTCTGACTCCAAAGGGAGAGGATTCTTTTCCTCCTGAGATCATCTCCGATACCACCTGGATATCTCACATTCGCATTATGACACTAACTCTGCAGAGTTAGCTCAGACTCCTGGGTTCAGGGCTTGGTCCCACAAGACTGCCCCCACTTCAGAGTTCTGTCGCCAGTACTGGGTTCCCAGGTTACCCACATTTCTGTTCCACTTTGCTATAGATTTGAGGGTTCCCATAATTCAAGTTTAACACTTTGCTAAAATGGCTCACAAAACTAAAAAACACTTGACTTACATTTACCAATTTATTATAAAGGATGCAATTCTGGAATAGCCAAGTAGAGATGCACATGGGGTGAGAGAGTGGGGGACGTGGAGCTTCCATCCCCTCTTTAGATGCACAGCCCTCCCAGCCCCTTAATGCAGGCATCAACACAGAGGCCCTAGCTCTGTCGTCTAGGGGTTTTGTGGAGTTTTCATTATGTAGGTGTGGTTAACTTACTGGCCATTGGTGACACTTCATATTTTCCCTCCATTGTCCTTAGGATCCCACACTGTATTGAGTTGTGTCTTAGTCTTCTCCAATCTGTGATAGCTCCTCAAGTCTTTCCTTATCTTTTTATGACCTCATTTGATGAGTACTAGTCAGGTTTTTTTTTTTTTTTTNTTCACTTTCAGTTTTCCCTTTCATACTTTGGAGAAGGAAATGGCAACCCGCTCCAGTGTTCTTGCCTGGAGAATCCCAGGGATGGTGGAGCCTTATGGGCTGCCACCTATGGGGTCGCACAGAGTCGGACACGACTGAAGTGACTTAACAGCAGCAGCAGCATTCTTAGCATTACTAAAAAGAATAATTTTCTTCTTTCTTGTGGACACCCTAAAGGGATTTCAAGAATTTTCAGAGGTTGGAAGACCAGAAATTGAGAAGTGTCATTTTAGAGTATAGTCATTACTTGTCCATTTTTATTTCTCTACTAGTATTTTATTAGAAGTGTAAATTACCAATTTTCTGTCTATTCCACCATGGGTGTACATTTGGCTTGTTTTTAATTTCTGTTCATATAAATAATTCAACTTTAGTGGCATTGTAGTTCCAGATGCATATTTTAAGAGGTTTTCTCCAATATATACTATCATGAATTTCTGGATCAAACAATTATAATAAAATTACTCTTCAACTTTTCAAGATAGAAAAATTATTTCCTGACAATGTTGTATCAGTTTACACTCCTACCAGCAAGATAAGTGATTTCCCATTTCTTTACACCCTTACTGACATTTTCAGAATATATAATTTTGCTACTAGATTAGGGGGAAATCATTTCTAATTGCAGTTTNTTCAACTTTTCAAGATAGAAAAATTATTTCCTGACAATGTTGTATCAGTTTACACTCCTACCAGCAAGATAAGTGATTTCCCATTTCTTTACACCCTTACTGACATTTTCAGAATATATAATTTTGCTACTAGATTAGGGGGAAATCATTTCTAATTGCAGTTTACCTTTTTACAATTACTCATATATTTTAATGTGGTTTTTTTGCGTGTATTTATTATCCATTTGGAATAATAAGTCTGTGAAATAAATTCTTTCTTTAATAGTACTTTTTGTATAAAAATTGATTTATTTGCTATTAATAGAGTTATGCCAATTTTCTTTCAGTTAATGATTTTATATAATGTCACATTTCACTTTTACTCTCAACTTTTCTCTCTCCTTAAGACTTAGAGGTGCTTTATATAAAGAACATAGTTGGATTAAAATTTTAAAATAAATGTCACTAAACCTGGAGTTTTAGTCTACTTATATTTAATGTAAGTAGATATTTGATGAGGCTTCCCATGTGGCACTAGAGGTAAAGAATCCACCTGCCAATGCAGGAAACACAGGAGAATTGAGTTTGATCCCTGGGTCAGGAAGATCCCCTGGAGTAGGAAATGGCAACCCACTCCAGTACTCTTGCCCAGAAAATTCCATGGGCAGAAAAGCCTGACAGGTTACAGTCCATGGAACCACAAAGAGTCAGACATGACAGCAACTGAGCATCCTATCCCCCCAACACACAAATATTTGGTACTCATATCTACCAAATTATTTTTTACTTTTCATGTGTCTCACATGTTCTATATTTATAACTCACTTTTCTTGCCTCTTTTTGAGATCAGATAGTCTTTTTTCCTTCTTCTTCTTTTTTTTTTTCATTTATCAGTTTGAAATTGTCATAATCAGTACCTTTTCTAGAGGTTACAACTGAAATTATAGCATGCTTACTTAATATGTGTGTGTATTAGTCACTCAGTCATTTCTGACTCTTGCAACCCTATGGACTGTAGCCCACCAGGCTCCTCTGCCCATGAAATTATCCAAGCAAGAATACTGGANAGTACCTTTTCTAGAGGTTACAACTGAAATTATAGCATGCTTACTTAATATGTGTGTGTATTAGTCACTCAGTCATTTCTGACTCTTGCAACCCTATGGACTGTAGCCCACCAGGCTCCTCTGCCCATGGAATTATCCAAGCAAGAATACTGGAGTGTGTGGTCATTTCCTTCTCCAGATACCAAGGTCTTATATGGATAAATATCTCTTCATGTCCTCCCCCAAACACCAATCCATTAGAATACATTACTCTTATATTATTAACCTTACAGAATTTTATTTGGTAAGTAAAAATTTTACTTTTTAACTCAAAAAAAGTTATCGTTACTTTTCATGTAGTCAATAGCTTTAGGATTTACTCAAATTTACCATATTTTGCTCTTAATTTTATCTTTTATTTTAGATTTTCTACTTGATATTTTACTTACCTCACTATTACTGTCTTATACAGCATGGAAGGCTTTCAATAAATAATTATGACACATGAAAAGGCAAGGATAAAATAAAACTCACACGGAGTCTGAGTCTGAAAAGACAAAGCCATTACAACCAGACTTGGTTATTATACAGATCTTAAGCGATAAGACTGAAAATTTTAAATAACTAGCCTTAGTGTGTTAAAGACTAATTGTAAAGGTAGACAGCATGTGAGACCAAATAGATAAAATTTTAGCAAATACATGGGGATTATATGAAAGAATAAATAGAATTTTGAGCATTGCTTTACTAACATGTGAGATGAGTGCAATTGTGTAGTAGTCTGAGCATTCTTTGGCATTACCTTTCTTTGGGATTGGAATGAAAACTGACCTTTTCCAGTCCTGTGGCCACTGCTGAGTTTTCCAAATTTGCTGGCACATTGAGTGCAACACTTTCACAGCACCATCTTTTAGGATTTGAAATAGCTCAACTGGAATTCCTTCACTTCCACTAGCATTGTTTGTAGTGATGCTTCCTAAGGCCCACTTGACTTCACATTCCTGGCTCCAGGTGAGTGATCACACCATCGTGATTATCTGGGTCATAAAATCTTTTTTGTATAGTTCTGTGTATTCTTGCCACCTCTTCTTAATATCTTCTGCTTCTGTTAGGTCCATACCATTTCTGTCCTTTATTGAGCCCATCTTTGCATGAAATGTTCCCTTGATATCTCTAATTTTCTTGAGGAGATCTCTAGTCTTTCTCATTCTATTGTTTTCCTTGACTTCTTTGCACTGATCATTGGGGAAGGCTTTCTTATCTCTCCTTGTTATTCTTTGGAACTCTGCATTCAAATGGGTATATCTTTCTTTTTCTCGTTTGCTTTTTGCTGCTCTTCTTTTCACAGCTATTTGCAAAGGGATGGGGGGAGTAAACGTAAGAAAATAATATATCATATTAGGGATGTGGGACACTGTAAAATTGTATAACATATGTACAATTGAAATTCCAAAAAGGATTTTTGTAATATTAGAAACATGGACCTACACTAAGAAAAGAAGAACATTTGGAATGGAATAAATGAAGCTTTGAAGATTATGTATGTTTGCATGTGTGAATGCATATATGTATACATACACATATATTTTTCTCTATATATGTATATATCTGGAATATAAAAGTATATATTTAAATTGCTCTTAAACAGTTTTAAGAGCAGTTTATGCTTTGGTATATACTTGTGTATATACTTTGGTATATACTTGTGTATATAATTATTTTGTTTTGTTCAGTTGCTAAGTGATGTCCAACTCTTTGTGACCCCATGGTCTGCAGCACACCAGGCTTTCCTGTCCTTCAGTGTCTCTTTGAGTTTGCTCAAACTCATGTCCATTGAGTCAATCACATCATCCAAACATTTCATCCTCTATTGCCTTCTTCTTTTCTTACTCTCAGTCTTTCCCAGCATCAGGGCTTTTCTAGTGAGTTGACTCTTCACATCACAAGGCCAAAGTACTGAAGCTTCTGCTTCAGCATTGGTCCATCCAATGAGCAGTCAGGGTTGATTTTTTTTAGGATTGATTAGTTTGCTCTCCTTGCTGTTGAAGTGACTCTCAAGAATCTTCTCCAGCAGCAGTTCAAAAGCATCAGTTCTTCAGCATTCAGTTGATGCTCAGTGCTGAAGAGTTGGGATATATATACACACACACACACACACACACACACATAAGTTCAGTATATATATATGCATATGTGTATGTTAATATAAAAGTTTTAGTCAATAAGCATTCTTATTAAATAGAGAAAAGATAATCCCGTGTTCCATGTACCATTTTCTCATAATCTTCAGTTTATTAGTAGACTGGTGAGGAGGAGTAAAATACAGGAGTACATTCAAGTTCTTGCCCACATAGCATTTAATTTTATTTAATGTAGATTGTACAGTCTTTCATGGACTGTGAACCTGAAGATTATTCTGGCATGAAGGCATTTTAACCTCCTTCTGGGACAATCTCTTGATGCTTTGCTTGATCATATAATTAATGCACAAAACTTGATTCTCAGAAGCAATATTAAGGAAAATTTGATTTTCCATGTGTGACTTCATGATTAACATCAGAAAAAGAGAATTATATAAAAATAATATAAAAGGTAACATTAAATAGAATGAAAAATAATCTTCAGGTATGACTATTTCACAAATCTGTGTTTAATCAAAGTTACCAATAAAGGCTTTCCTATGAGATCATGAAAAAAATCATAAATATGACATATACTATGTATACACAAGTCATAGCCTAGGTGCAGCCTGCTATCCACTTGAAAAAGCAACCATAAATCATAAACTTTATTTTCAGATAAAATTAGAAAGAAAATTTACAGTCAATAACAGAACAAAATTCCATTTCTCTATGTAATTATATTCACCATCTCTATAAAATAAAACTTCAGAAAAATTATCCTTGTCAAAGTTTCTTTTTTCTCTCCCCACTCTGGTGACTTGCTAACAACTAACATTGTTATTTTCCTTCATCTAATTTAATAAGGAACATTAATCATCCATTAGTTGGTTCTTTAGCTTAATGTTATTTGCTCTAGTCCACAAATAAGGCAGCTATGGCTTGAAGTTGTTAGCATTGGAATTCTATTAGGATATAGCATTTATCTTGTCCCTTCATATTAGTTCAGTTAATTGCATTTGATTTTTTATTATTCTATTTAATGAAAAATATACACTGTTATATGTAGGGCCAGCCCTAGGCAAAATAGTTAAGCAAATTAATGTGTGTCTCCAGTTTCTCCCTGTTCATTGCTCTTCTCTAATATTTAGGAAGAATCTCACATAAATGTCATTAGATGATTGATTAGAAGTGTTGGCTTTTTAAGCATCATTGCAAGTTAACAGCCTGAGAATTTGTGACAGGTGAACCTTCCATAAGAATGCTGTCTGATGTTTTGATGTTTGACCCCAGATATATAATAACCTGGGCTTCCTTTGTGGCTCAGCTGGTAAAGAATCTGCCTGCAAAGCAGGAGACCTGGGTTCCATCCCTGGGTTGGGAAAATCCCCTGAAGAAGGGAAAGGCTACCCACTTCCGTATTCTGGCTTAGAGAATTTTATGGACTGCATAGTAATAACCTAAGTGAAGTAAGTATGCTAACAATCTGAGTCAAGACAAAACCTGATGCACATATAAATGTGTGAGAACACAAGTGTAATGGAAGAAATCAATGGTTTCCATCATATGTGAAGAAGCCAAGTAGATTATATGAGAGAGATCACTGGCAATATGATAGAAAATAAAGCATGAACAACCCTTCTGTGAGAAAATTGAAATCAGTTTCCTATTTTCATAAGAGAAGGAATTTTTGAAGGCAAAATTTGGCACTATGGGATATAATCAAGCATCAGTCTTTTATTATTATTATTTTTTTAACCAGAGATTTCCTACTAACTTGGTTTCCTAAAAAATCTGGGCTGCTGTACCAAAAACCATAGCCTGAGTGGCTTACATGACATTTCTGTCTCATAGGTTTGGAGGCTGGAAAGTCCAAGATTAAGATGCCAGCAGACCAGTATCTAGAAAGGGCCTATGTTCAGATGTATAGACAGCTACCCACTTGCTGCACTCTCACAAGGCCAAGAGAAAGAGCATCAGTCTTGTCTGTTTTTATATGGACACTAATTCCATTCATGGGGGCTCCAATCTCATGACCTTTATTACCTCTCCAAGGCCCTGCCTCCAAATACAACTGCAGTGTGTTTTAGGTTTTAACAAATGAATTTTCTGGGAATACAAACATTCAATCCATAGCACCTGGAAACAAGGAAATACTGTTTCCATGATTGCATGAATTATAGATGATAAGAAATAAAGCCTGGGCCTGCTCAAAGTGAGAAATCTAATAGTAGATCCCCCAGATAAATATGATTTCCTCAAATATGACATAATCGGTGTAATTGTGACATAGAAGTGAATAGAACTTGCAATGGAATAGTGGCTATCTTAACTTTAATGCTGGGAGAAGAAGCAAAGACAAAAACAAAAGACCTATCTCCTCAGGGGATACATGTGATTCTTGCACCATCCTGTGATTCTTAAAAAATTCAAATTTCATTTAAATTATCTGTTCCAGATGTTTTTCAGTTGGAAGAAGAGACACAGATCCTCTTAAGAGCAATGGCTTTTCAACGCAGGGTTCATAGTATTCATAGATAAAACCCAAGAAACATGGGCTCACAGTTAAGAAGAAAACATAAAATTTCATAGAAAGATGGAGACAATGAAACACAAATTGATCACAATATGCTAAGTGAGAACCAGCCAGAAAAACAAAACAGAACAATGGATTCTAATGAAAAAGAATTTAGATAAGATACTCTGAACTTTGCAGAGACAGACTGTACATGATCTACTTTTATTAGGTTAAAAGAGAAGAAAACATATTATATAACAAAAGAAGAGACATATCGGTTAGACTTTGCAGAAATTTAGTAACTTAAATGAGCTATTTGTTGGGCAGTTCTGCTGCTTTTAGATCAGTTTATTCATGTAGTTACAATCAGGTTCCAGTTCATTTGAAAACAAGCTTAATCTGCATGAGTCCTAGCTTGGTGTTTTCTGCCTGGTGTGTTCTCTCATTTCTAGCCTGTTAATACGGAGTTGATCACATGATTGTCATTGTTCAGTCATTAAGTCGTGTCCAACTCTTTGAGACCCCATGGACTGCTGCATACCAGATTTCCCTGTCCTTCACTTTCTCCCAGAGTTTGGTCAAACACATGTCTATTGATTTGGTCATTCTATCCAACCATCTCATCTTCTGTTGCCCCTTTATTTTCCTAACTTCAATCTTTTCCAGCATCAGTCTCTTCCAATGATGCAGTTCTTCGCATCAGGTAGTCAAAGTTTTGGAGCTTCACCTTCAACATCAGTCCTTCCATATTCATGGTTGANACAAAACTAGTGGAGGTGGTAGAATTCAAGTTGAGCTATTTAAACTCTTGAAAGACTGTCTCTTATACACATCTCTTCGCATCAGGTAGTCAAAGTTTTGGAGCTTCACCTTCAACATCAGTCCTTCCATATTCATGGTTGATTTCCTTTAGGACTGACTGATTCACATGATGGAAAAAGTCTAATGAGTCCAGAAAGAGGAACTTGTGAACTTTCTTTCTGTCATATTTGCTACTCTCTCACATGCCAAAGTAAATCAGAAGGCCAGAACAGTCTAAAAACTGGAGAAAAATAGATAACACCTAGTAAGAAATTCTTCAGTGTTTTATTTTAATAATTTTTATATTATTCTTTCCCTAACAAATGTCTTTTTATTTTGCTTTATTTTCTAGAATCCCTGTTATTCAGAAATACATATTATCTTCATTATTATGTTGTTTCTTTTGTNACCTAGTAAGAAATTCTTCAGTGTTTTATTTTAATGATTTTTATATTATTCTTTCCCTAACAAATGTCTTTTTATTTTGCTTTATTTTCTAGAATCCCTGTTATTCAGAAATACATATTATCTTCATTATTATGTTGTTTATTTTGTAGTTTTGTCCTGAATTTTGAGCAGTGCCTTTCATTTCATCTTTCTGAACACTAATTTTGTTCTCAGCAGAGATGATGATTTTATGTTCTTTCATTGGATTTAACAATATTTTTACTGAAGAAAAATCGTATTTATGTTTTATTTTGGGGGGCATCCTCTTTAGTTTCTTTCCTCATCTCTATTTGTTTTACTTTATTGTGGACAACCTGTACTATTGATTCAGCTGTGTATTCTCCTTACATTACATTATTCTACTCATTTAATATGTTTGTCTTCTTAGGGCATTCATGTCACATACCTCTTTATTTGCTGCTTCCTTGTGTCCTTAAGTGTGCCATTCTATTAGGAGGTGTCTGGAATTCTTAACTGGAAAGAGGTAGACAATATAGTAAAAACCTACATTTCCGTGGTGAGATAGTGAACAAATACGTTATATGATGAGACTTACTTCCCAAGTATTTTGTTGCCTTTAATTTTTAAAAAATGGTGAACCCACATCCAAGGAGCAGTGGCTGCGCTGGGGCAGGAGGGCCTAGAGGAGCTCTCCCACGTTGAAGGTCAGGAAAGGTGGCGGTGAGGAGATACCCTTCGTCCAATGTAAGAAGCAGCNTACTGTGGGCAAGAATCCCTTAGAAGAAACAGAGTAGCCCTCATAGTCAACAAAAGAGTCTGAAATGCAGCACTTCAGTGCAGTCTCAAAAATGACAGAAGATCTCTGTTCATTTCCAAGGCAAGCTATTCAATATCACAGTAATCCAAGTGTCCCAACCAGTAATACTGAAGAAGCTTGAAGTCAAACGGTTCTATGAAGACCTACAAGACCTTCTAGAATTAACACCCANTCAAAAATGACAGAAGATCTCTGTTCATTTCCAAGGCAAGCTATTCAATATCACAGTAATCCAAGTGTCCCAACCAGTAATACTGAAGAAGCTTGAAGTCAAACGGTTCTATGAAGACCTACAAGACCTTCTAGAATTAACACCCAAAAAAAGATGTCCTTTTCATCATAGGGGACTAGAATGCAAAGTAGGAAGTCAAGAGATACCTGGAGTAACAGGCAATGTGGCCTTGGGAGTGCAAAATGAAGCAGGGCAAACCATAACAGAGTTTTGCCAAGAGAACGCACCAATCATAGAAAACACCCTCTTCCAACAAGACAAGAAAAGACTCTACACATGGACATCACCAAATGGTCAACACTGAAATCAGATTGATTGTATTCTTTGCAGCCAAAGATGGAGAAGCTCAATACAGTCAGTAAAAACAAGACCAGGAGTTGATTGTGGCTCAGATCATGAACTCCTTATTGCCAAATTCAGACTTAAATTGAAGAAAGTAGGGAAAATCACTAGACCATTCAGGTATAAAATAAATCAAACCCCTTACATTTATACTGTGGGAGTGACAAATAGGTTCAAGGAATTAGATCTGATAGACAGAGTGCCTGAAGAACTGTGGATGGAGGTTTGTGACACTGCACAGGAGGCAGTGATCAAGACCATCCCCAAGAAAAAGAAATGCAAAAAGGCAAAACCGTTGTCTGAGGAGGTCTTACAAATAGCTGAGAAAAGAAGAGGAGCTAAAGGCAAAGGAGAAGAGGAAAAATATACCCATCTGAATGCAGAATTTGAAAGAATAGCAATGAGGGATAGTGAAGCCTTCCTCAGTGATCAGTGCAAAGAAATAGAGGAAAACAATAGAATGGGAAAGACTAGAGATCGCTCAAGAAAATTAGAGATACCAAGGGAATATTTCATGCAATGATGGGCTCAATAAAGGACAGAAATGGTATGGACCTAACAGAAGCAGAAAATATTAAGAAGAGGTAGCAAGAATACACAGAAGAACTGTACAAAAAAGATCTGCACGACCCAGAGAATCACAATGGTGTGATCACTCACCCAGAGCCAGATATCCTGGAATGTGAGGTGAAGTGGGCCTTAAGAAGCATCACTATGAACAAAGCTGGTGGAGGTGATAGAATTCCAGTTGAGCTACTTCAAATTCTAAAAGATGATGCTGTGAAAGTGTGGCACTCAACATGCCAGCAAATTTGGAAAACTCAGCAGTGGCCA
>SJYV01054105.1:0-13343 GCA_006410875.1 Neotragus pygmaeus | reverse complement strand
GGTAATGGATTCTGTAGGCCCCGAGCTGGTGGGGATGCTGTTACTTGTTAATCCTGTTTTTGAGAATGGTAGGAGTCATAATGCTCCACACTGGTTTGTCTTAAGTAATATTATATTATAACACAGTTTAAATGGTGTCATTTTGATGAAGTGTGTGGTACTCTGTTCATTGTCTTAAACTAAATATTTAGGGTTGAACAGACTTTGTTATAATTCCTTGTTTCATGGTAGTTTGCTCCTGTTCTTATATGCTTTCCCTCTAACCTGAAATTAAAAAAAAACAAACAAACTTATTTCTTATTTCTTTTATTAGTAAAGATTCTAAATTTGGAACATTTTAGCATGAAGTTAAATGAAAACTGCCAGATGAGTGGAGAAAGGTAAATTATATGAATGAATATGACTAAGTTATATGAATTTCATCACTTTATAAGGTACCTTTAGAATTAATTTTTGCATTATAGGGACTTGTTATATTTCTGTTAAGGTGACCACTTACACTTTGTACAGAGTTCATATATATAAATTGATGTTCTTGGGGTATTATTATGTATCATTTGAATAAACTCTCATGAAGTTTTCCCCTCATTAATGGTGTGTGTGTGTGTTAGTTGCTCAGTCGTGTCCGACTGTGATCCTGTGGACTGTAGCCTGCCAGGCTCCTCTGTCCATGGGATTTCCCAGGCAAGAATACTGCAGTGGGTAGCCATTTCTTTCTCCAGATTTATTATATAGTTTATATAAATTTGAAATATATTTCTTTTTGGCAAAGGATGGACTTATTGCTAATTTATCATTTTATTCTGTTGGATACAGGCAAAACAAATTCTCATTTTGGCTGATCAGATGCCAACACATCTCTGAGCTTAAAGCTGAAATTAGAAATAATATGAATGGCCATTTTAACCTTGACTAGCCTGAAATAACTAACACTTTCTTTTTAAAGTAAATGATTTTTTCACACCTGGCAATTTGAGAGTCCATTGTTAATATAATACTTCTAGTGAGAAAGCTTTGCTATTAGGAGACTGAGGTAGTGTGAAATAGTGATGGTAAATGCTTCTGTCATAGTATTGTAGGTACTTGGACTGGTACAAACTTGATCCCTTTTTTTGCCCAAGTTTAGAAAGTGTTAAAATATTTTTCTTAAGATACAATACCATTCTTTGTTTCCTGTAATAAGAAAACAGTCAAATTCACTAAAGTCTTCTCAACTATCTATGAGGAGCTCTCCTGCTTTTATTGAAAT
Organism: Neotragus pygmaeus; assembly: GCA_006410875.1. Classification (NCBI taxonomy): domain Eukaryota; kingdom Metazoa; phylum Chordata; class Mammalia; order Artiodactyla; family Bovidae; genus Neotragus; species Neotragus pygmaeus. The sequence continues at coordinate 12,094 of SJYV01054105.1, read as the reverse complement.
TCACAATGGTTGAATATCATATGAAACCACTTAATGTATTGGGCAAAAAAAGAAAAAATCAGTTTCATGATAAAATGCCTACATGTTAAAAGAGGTAGACATAAAAATTATTTTTTGTTAGGGTAAGAAGTATATGTTATGCAGCAAAGCAGATCAGGTGAATGTGTTGTAGGAGACAAAAATTTCAAATGGCATCAGGTGTGAACTCATCCAGTTGTTTGAAGTGGGTAGAAAGATAAAATTAATGTGTCTTTCTCTATGGAAATAAATAATGTGAATCCCACTTTATATCAGAGAAGACTTTGAAGCTGGAATAGGCATATGTCTAAATTATATGTATGTACAATGCATTCTATTACTCTGAAGATGCTGAAATGGCAGTTTAATTCTTAAAAACAATAAAATGGATGCATAAATACTAAAAAATTGTATCTATAAAAAATAAAAATAAATATTAGTAAAAGGGAAAATGAAGGTCAAATAAATAGTAAAAGAAAGCCCTAGTTAAAGTTGGACCCCTCCAAAACTGAACAGAAAAATCCTGCACAGTGGTTAATGATGGATGAAACGTGTTTAAAGCAAAGAGACAAGATGAAAACATGGACATTTCAGAGAGCCTAAGTTGAATGCCAAGCAAAAATTCTGTGAGTTCTCATAAAATGGCCACCCCCTAAGGTAGGGTAGTGATTCCTGATTCTGACAGTTGGAGAGAATCTCCTGGAGGTTCAGCTAAAAATAAAATAGCGGCCTTTACCTTACTCCCATGGGATTCTGGTTCAGTACGTTCAGGGCATGGATGGGGCTTAGTAATATGTTCTTTCAGTAAGTATCCTAGGTGATTTGGAAGCTGCTGCCTGCCGGATGCAGTCACTGGTCACGAGTCTGTTCTCTCGGCAGCCAGGGCAACCACGGGAGGATGAGCTCAGCCCTCAGAGGCTTCCGCACTGCACTTCGGGCCAATTCCTTTTTCATGACAGCATACGACTGGACTCCTAGCGGATCCCCCAAACCCATGGCCTGCCCTTCTTGCTTCATTCCCTCTATTGTAGCCACACAGGCTTTTCGCTGATCCTCAGACCCCCAAGCTGATTCCTGCCTCTGCAGTTTGCACTCACGGTTTTTTTCTGCCAAGACCATCTTCAGGTGGCTGACTTTCTCACTCATGTTCCTGTTGAAATTCCTTTATTGCTGCTGCTGCTGCGGCTGCTAAGTCGCTTCAGCCGTGTCCGACTCTGTGCAGCCCCATAGATGGCAGCCCACCAGGCTCCGTGGAACTGGAGTGGGGTGCCATTGCCTTCTCCTCCTTCATTGCTACTCCACTCCACGGAAAACAGCACCCCTCCTCCCCCAGCTGTCTCTCCACACCTCCTTACCCCACTTTCTTTTTCTTCATGGCACTATCACTAATTATCTAATTAACTATTTTCTTATTTTTGTTTCCTCCATGAGAATATCATCTTCCAGAGAGGTGGGTCTTTGTCCTGGTCCATCAGAGAAAGACAAAGAGTGATATATAATTGTAAAACAATTTAATTTTTGTTTCCTTATTTTTACATTTTATTTTGTCCCAGGTGAAAATTGGGGCCATCTCATGACTTTTCTCTGTATTCTTAGATGATAGAAAGCCCTATGGTCAATAATTAAAATGTCCAGTCTAATGTGATGATCAGACTTTGGAACTGATTTAAGAGCCAGGCCTTTCCCCACTGTGGCTGGTGGAAAACTAACAGTCGGGGGAGAAAGTTGTGGTCAACTTCTTGCCTTATCCACATTTGCTTTCACTTCTTCTCCCCTATTTCACTAAGTAGAGGTCTTGGTCCTCCCCAGTTGAAGTGCAAAGGGATTGGCAAAGGAGAGGTGAGGGAAGCAGAAAAAACTCTTATTTGATTGGTACTAGATGAACCTGAGTTAGTGCTTCATGGGCGTGACTCCAGGTTTTAAGAATTGATTCTTTCTTTCACAGGCACTTTTGTAGTTGATAAGAATGGCTCACGTTGCTCCGGATCTCTCCCTGTAGTTTCCTTGATGAAGATGAGTGCACCTCTTTTCCAGTTGATTCTTATTTCTTCAGCCCCTGAGAATTCCTACAGCTTCTCTCTTGTGTTCATCCCTCCAGCTAGTCCCCCAGGACAGGACAGAAGTGCACCTCAGCACCAAGCTAGGCAGGGGCAATGTCTGGCCCATGAGAGGTACTTCTCTTTCCTAGGAAACTTGGGCAGTGCTGGCCATTCCCAGTTCCGCCAGCTCCCTCTTCCTCAGCTGTCAGAGAAGTTAGTCAGCCTGTCTCCTGCAGCTAAGATTTTCCAGACAACAGTCTATAGAGTGTCCTTAATGCTTCAGAGAACACAGATGTTGCTATCCCAAGGGTGTCATTAAAGTGTCTCTCTCCTGGGAGGTGATGTAGGAGGCATCTTTTATCCCTCCTTGCAAGCGGAGAGGAGGGGGTGGCACTTAACAGCAGAGCAAAAGCCTGTGCCAAACTATGTTCTGGTTGGTCAGTGCCCAGGCCATAGTGTTTGTTAAATATTTTACTATTATTATTACTCTGGATCCAGATATTCTTGATTTTCAAATGACTCAGGAACCACAGTTTGGAAAAGGCAGCATGTTGTATTGTGTCTACAAAACTAAGGAAGGTGAAGAAGTAGGTAATTAATTGGACAATTTAGGAAAAAATGCCTCAGGAATTGGAATTTTCCTGGCATAGTTTTTTTCTGAGTCATTCTGATAAGTGCCAGGTTTTGGCACATCTCATAATTCCAACAGCATTATGTTGAATAAAATAATACATTTTTTATTTAAAACATAGTCAATGGATGTATTTCATTTCCAAGAGGAAGAACTCAATTATGTTTTAAGCATCATTCAAGGTCAGACTCAGTAAAAATGTGATATAAATGGACTTCCTATTTGGCTAGGAAAAGTGGAGATAAAGAACCCTTTTTCAAACTCTGATGAGTGAAACTTTTTTTTTTTTTTCAACATGTCAGCATGTCATCATGGAAAGAGATGGATTGCTTACTTCACTGACCATCACTTGCTGTGTTTTAGCTTTTTTCCCCTAATATTCGACTTGGATTTTATGTTTGGTTTATGCATGCCGTAGATTGATTGCAAAACTGGCTTCACTTGTACAGTGCTTTCTATACATACATCCTTTCCATGTTTCCTCACAGTTCATCTCATTAAGAGATTGAGTCAGTTTTCTCGTCTCCTTGATTATGGGATGGCCTTGTGTTTACTCTGGCCAGCAGAATATGGTAGAAGTGGCAGTTCTGATCCTAGAGACCTTGTATCCTTCTACTGTCTCTCAGAGCTCTGTCATCATGAGAACAAGCTTGGCTTACTGCTGGAAGAGGAGAGAACGCATTAAGGAGAGCTGATTTTTCCCATTCAAAGCCATGGTAGACTACCCTAAAGTCAGCCAGACTCAAAACACATTAGTGAGTCACCCAGATTAGCAGAGCTACCAACCCAGCCCACATTTGACTACAGACCCATTCAGGAGCTCATCTAAGAGCAGAGGAACCACCCAGATTACCTGCAGTTTTGTGAGCAATAATTTAAATGGCTATTGTTTTAAGTCTCGGAGGTTTGGGATGCTTTGTTGCACAGTGATAGCTAACTGGCCATTTTTGCCCTCACTTTCCCACTGTGGTCAGAGAATTACCGTCCAGTTTTACAAGTAAAATTTGCTCTCATGTAAGGTATTTTTGCTTCCCTGGTGTCTCAGTGGTAGAGTCTGCCTGCCAATGCAGGAGACACAGGAGATGTGGGTTCGATCCCTGGGTCAGGAAGATCCCCTGGAGGAGGAAATGGCAACCCACTCCAGTATTCTTGCCTGGGAAATCCCATGGACAGAGGAGCCTGGCGGCTACATTCCATGGGGTCACAAAAGAGTCAGACATGACTTAGTGACTAAACAACAGCAGAGGTATTTTTAAAAACATGAATTACAAATATCTGATGTTAAGACATAGGGAGAGTTCACTTTTGGAAGGGCTTAATATGCTAAATTCTTTCTTCAGGTTTTGTCATCTTCACAGTTCATTTCCTAGTTTTCTCATTAATATCCAAGTTATAAGGATGATTAACCTTCATTAAGCTGTGTGGTAACATTGAACAAATTGTGGAGGATTTAGCTTAAGCAGATATTACATATACTGCTGGTGTGACTAAGGACTGTATGCCAAGTCTTGTGCTTGTCAGCATGAATCTTGGCTCCAGATTTTCTCTCCTGAGTTGGTGTCTTGGGATCTTCTGTTGTGGGAGCTGTGTGTGCAACAGCTGAGCCATGGTGCTACTCTTACCTTGGTGATTTTGCTCTGCTTTATGGCCAACAGCTCTGTATTCAGGGAATATAGAGAGTCCTAGTCACCAGGGTCCATATCCTTTATCTTTGCATCTCAGGAGGCTCAAGTTAGCATGGGCTTCCTTGGAGAAAACTCCTCCTTTTAACCCCATCCTTTCATGGTTCTCAACAATCTGAAGTGGCTTTTTATTTATTTCTATAATTTTACTGTTTAAAAAAGTTTTTTTTTTTTTTTTTGCTATTCTGGGTCTTTGTTTGTACATGAGGGCTTTTCTTTAGTTGCAACAAGCAGGAGCTGCTCTCGAGTTGCGGTGCTCAGACTTCTCATTGTGGTAGCTTCTCTTGTTACAGAGTATGGGCTCTATAGTGTGAGCTTAGTATTTGTGGCTCCCAGGGTTAGTTGCTCTGCAGCATGTGGGATCCTCTTGGATCAGGGATCAAACTCGTGTCTCCTGCATTGACAGACGGATTCTTTACCGTAGAGCCACCAGGGAAGCCTGGCTTTTTATTTCTATTTTTAAATTTTACTATATTATGTTTTTAGATTTTTATTTCCATGTGGACCATTTGTTTTTGTAGTCTTTATCAAATTTTATTACAATATTGAAACTGTTTTTTTTGTTTGTTTGTTTACTTGCCTTTTTTATTTATTTATTTTTTAATTAATTAATTAATTTATTTTTTGATTTGACTTTACAATACTCTGTTGGGTTTGCCATACATCGACATGAATCCACCACAGGTGTACATAAGCTCCCAATCCCGAATCCCCCTCCCACCTCCCACCCCACAACGTCTCTCTGGATCATCCCCGTACACCAGCCCCAAGCACCCTGCATCCTGCATCAAACATAGACTGGTGATTCGTTTCTTACATAATAGTATATATGCTTCAATGCCATTCTCCCAGATCATCCCGCCCTCTCCTACTCCCTCTGAGGCCAAAAGTCCATTCTCTATGTCTGTGTCCTTTTGTTGTCTCAGTTCTAATGAGATGGATGAAACTGGAGCCTATTATACAGAGTGAAGTAAGCCAGAAAGAAAAACACCAATACAGCATATTGCTACTGTTTTATGTTTTGGTGTTTTGGCCATGAGGCATGTGGAATCTTAGTTCCCCAATCAGGGATCAAACCCACAACTCCTGCACTGGAAGGTGAAGTCTTTACCACTGAACCTCCAGGGAAGTGTCTGAAGTGGCTTTTATAATTGATGTCCTAAAACTTTCTTTTCCCTGTTTAGTCCAGACTACCCCTCCACCACTGCCGTAAGTTACAGTCACATGAGAGCAAGCTATTAGCCATCAGCTCTGCATAAGCCCAGATGTCTGTCACCAAGACTGACATCACTTTGGATACCACTTGGCTGCATTTTAGACAGTGAGAGGCTCTTGAACAAACATCTGTTTTAGGGACAGATGTCTGCATAATCTTGGGTTTTCAGTTTCGAATATACTTAAAAATGCATTTTTAAAATGCATTTTTTTTTATTAGGGAAAAAGAAAGCATTAGTTATTCAGTTGCCTTTTTGCAACCCTATGGACTATAGCCCATCAGGCTCCTCTGTCCATGGGATTCTCCAGGCAAGAGTACTGGAGTGGGTTGCCATTTCCTTCTCCAGGGAATCTTCCCAACCCAGGGATCAAACCCAGTCTCCCACATTCCAGGCAGATTCTAAGAGAAGGATAGTTTATTAGGAAAACTAGCCTTATTTTTTTATGTTTTAATTTAAAAAGCGATACATGCTCATTATTTAATAGTTATACAACATAGGAAAGGATAAATAAAAATAAGAATTATCTGTAGTTCTATAGGTGATTTTTTTGTATGTATTCCATATGTATTTAGATGGTATTTTGTTAAAAACATTTTAAGTTTCCACTTTTTCTCTCTTCTATTAATCATTCACATTAAATTTGTTAGCATCAACTTTATCTTTTAAAACCACATGAGTTATTTGCATTTTAACATATCATAATTTGATATGTTTTAGTTAGTGCTTAATATACATNCAAGGTACCTGCCTCCATCACTAAGAGTACTGCATCCTGGGGAGTGTGTAGGGCTGGCCAGGTGGGAGCAGAGTTCCGTGTGGCTTCTCTCCCTGCCCTGTGCCTGTCGCTTATACACATCTAGATGTGTATAAGAGACAGGTTTTAGTTAGTGCTTAATATACATACATTACTTAGGTTCTTAATGTAATATATATGTATGGTTGCTTAAAACTGAAAACATTAACTCTCGTTTACTCCACACTTTGCCTATGTTTTATTGACGTCACCAAATCTGGTTCTCTCTTGAGGGTAAAGACAGAATATATACATCAGTCCATATGTATCTGTAGAGGGGAAGGAGCAGAGTAGCAGTCTACTCCAGAACAGGTGCCTTGAGAAAGAGCACCTACTTCAGTCAATATAATCATCATTAGGTGTATTTTATCACAAGTAAATGATTGTAACTTGGTGTCCATTCCTATCTCTCTTTTTCTTTCACTGTTGACTCTGAGAGGGGCTGACCATGCACTAGGCCAAGGAGGAGAGAGAGGGTGCCACACGCTGTTCTATGAAAATAAAGCTACTTTTGCTACTTTTAAAAAGTCTGTAAGTCTATAATTTCATATAAGTAAGCATTTTGATTTACTTTGCCCATTAAGTTTCACTTTGTGCTTTGAAATATTAGCAACTCATAGCTGTTCACAACTGTTATCTGGCTTACTTCCCTTGGGTATAACCCAGGCACCTCAGCCCCGCAGGCATCCATCCCTGCAAGATCACCTCCACCCAGCAGACTCCTTGTGGAGTGTTTTGTCTCTTGATGAATGGTTCCCTTAGCCAACTCAGCATATAGCGTGGAACGCTAATGATCATCCTCTAGTCCTCCATGGCTCCTCTCTCACTTGCTCGTATTCCATTGGTAACCATGGTCTGTAGATGCTACTTTTATGCTTCTCTTGCAGCTATGCCATCAGATCCATTGCCTGTACCATAGTGCACACATTCGCCGCTTCTCTGAGGACTGCTGGAAGTGCCTTCTTAATACTTCCCCTGCTTCTGGTCTCACCATCAGCCTCGCTCATCCAGAACAGCTGCCAAGGAAGCCCTTTAACATGTAAGTCTGTTTATGGACACTAACATACAGCTCTAAAATTTGGGATAAAGTCAAATTCCTTTGCTTAGCACAGAAAGCCCTTTGTATCTCACTTGTCTCCCTTTCTGGCCTCATTTCCAACCATTTACTCATGGTTATCCCTTTCTCCTGTTGTAAAAAAAAAAAAAAAAAGTTCCCTCCTGCAAGTCTTCTCATACACATTTCTCTCTGCCAGATATTTTACTTGTTTTCTCCCCATCCACTTTTCCTTGTCTTTTCTGTTTTAAATTACATTCTTCAAGCTTCAACAGAAACATCACTTCTTTCTAAAACCTTTATCTTACCAAGTGCATGATTTTGATGTTTCTATGCTGTGATTACTGTACCTTTTATATGATTACATCATCTTATCACACTGTATTTTAATTGTTAGTTTATATGCTTTTCTAGTCCACTAGACTAGTGGGTCTCAAAGTGTGATCCTATGATCAGTAGCATCAGCTTTGCTTTGGAGTTTGTTAGAAATGCAAATTTTCAGTCATCACCTCAGATCAGAAACTCCAGGGGTGAGCCTAGCAATCTGTGTTGGGGGCAAATCATTTAATATCTTATGATAGGGGAAGACTGGCCAGCCATAGTAGTATGCTGAGAAACATGGGAATTATTTAGAAGATGCATGACTACTGACAAATACTTTCTTCCATGCCAGCTTTTCTTAAAGTGACTGGCAGCCTCGAGGAAGTCCAGAGTGCCACAAAGCATCTCAACACTTGTTTTAATTTGCAGGTATAACAAACTACCACAAATTTTCTGGCTTTAAACAACAAAGTCTGAATTCCTCCTGGAGGCACCAGGGAAGAATCTATTTCCTCAATTTTTCTAGATTTCAAAGCTACATGTATTCCTTGGCTTGTACCCTCTTTCTCCATCTTCAAAGCTAGAAATGGCTGACTGAATCTTCCTGATGATGCCATCTCTCTGCTTCTGATCTTCTGCCTTCCACTTTTTTATTTATGATTTTATTTGTGATTATGTTGGGCTCAGCTGCATAATTCAAGCTGATCTCCTTGTTTTCAGGCCAGCTGATTAGCAACCTTAATTCCATCTTGCTATGTACATAACATATTCAGAGATTCTAGGGGTCAGGAAATGGACATTTTGGGGGTGGTGGCATTATTCTGCCTACCGTGATATTTGTGCTTGACTTTTTGAGATTTAAGTAAAATCAGTATTGCCTTCTACCTTAATGTGGGCGCTTTGGAGAAATCTAGGATGTCCTTTTTTCACTGTCATTTCTTATAAAGAAAGTGGATTTGAACATTCTGTGATGTTTTAGAACATTTTTTAAAGAGAACCCCCTCCCCACCATGATTTATAGTTGTAAAATATGAACTTCACTCAAGATTAACTAGAAAAACATGCCCCAGATGGCAACTAGAGACCATGTGATCTATGAATGTCAGTGTATCAATATGTTAAAAAATAAATCAGATTCAAATATTTTAAAAAGAAGAGTAATGGGTTACAAAATAATCTATCTTTGAAGAAGGGGCAGGCAAATGCTTTTTAACATTTTTCTCAAGAGCCTGCTTTTAGCTCAAATTTGCCAAGTCTTTTTTTTTTTCCCATCTGAAGATAGATAGGTCTACAGAACCCCTGCAGACACATTGTAGGCAGCTCTGTCTTCCAGGGACTTGGCAGAAAGTATTATAGGACTCATTTATACTGCAGAATAGTTATAACCTTCATGTCTTTCACTTGGACAGATCTGTGCACTAGCAAATAGGGATGGAAATGGGGCCTAGAAATGCATGTGATGGAGGGTGTGAATTTTCAATATTGAACTTTGATATGTTACCATTTGGAAACTGAGACTACTTTTTAAATATATCACCTCTGACATAAGGGCGGGACCAGTTTGGCATGGGTCACTTTGGGCCAGCATTGGGCAGTACAGAAATATATTTGTGGACAGTGCTCCAGTAACATGATGAGAGAGGACTGTATCGCAGAAGCAAATGGGAAGGAAGGTAGTAGTGAAGCTGCTCAGTCGTGTCCAACTCTTTGAGACCCTGTGGACTGTAGCCTACCAGCCTCCTCCATCCATGGGATTCTCCAGGCAAGAATACTAGAGTGGGTTGCTATTTCCTTCTCCAGGGGATCTTCCCGACCCAGGGATGGAACCCAGGTCTCCCACATTGTAGGCAGACACTTTACCCTCTGAGCCACCTGGAAAGCCCATCCTAGTGAGAAAGGATTGGCAGTTAAACCAGAATCCCTTTGAACCTCTGTGTGACTATTCACATCCAATAGTTATAGTTGCTTACTTATATAATATGATAAACCATTAACCGAGCTAAGTTTATCCTGTACTGTGAATTCAATACTTAATTTTTAACATCGTAGCAAATCCTGAATTGAAACCTCCTCCCCAATACTGTTACAAGAACAAGAACAATGTGTACTAGGTAGGACCCACCTGATGTTTCTAGTCACCACCCTACATGAAAATGGAAAGGCCTGGGAAACAGCACCATAAGCCATTGAAATCATCCACAACAAAATTGCCTTCAGTTTAAGTATGGTGGACATACCAAGGGTTGTGGTTCTTTAATCAACAAAGGAGAAGTTGTAAGAAAATTACCTGGGCAATCTAAGTATGAAGCCACCATTTTTTAGCTCATATGTCTTTTATTTTAGGACAGTATGTTGTTTTGTTCTGATCTTGGATAACATTTTGGCTTTGTTTTGCATGTATTGTTAGAACCACATGCAATCAGCCAGACCATTAGAATTGCAAACATTTAGGAGCCATAGTTACGGATTAACTCCAGAAGTGGAATGCATCTATAGTAACGTACCCGACAACTACCTGACCACCTAAGAGGTGTTGCCTGAAGTTATACCCCTGAGACACCTGATTATTCAGGAACATGGACCAGGGGAATGGTAGAGGAGGACACTGATATTCCACATTCCTGTTGTCCTTTTATCAAGGGGATTGGTAGGATGTGTTGTCTTTCAACAGACTGGCTTTCATCCCTTTTCTCCATGACTCTGCCTTAGAGAAGTTCACACTTTTAAGAAATGACTTTGTTCCCTCCCAGGCTCCAAATGGAATCTTTTCAAGGCCATATTTGCTATAAGGATATTTATCATGGAAGTTAAGTAACTTACACTTTAATTCAAGTGTCCTCTCAGCATTGAGAATAGGTTATTTTCTCTAGGAGGCCTGGGCAGTTTCCTGTTTTAAAGAAATTGAAAAGAAATATATTGCTTTCAGCAGCCCCAAAATCAATAGAGTTTCAAATATAGATGGGACCAAGTTTCTTGTGCTTCTTAGGAGGGCTGAAAGATGGTGCTGACCCAAAGCCCTGAGTGATCATAATACTTAGACGGAGGCCATTGTGCTGTGGAGTATGAATGATTGTGGCACATGTCTCGCCATTCCAGACTCAGGTGATCAACCCTCATGTACACCACAATAATGGTGGCCTCCCATCCAACCTTTTTTAGAAATTTCCTTACAGGATATATTTAGAATCAGACTATTTAAACATTAAGACATATTCCTTTTTCTTTACCTTAGGAAAAAAACAAAACAGAGCCTCAGGGCATTACCAATCAGTGCTGTTTTGAATAGAATAACATGTATGATAACTAAATCTAGCCATAAGCTATTAAGTCCTTGATAGCAGGGTACCACTGTTTTTTTTTTTTTTATTATCTTCCTACCTCCCTCAGCATTCAGTGGTGGCTTATACAGAAAACTAGCTCAATAATGCCTGTTAAATAAGTGAATCAAGAATTTTATATACCAGTGCTACAAGAATGTCAACTTGTTTTTGGACTTAACGTGTAGATGTTTCATGTTGGATGAAGGACCTTGGTTCTTTTGTATAGTTTCTTTTTCTCTGCTGCAATTGCTTTTTATGTCATTGAATTCTCTGAGCATATTTATTTAAAGTGTTTGTCTGGGAACTCTAACATCCTCCCTTGTTATTCTCTTTCTATTTATTTTTTCCTGCTGCTTTTAATTCATGTTGCCTTGTCTCTGGCCTATTTACTTTTGTTTGAATTTTAGACATTGTATTTGAAAAATTGTTTGTAGAAATAATTTGATGCCCAAGATGATGCTATTTTCCTCCAGAGAAGATTCCCACTTGTTTCTGCCAGATGCTCCGAGGCACTAGCAGTTTTGATCACCTCTGTCCAATTTCAGGGCTTGAGGGGATTAAAAGATGACCTGCAGTTCCCAACACAGTCCATGTACTTTCAGGTCACACAAATTTTAGGGTGCAGACCTTTGAAGACCCAACCCTAAGTGAAGAAGAATAACTAATTCCCCCCCCACCAACCCCGCCTGCTCTGACTTTCTTGGTGGCTCCCAGATACCAGTGTCTATTCCTTTAGTTCCACCAGGTTGACTGAATTCTGACTTAGCTCTCAGCCCCGACTTGTCCCCTCCAGGACCATGAAACATTCCCAGGAAGAGAAAATCTACCCACAAGTTTCATTTCTCAGGGTATCCATTCTCCCTGGATCCTGTCCAGGTAATACTTCTCTACTTTGTTAATATTATGAGGCCTTTGGGCAGATTGAAAAAATCTTTTGTTATATTTTTCTAGTGGTTTTTAGTGGGAGAGTGTATCCAGATTACCTGATCTGTTATTATCAGAAGCAGAACTCCATCCAT
>SJYV01054102.1:0-11361 GCA_006410875.1 Neotragus pygmaeus | reverse complement strand
ACCTTGGCCAAATTTGTTGGTTTCCTGGCGGCTGCTTGAAGGCCAGCCATGAGAGTCTGGCGGTACACTTGGAGACGCTCTCTACCTTCAGCACGCTTGAAATCCCAGTGGGGTCACGTCCGAGGGAATCCCTCGTCAATTGGATTAGGCTGTGTGGTAGGTCTTCCATCCATCTCTGGAACCTTTTTCCATGCCTCCAAAAAAATCCGCTCATGTTCCTCTGTGGTGAAGACAGTCATCCCAAGTGGGGTCATGGGTGAAAAAGGATAGACTCTAGAAGGTTACTGAGGACAAAATTATACAGATTTCACTGCTCAAATGGTGAACAGGTTGATGGTCCCTGCCAGCACCTATTTAGCAGTAAAAGTAGCTTATTCAGATTAGCAAAATATTATTAATTTGTTCTTCTTCACCAACACCGATAGATTCTGTGCTCTAGACTTAAAATCAGAAAAAATGGTCAGTCATAAGGGACAGAGGAGTGGAAGCTGCTTGTCCCATGATTACAGAGTAAAACACAGGAGACAAGACAAACACATAGAGAGTGGAGACAATGCCAGCACACACAAAGATGAGACAAACAGATGACAGACAAATATCGGCCGAGAAAACAGTACTAGGTCTTCCTAGGGCCCCTTGAACCTTCTTATCCCTCGTTACGTTATTGAAGGGCGTCCACTGCCCACCAGGTTCAGGATCAAGAGAACTCTCCCCCTCCCAGAGCCAGCTGCCCTCCAGCACGCTCGCTGGGCCTTGGCCTTATGCTAGCTAGGACGACTAGTTTGCCTTTGACCAGACCTGACAAAAGCTTTCTTCTTACCAGAGCCAGCTGCCTTCCAGCACACTCACTGGGCCTTGGTCTTACACTGGACTTAACCAGACCTAACACCGGTGTTCAGATATCTTTCCTCCTAGTGAAGAAACCCCTTCTACATGGAGAGTGTTATTCTTCCCAGTTAAAGGGATCCCAGACAAGCCCCCAAATGTTATGCCCAAAGTCTGAGTCCCCAAAACTGAGAGAATAAGACATCCACGGCAATACAAAAGCATGAAGGGGTTTTATTGCTAGCTCAAGCTAGGGCTCCCATCTCATCCAGTGCAGTGGAGTCTTGTTGAGAGCCTCGAGCTCTGGATTACAGCAGTATTTATACGTTTAGCCCTGTTCAAATGTTGCAACAGAAGAGTTGACAAAGAGTGATTGGTTAGTTCATGCGCACGCGCAGGATTTTTCAAATCACACAAATCACAAAATCTCATTGGCCCAGGTTTGAATCAAAATCCCAATTCTGATTGGCTCATGTTTGACACGAGTGGGACTTTCCCAGGGTGTGGTTTCACAGAATCATGACTCAGGTTTTAATCCGATTTGGCTCTAACAAAGCATAGCTTGGAAAGAGCTTTAATTTTTAATTAAATTGAAACAACATATTTCAACATTAACTGCTTGACAGAAGAAAGTAAAAAGAAAGAAAGTAGGTATAATGGTCATCTGACTAAAATTCGCCCATTCCAGTCTATTTAGTTTCGCTGATTNGCTTGGAAAGAGCTTTAATTTTTAATTAAATTGAAACAACATATTTCAACATTAACTGCTTGACAGAAGAAAGTAAAAAGAAAGAAAGTAGGTATAATGGTCATCTGACTAAAATTCGCCCATTCCAGTCTATTTAGTTTCGCTGATTCCTAAAATGTCAGTGTTCACTCTTGTCATCTCCTGCTTGACCACTTCTAATTTGCTTTGATTCATGGACTTAACATTCCAGGTTCCTATGCAATATTGCTCTTTACAGTATCAGATTTTACTTCCATCACCAGTCACATCCACCACTGGGCATTGTTTTCGCTTTGGGTCTGTCTCTTCATTCTTCCTGGAGTTATTTCTCCACTCTTCTTCAGTAGCATATTGGGCACCTACCGACCTGGGTAGTTTGTCTTTCAGTGTCCTATCTTTTTGCCTTTTCAAACTGTTCATGGGGTTCTCAAGGCAAGAATTCTGAGGCGGATTGCCATTCCCTTGTCCAGTGGGCCATATTTTGTCAGAACTCTCCACTGTGACCCATCCATCTTGGGTGGCCCTACACGGCATGGCTCAAAGTTTCATTGAGTTAGACGAGGCTGTGGTCCATGTGGTCATTTTGATTAGCTTTCTGTGATTGTGGTATTCTTTCTGTGTCCTCTGACAGATAAGGATAAGAGGCTATGGAAGCTTCCTGATGGGAGAGACTGACTGTGGGGAAAGCTGGGTAAACTGGGTCTTGTTCTGATGGGCAGGGCCATGCTCAATAAATCGTTAGTCCAAATTTCTGTTGGTGGGCGTGTCTGTGTTCCCTCCCTGTTGTTTGACTTGAGACCAAACTATGGTGGAGGTAACGAAGGTAATGGTGACTTCCTTCAGAAGGTCCCATGCAGGCACTGCTGCACTCAGTGTCCTGACCCTGGAGCAGGCCACTACTGACCCATGACTCCCCCGGGGACACCTGGACACTCACAGGCAAATCTAGGTCAGTCTTTTGTGGGGTCACTGCTCCTTTCTCCTGGGTTCTGGTGCACAAAAGGTTTTGTTTGTACCCTCCAAGAGTCTGTTTCCCCAGTCCTGTTCTTGGAAACATGTGTACACTCGTGGAGGATTCATGTTGACGTATGGCAAAACCAATACAATATTGTAAAGTATTTAGTCTCCAATAAAAAAAAAAAAATTTTTAAGGAAGTTCTGTAATCAAATCCCCCTGCCCTCTAAAGTCAAATTCTCTTGCGGTTCTCAGTCCCTTTGCCAGATCCCCAGTTTGGGAAATCTGTTGTGGGTCCTAGAACTTTCTTAACAGTGCAAAATTTTCATTGGTATAGTTGTTCTGCAGTTTGTGGGCCATTTGATTGGTGGTTGTATGGTGGATTAATGATGACTTCCTCCAAGAGGGCTTATGCCACAAGCTATGTGACCCAGGAAGCTGCGCCTAGAGCCCCTGCCCCTGCAGCAGGCCACTGCTGACCTGTACCTCTGCAGAAGACTCAAACACAGGTCTGGCACAGTGTTTGTGGGGTCTCTGGGTCCTGGTGTGCACAAGGTTTTTTTTGAACCCTCTGAGTCTCTGGCAGGTATGGGGTTTGATTCTAAACTCAATTTCACTTCTCCTACCATCTTGCTGGGTCTTCTCCTTTGCCTTTGAATGTACAGTATCTTTTTTTTTTTTTTTTTGTGGGATCCAACGTTCTCCTGTTGATGGTTGTTCAACAGGAGATGAATGTTGTAATTTATTGAGTTGTAATTTTGGAGTTTTCACAGGAGAAGATGAGCACATGTTCTTCTACTCCACAAACTTGCCAGATTCTTGGGCTTCCCTGGTGGCTCAACTGGTAAAGAATCAGTCTGCAATGCAGTAGACCTGGGTTCAATCCCTGGGTTGGAAAGCTCCCCTGGAGAAGGGAAAAGCTGTCCACTCCAGAATTTTTGCCTGAAGAATTCTAGTCTACGGGTAGCAAAGAGTCAGACACAACTGAGCAACTTTCACTTTCAGCCCATTAAGATTATTCCAAAAATCAGTCAAATATAGGATGAAGATAACTTAATATTTCAAATGAGTGACTTCCTCAGTATGTTCCTCAATTGTATCTGTATTTTTCCTCATAATTCATTTTATTTTTCATGATCATACATGTGTGTTTTCTTTCCCAATAATTACTTGAATGCACATAAAAGGCAGAAACTTATGAAATACCACTCATGCTCTAAGCCTGAGGACAGAAGAAATAATTTGAAAAGTGCCTGGATCAGACTCACTTGCTAATTTTGGAGAGCATTCTGTAGAGGTATAAGGAAACCAAGACTCATACTCAGAACATAGGCACAGGCAGCAGCAATTTCAGAGAGCTCATTATACAATGCGGGAAGCACCATTTTAGAGTCCTGCCTCTAGCTTATTAGTGCTTTGGTCAGGGCCATTAGGCAACCAGTAGGCAGCCAGTAAGCAGCAGTCTTTGGAAGCCTGGGGCCAAACAGATAACTGCATGAATACAGCCCCATGAGCCAGAATACAGGCTGAATAGACTCCCCTGATCACCCCAGTCTTCCAAGACACAATACCTTACAACAGAGGACACAATACCTGGGCCCACCCACCATCAAACCAACACTAGCTCCAAGATCTGAAGGGCCCCCAAAAGGAGAGACCCTGGGCCATATCTCTATCCTCTAATTGGTGGAAACCAGTCCTGGAACTACCACAGCCCCACAGCCAGCCACCCTGTGATTTGACCCTACCAACCAGTGAGCCAAGACTGGTCCAGGACCCAGTCTCCCACACCAGCTGGCTCACACTTGTAGGCCCCAGAGTGAGAGAACCCAAGTCCTGGGTTCCACCTGGTTCCTAGTCCCGCCCACCAGAGAGCTTATGAAAGCCCTGGAATCTGATATCAGTTAACAGTGCGGGGCGGGGGGGATTGGTCCTGTTACCCCATGAAAATGTGCCCCACCCACCACCGGGAGACCCTAGCTACAAGTCATCCCAGGGCCCTCAGCAAGCTCTGTCAGTTACCAGCACACCCACCAGCAGGCCAGTACAAACCCAGGCCCTGGCCCTACACACTAGTAGGCAACACCAGCTCTGGGACCCCTGGCCTGCAGTCAACTATCTTGTAACCCAATCTTGCACACCAGTGGGCTGACTCAAGGACTAGGACTCCCTGGGTCATGCAGCAAGATGCCAGGACACAGCCCCACTCACTGTTAGCTGGCAGCCTGCATGCTACATAGGATCTAGCAAACAAACAGGCAATGAGTCAGCCATGCCCACTAGCCTGACCACAACAGTCAGCCCTACTATAACAGGAGGGTCTGTAGAAGATACTCTTAGAGCATATAGCTCTGGTTAGCAGAGGAGAGTGTAAAGCATTTACTACACAATCTTTTGCAAGGTTAGGCAGTGTAACAAACCTACTAATTTCATAGAAATAAAACCACTTAATTGGCAAAGTGAAGCAAAAGAATGTCTTCCAGATGAAGGAATAAGACAAATTCCCAGAAGAAGAGGTAAGTGAAGTGGAGATAAGCAGTCTACCCAATAAAGGGTTCAAGGTAAGATCACAAACATGCTGAAAGAACTGGGGAGAAGAAGGAATGAACACAATGAGAAATTTAACAAGGAGAAACTGTAAAAATGAACCAAACAACACTGAAGAATACAATAAATGAAATTAAAAATACACTGGAAGGAATCAAGAGTACATTAGATAAGGAATGGATGAGTGAACTGGAAATCACACAAGATGAACAGAAAAAAAGAATTTTTTTTAAATGAGTACATTACAAGAGACCTCTTGGACATCAAACATATTAACACTTTAAATATAAAGATACACACGCAACTTATGCAGCTCAACTCCAGAAAAATAAACGACCCAATCAAAAAATGGGCCAAAGAACTAAATAGGCATTTCTCCAAAGAAGACATATGGATGGCTAACAAACACATGAAAAGATGCTCAACATCACTCATCATCAGAGAAATGCAAATCAAGACCACAATGAGGTACCATTTCACACCAGTCAGAATGGCTGCGATCCAAAAGTCTACAAGCAATAAATGCTGGAGAGGATGTGGAGAAAATGGAACCCTCTTACACTGTTGGTGGGAATGCAAACTAGTACAGCCACTATGGAAAACAGTGTGGAGATTCCTTAAAAAATTGCAAATAGAACTGCCTTATGACCCAGCAATCCCACTGCTGGGCATACACACCGAGGAAACCAGAATTGAAAGAGACACATGTACCCCAATGTTCATTGCAGCACTGTTTATAATAGCCAGGACATGGAAACAACCTAGATGTCCATCAGCAGATGAATGGATAAGCAAGCTGTGGTACATATACACAATGGAGTATTACTCAGCCATTAAAAAGAATACATTTGAATCAGTTCTAATGAGATGGATGAAACTGGAGCCTATTATACAGAGTGAAGTAAGCCAGAAAGAAAAACACCAATACAGTATACTGACACATATATATGGAATTTAGAAAGATAGTAATGATGACCCTGTATGTGAGACAACAAAAGAGACACAGACATATAGAACGGACTTTTGGCCTCTGAGGGAGAGGGAGAGGGTGGGATGATTTGGGAGAATGGCATTGAAGCATGTATACTATCATGTAAGAAACGAGGCACTGGTCTATGTTCAATGCAGGATGCAGGATGCTTGGGGCTGGTGCATGGGGATGATCCAGAGAGACGTTGTGGGGTGGGAGGTGGGAGGGGGATTCAGAATTGGGAGCTTGTGTACACCTGTGGTGGATTCATGTCGATGTATGGCAAAGCCAATAGAGTATTGTAAAGTAAAATAAAGTAATAATAATAATAATAATAATAATAATAAAATAAAGATACACACCTGCTAACGTTAGATGTAAAAAGATCCAAGTGAAAATGAAAGGAAAGTCAGGGTAGCCAACCTTGTTATCAGACAAAATATACATTAAAATAAAGTCTGTATTTAAGTATTGTGTCTTCTTTAACCATTCCTCTGTCTATCAAGACATCTAGGTTGCTTTCATGTCTTGGTTATTGTAAAATGATGCAATGAACATTGGGGTGCATGTATCCTTTCAGATCATGTTTTCCTCTGGATATATGCCTAGGAGTGGGATTGCAGGGTAAAATGATAGGTCTATTTTTGGTTTAGTTTTTTTTTTTTTTTAAAGGAATCCCCATACTGTTCTTCATTATGGTTATACCAATTTCTGTTCCTACTAACAGTGTAAGAGGGTTCCCTTCTTTCCACATCCTCTCCAGCATTTACTATTTATGGATTTTTTTGATGACAGTCATTCAGCTGGTGTGAGATGCTATCTCTTGTAGTTTTGATTTGCATTTCCCTAATAATTAGTGATGTTTAATGTCTTTTCAGGTGCCTATTTGCCATCTCTATGTCTTCTTTATAGAAATGTCTATTTAAGTCTTCTGCCCATTTGTTCATTGGAATATTATTCAACTGTTAAAAAACAATGAAATAATGCCATTTGCAGTAACATGGATGGACCTAGAGATTGTCATATTGAGTGAAGTAAGTTAGAGAAGGAGAAATATCGTATGACATCACTTTTATGTGAAATGTAAAAAGAAATGATGCAAATGTTTAATTTACAAAACAGAAAGAGACTCGCAGGCTTAGAGAACAAACTTATGGTTGCTGGGGGGAAGGGATAGTTAGGGAGTTTGGGAGGGACACACTACTAAATTTAAAATAGATAACATAAAATAAATAAATAAAATAGATAACAAATAAATACATTAAGAGACCTACTATATAGCATATGAAACTCTGCTCAGTGTTATGTGGCAGCCTGAAGGGGAATTTGGAGGAGAATGGATACATGTGTGGCTGAGTCCCTTCACTGTTCACCTGAAGCTATTACAGTATTGTTAATTGGCTATACCCCAATAGAAAGTTATGACCAACCTAGACAGCATGTTAGAAAGCAGAGACATTACTTTGCCAACAAAGGTCCATCTAGTCAAAGCGATGGTTTTTCCAGTAATCATGTGTGGATGTGAGAGTTGGACTATAAAGAAAGCTAAGTGCTGAAGAATTGATGCTTTTGAACTGTGGTGTTAGAGAAGACTCTTGAGAGTCCCTTGGACTGCAAGAATATCAAACCAGTCAATCCTAAAGGAAATCAGCCCTGAATATTCATTGGAAGGACTGATGCTGAAGCTGAGACTCCAATACTTTGACCACCTGATTCGAAGAGCTGACTCATTTGAAAAGACTCTGATGCTAGGAAATATTGAAGACAGGAGAAGGGGACAACAGAGGATGAGATGATTGGACGGCATTACCAACTCAATGGATGTGACTTTGAGTAAACTCTGGGAGTTGGCAATGGACAGGGAAGCCTGGCGTACTGCAGTCCCTGGGGTCGCAAAGAGTCAGACACAACTGAGCAATTGAACTGAATTGAACTGATACTCCAATAGAAAATAAAAATTTAAATTAAATAGAAAACAAATGCACTTCATAAATCAGTTCCTATTTGTCCCTGAAACAAATACTACTCCAAATAGCACTGCAAAGAACCTTTAACATCAGGCCTACTCCAGCTAAGTTATCCTTATCCCCAATACTCAGATCCTCCAGTGAATGAGTTTACCTTCTCCTTGATCCAGATTGATTGGAGAAAAGTGTCATTCACTTTTTCATGTCATGAAGCACCTGTGCCCTGTGTCAAAGGCTGCATCAAAAAACTCTCCATGACCTGGCCTAGACTTCATCATTGGAGCACATTCCAACAAGAGGTGGAGCTCTTGTCTCTCCCCTGAGCTGCTTCTGTTGCTGTGTTGCTGCCTTTGTTTACTATTTGTTTACAAGCACTTGGAAGTCTAGCAAGTGAATCAACAAATGGCCTTCCCTTTCCTGTGGCTTGCTGTCATGCCCTGAACCCTGTGCAGCCTCTGGCATGATAGCAAGCAAGGCCACTTCAGCAGCCTACATCCTCAAAGCCAGTGATCTGAAAGAGCCTATAAAAGCTCAACTGGATTAGGTGCCATAGAAGGCAATGAGATTGCAACTCAGTAGGGATTTTGACAAGGATGTCACTTTATCTCCTGGTCAATCAAATGAAAGAGTTCCACAGAGAACCAGGGGGCTGGGCAGTGCATAGTTTCATTAACTACACTGTTCTCCATGAACTTTGGACCTGCTCCAAAAGGATAGAGAAACATGCAAGAACATAATGAGAAATAATAACCTGGAGCTGCCAGTCAGAAGGCAAGAGGAATGTGATTCTGATTGTCAGATACATGCACAAAATAATAGTAATAACAATAGGATGGGGGAAATTTTTGCAGGTGATGGATATGTTTATGGCATAGAACGTGCTGATGATTTCTTTATACTCTTTCTGTTATACACATTAAATATCTATACCACTCTTTGTATGTTAATCAGCCCTCAATAAAATGTTTGTTAAAAAGAAAGAAAAACAAAGCCTGTAATAAGAGACAAAGCAAAGCATTATATAATGGGAAAGGCTCAAGCCAAAGGATATAACAATTATAAATACATATATACAGCCAACATACGAGCACCTAAAGACATAAAGCATATATTCACACACACACACACACACACACACAAAACAGGGAAATTGATAGCAACACAATAATACAAAGAAATCTAGTACTCCACTTACATCAATGAACAGACAATCCAAACTAAAAATTAATAAGGAAACACTGGCCTTAAATAACATCTTAAACCAGGAAGGTTTAAAACATATATCCATAATCCAAAAGCAGTTGAATAGAAACTCTTTACAAGGGTGCATAGAACATACTCCAGGATAAACCATATAGTTGGCCACAAAATAAGCCTCAGTAGATTTAAGGTTGAAATCATATTAAACCTCTTTTCCAATGACAATGCTATGACACTAGATATGAACCACAAGAAAAAAGTCTATAAAAAACACAAATACTTCAAAACTAAGTAGCATACTACTAAACATTCAATGGGCCACCAAAGAAATCAAAGAGGATACTAAAAAACACGTGAAAAGTGAAAATGGAAACACAATGGTCCAAACTCCATGCAGGAAAACAAAAGCAGTTCTTGGTGGAAATTTTATAGTGATACTAGCCTACACTGCAAACAAACAACACAACCTTATATCTAAAGAGAAAAGAAGAGAAAAATAAACAAAACTCTAAATCAGTAGAAAGAAAACTAAATACAGAGCAGAAAATCATTTTTAAAAATAGCTAAAATCAATGAAATTAGGAGCTGATTCTTTGAAAAGATAAACTTGATCAACCTTTATATAGACATCAACAAAAAGGAGAAAGCACACTAATAAAGTTGGAAATAAAAAAGGAGAAATTGAAATTGATACCACATAAATACAATCACAAAACTTACTGTGACAAATTATACAAAAATAAAATGGACAAATGCAAGAAACAAATAATATAGAAAAATAAAGTCTCCCCAAAATAAATCAGGATGGGATGAAGATACCCAAAAGACAGATTATCAGTAATGTTGAATCAGCAATAAAAACCTGCTGACAAACAAAAGCCCAGAACTACCTGGCTTCACAGATTAATAATACCAAATACTTAAAGAAGAGATAATACCTATTCTTCTCAAACTATTCTAAAAACTGGAAAAGAAAAATAGCCTCTGAACTCATTGTTCAGGGCCAGCATCATACTGAATAGGAAAACCCAAGGTGGTGAAGGTGAAGTCACTCAGTCATGTCCAACTCTTTGCCACCCATGGACTATAACCTACTAGGCTTCTCCGTCCATGGGATTCTCCAGGCAAGAATACTGGAGTGGGTTCCCATTTCCTTCTCCAGAGGAAAACTCAAAGACACTACCAAAAAAGAGAAAATTACAGACCGATTATCATTCATGAACATAGATTGTTGCTGTTTAGTCGCTAAGTTGTAGCTGACACTTTTATGACCCCATGGACTGTAGCCCACCAGGCTCCTCCTCCTGGGATTTCTCAGGCAAGAATCCTGTAGCGGCTTGCCGTTTGCTTCTCCATGGCATCTTCCCAACCTAGAGATTAGAAACCCATGTCTCCTGCATTAACTGGTGGATGCCTTATCTTTGAGCCACCTAGGAACCCTAAATGGACATAGAAACAATAGATGAAAGCAAATATTAACCAGGCAAATTCAGGAGTGCATTAAATGATCATCCACTTTGGTGAAGTGAGATTTATCATAAGGATGCCAGAATGGTTCAGTATCTACAAATCAACAGATGATACTTTACAGTAACACACTGAAAAACAAAAATCAAATGATCACTCCAGTAGTTGAAATAAACCTTTTTAACAATACTTAACAATCATTTCTGATAAAAATCTCAAAAAAGTGGGTATAGAGGGAGCAATATAAAAAGGCCATATATGAAAAACCATTTCCAAAATTATACTCAATAATAAAACCAGAAAACATCTATCTTCTCTAAGTTCAAGAAAAAGACAGAAAGGCCCACTCTCTTAATATTCTGTTAAACAACAGAATATTGGAAGCTGAGTAGAAATCATATTCAACATAATATTGGAAGCTGAGTAGAAATCATATATCAACAAATATAAATCAAATGAATCCAAAGTATAAAAGTGAAACTATCACTGTTTCATGTGGCATAGTACTATTTATACAAAGAAGACCCAATCAGTTCAGTTCAGTCACTCAGTCGTTTCTGACTCTTTGTGACTACATGAATCGCAGCATGCCAAGCCTCCCTGTCCATCACCAACTCCCGGAGTTCACTCAGACTCATGTCCATCGAGTCAGTGATGCCATCCAGCCATCTCATCCTCTGTCATTCCCTTCTCCTCCTGCCCC
>SJYV01054099.1:0-11104 GCA_006410875.1 Neotragus pygmaeus | reverse complement strand
TCTGTGTTGTCTGTTGTGATCTCTCCATTTTCATTTCTAATTTTGTTGATTTGATTTTTCTCCCTTTGTATTTAAAAAACCAGTTTTTAAAGGTGGATTTTATAGTAAAAGTAATACAGACTTATGATTGACTTTCAAACAGTATAGACATAACCCCTTTCTGTCTTCCTATTTCTTAATGGAAAATAGTCAGTATTCTATTTTTCTCCATAAATTCATCTTGGACATCTTCACATATTATTATGTAAACATCCACTCAACCTTTTCAAAGCCTACGTATCATTGTGCTGATTTATATCATTATGTTCATTTAATCCATTTACTGTTTAAGGGTGTCCATTATTTTCTTTAAGTTTCTGTTATTTCAAAACATTTGGTAAATTTCCCTCAAAAAAGGTACACATGTCAACAGTGTATAGATGGGCTTATTTCTTCCACTCATGTATCATTAAACCTTACCATTCTACAAAGACAAATACTGTATCTTGATTTAATTGTCTTTGACTGTTAACCATCCTTAGGAAACATTTTTAGTTCCTTTATATAATCTGTCCTTTGTCTAACCTTTTAATATTCTTTAGCAATTGTTATTTTGGATTTTTGCTTTTTGTATATTAAATAATGCTCTCTGTCATATGTAGTGTTCATCTGTAAAAATTAAATATATGAGAATAAAAATATTCTGAAAAGTAAAAATTATGAAATTTAATTATATAATATTCTTATTTGAAAGAGCTTGTGGCACAGGAATATATCAACGGAGTAGAATAGGCAGTCCGTAAAAAGATCATATGCAAATGGGAATCTAGTATAAAAGGCATTTAGCACTTTAGGTCAGTGCAGAAAAGGTTGTGTACTTAAAAAAAAANTATTCTTATTTGAAAGAGCTTGTGGCACAGGAATATATCAACGGAGTAGAATAGGCAGTCCGTAAAAAGATCATATGCAAATGGGAATCTAGTATAAAAGGCATTTAGCACTTTAGGTCAGTGCAGAAAAGGTTGTGTACTTAAAAAAAAAAAGTATTTAGACATCTAAATTAGCAGGATCTTTATATCATTCCCTCTAGATGGAAAAAGTGCATAATCATAAACGTCCTTTTATTAAATATTGATGAAGATTTTTGTAACATGAAATTTTCAAAATTTGTCTATGCTTTGAAAGCCCATTAGTCCCAAAGTTTGGTAAATTTGAATCCTTGAATTTACATAAACTGTATTAGAACCTCCTGCAACATTGCTTGATACCTGTCCCCTACATATTTTACATTTGTTCTTTAATTCTAACAATATTTTTTATGAGAAAGGATAGAACCTAATATTAGAACACAAGAAAAATGCTTATGCTGAAACCTTCTTTAATCAAGCTGTTAAATGTTTTGTTACCCCTGCTAGTTTGTAGCCCATCCAAACTGTCAACAGCAGCTCCTGTCCATATGGTATGAGAACCTTTCCGGGCTGCGGCAGCAGACCATGGCGGTCAAGTTCCTTGTGGTCCTCGCCGTTGCCGTGGGACTGCCCTTCCTGGCTCTCCTTTACTGGTTCGCTCCGTGCAGCAAGGTACGTCTGTGAAGCCTGGACCTCTGTCAGCCCCTCAAAGTCTGTCTGGTTTATGTATCAGATCCAGTTAAGCAGGGAAAATTCTATTTCTTAAACCAAAATGTCAGGAAGTCAGAGTTGGGTTCACATTATAAAAATAACATTTGCTATAAGAAATTTTAAAAAAGCAATGGAAAGAAAAAATTCACCTGTAATATCACTGTTAATAATATGTGAAAGAAAACATTAGTTAGATTATTCCTATTTGTCTTCTCTCTAGTCATGCCTATGCATATATTTCTACATTTTTAATGAAGCATGAATTGAGCAGAATTTCAAATAACATCCTAAAAGAACACTTCCCTTTGTTTTTTCCCCCACTGGCAAAATTTGAGATGAAAATTTTTGTTTATCATTTATTTTAACTAATAAATCTTAATATAAATAAAGGACAATTGTGTAAATACTCCTATAATGCTTGTTTCAATGAAGAGGATTTATTTTGGGACAGTATACATTGTAACCTGACAGCAAAAATAGCTTTTATTGTTTGTTTGTTTTTATTTTTAGCAGACTCCCTCTGCCCAGACTTTGATGAAACTGGTTTGTTAAAATGAACCTAGCCTTTCAGAACAAGTTTGGAAAATGTTGACCTGTCATTCTTTAACAGGCCTAGAAATTTGCCTTGCATTGCCAACAATCTTATTCTTCGTATTTTGGAAGCCACATTTCTGGAATTTTTAAGTTTCAACTCTGAGAGTCAAACTTAAATAATTCTGAAGCTATGTAGCTAAAATGTCTATTGGACCATCTATTTATGTGCTATGTAGATATTTCAGTTGAATCACTTGCTGTTCTTAAACCTGGATATGGGTTATTTTCACATGGGTCCAAACATCTTGCCATTGTTTTTTTATTTATTGCCAACATTTTTAAAAATTATTATTTAGTCACATATTTGGTGTTTTAACCTTATAGGAATGTTTCTAAGTGGCTTATAGTAAGAAGCTGGTGCAAAGCCTTTTTCACATAGTGGGAGCTTCTTCATTACTTACAGTGATGAAGATAGGAACTGCTAGAAACTGGTAAAAGGGTAAAATCTATCATCATAAATGTTTTCCCCATAAAGGCCAAAAATTGATTCATAAATAAAATATAAAGGAGGAAAATAAAATGAAAATAGTGATATTTACTAGAATTAGAATTTATTGCATGGATTTTTTTTCTAGGAAATTAAGCTTTTCCTTTTTTTTCCTTTTTTCATAGGAATGACAGATTTCATTTTGAAAAAACTAATTAATCCTCCTTACTAGAACATAGGCCACTTCTATGTATGTGGTCTCTGTTCTGCTTCTACACACATTTCCAGGTTCTTCAGAGATTTAAACTGAATTATGCTTGTTATTAATCTGTGATCAGTTAAGCTGTAATATATTTTCTAAAGTAAATAATTGCCCCTCTCCATAATGAGCTCAAAAACATAATGCCTTTCAGAGGGTTTGGTGTTTGACAGACTATTTTTGGCAGTCCTTAGAGTTTCACATTTCTTAATTTTTGATTAAATCCTAATCAACCTGATTTCCTTCACTATTTCTTCTTCCCTAACTATGTTTCTTTCTGGCATCTGTTTTTCATCCTCATTTAGATCATCAAGGCAAATAATCAAATTAAAAGGACACTGTCAATGTATTTTTTTCTCATATCTAAAATCTATTTTACTGACTTCTATTTAGGGTTTGAAGGATGATTATAAAATATATTTTATATTTTCCCTTTAGTGATACAGATATAAATATTACAGCTTAGAGAATTATTTTTTTAATAAGGAAAATTACTCAGGCTATATTGATACTTTTTATTTAAAACACTGTTTTAAATAGTTAAAAATTCAAAAACATCCATGAAAATTATACCAGATCAAATTGCAGGCCTATGCACCTTGACAGAGTCCCTGTTTCTGTTTAGAGCTTGGTTTTCATTCCTCAAGTCTGCTCTTTAAGAAATTCTTTTTTGTTCTTACTTGTGCTCTGTTTTCTATCATAATCCAAATATGTTTTATGCTCATTATAGTAAAAATAGGTCATGCTGTGATTTCAAATCATTTTGGCTTCAGCTAGAACTAGCTTCAACCTTTTCTATTTACTCTTGGTATTTAATAGCTATTTGATTACAAATACACACTTAAAAAGAATATGATGTAATATTTAAAGTTCTTCCTTTCAGTCATTTTTCAGGTACATCAGGTTTTTTTTTTCTTTTGTGTGCAAAGGGACAGAAAAAGCTTCTGACACAGATATCAGAAGGGGGATGGAGAATGCCCCCTTCGCTAATGTTAGCAAGAAGGTTATATACTTTTTAAATTAGTTATTACAATAAATCAAAAGAATGTCTCAAAGTTGTAAAGATCTTACTAGACCCACTCCCACAATTTACATTTTAGAATGACAGGATTAGAACTTAACAATAGAAAGACCCTACCAGACCCACTCCCATAATATACATTCTAAGATACCAGGATTAGTCAGAAGGTTTTCAGGAAGCAAAAATTGTCCTCAAGCAGGCTACACTGTTGTTATATAATCCCTAGTACAGAGTTTAAACTGAATTGTTTTTTTATGTAATCATCAGTTCTGGGCTTAAAAACAACAACAATGTTTTATGTGACTAAGACTAAAGAATATAGAGGAAAAAAATAGTTTGTCCTTTCCTCCTCGAGAATTCCAGACTCCTATCTCTTCCTCAAAAACCCCAGACCCCTCTCTCCTTGGGGACTCTGGACTTCTTATCAATCTGCCTAGGAATTCACTCTCCCATTGCCCCCTTTTCCTTTAGGAGAATTATATTGCCAAGGGAAAGGGGCATCGTTTTCTTTACATAACTACTTCCTGCTGTTGAGGGGCATGGTCCCTAAATCATTAAGGCAACGTATTCTACTAATCCTCATATGGAGGGTCTCTGATCCAGGGGCCCCAAGTAATAGTTGGAGGAGGCTGTGGCACTCGTAGGAGCTTGAACAACCTTTTGTAACCTAAAAGCTTTCAGATGGTGAGCGACAAATCAAGTTACTCAGTTACAGATTAAGTTCAGTTCAGTCGCTCAATAGTGTCTGACTCTTTGCGACCCCATGAATCGCAGCAGGCCAGGCCTCCCTGTCCATCACCAACTCCCGGAGTTCACTCAGACTCGCGTCCATCGAGTCAGTGATGCCATCCAGCCATCTCATCCTCTGTTGTCCCCTTCTTCTTCTGCCCCCAATCCCACCCAGCATCAGAGTCTTTTCCAATGAGTCAACTCTGCATGAGGTGGCCAAAGTACAGATGTAAAGCAAACAGCAAAAATAGAACAATTAGAATTATTATGATTAAGATAGTTTTCCACCATGGGGAGCTAGTTGACATTTCCCAAAGTGAGGTGACTGGGGCTTCAGGAGTATCCATAGCCTGATTCATTTTGTTCACGTTTTTAGTAAAGTGAGTAACATTAGTACTTATATCTGGTATATATGTACAACATTGGGTATTAATAATGGCACAAGTTCCTCCTTGTGTGGCTGCTAGAATATCTAAGGCCAATCTGTTTTGTAAAACCATCTTTCTAATTTGTATTTGTTCAGCTTTAAGGACTGAAAATCAGAGCATCAACTCATACCATAACATCTGATCTATAGTTCCCAAAAAGGGAACGACTATTGTAGCCAGAAAATCATACCAGTGAAATACAGACCTTGCCCAACAAGTTTTTTTTTTTTTTCTGGTGTGTTTTTTTTTAATTTAATTAATTTATTTTTTATTGAAGGATAATTGTTTTACAGAATTTTGCTGTTTTCTGTCAAACCTCAACATGAATCAGCCATAGGGATACAAATATCCCCTCCCTTTTGAAACTCCATCAGTTTTTCNTTTTTTTTTTTTTTCTGGTGTGTTTTTTTTTAATTTAATTAATTTATTTTTTATTGAAGGATAATTGTTTTACAGAATTTTGCTGTTTTCTGTCAAACCTCAACATGAATCAGCCATAGGGATACAAATATCCCCTCCCTTTTGAAACTCCATCAGTTTTTCACTTTAGTCAATTATTCTTTACAGTTTTTTTTTTTAGAAATTTGTTTACATCACAGAATATATAGATAACAAATTTTACTATAAGTAACTCATAGTAAACTCAAAGGAGTAACTCCAGTTCCTAAAGTCCACTGAATCTCTCTATAGGGAAACGCAGCTCTCAATGATTTGTGATAATAAATAGACAATATGAACATCCACACACTCACTTTAGTTTCCTGTAAGCCAAATTTTTATGCGTTTTCTTGTTTAATTTTTTCTTTAAGCCACGACCTTTAATAAGCAACAAAAGTGCTTGGTTTGATTCTCCTGTTTGCCCTCTGGATAGAATGAAGGGGTCGATTACAGAGGGTCAGGAACCCCGTGAAGAGCGAGGGTGAGCCTGCTCAGGAGGGAGGTGCAGTTCATCGCCCTGGAATACTGGGCTTGAGATGTGTTCAGACAGCTGAATGCAAGCTCCAGGCCTCTCAGATTTGAGGTCCACTCTGTTTTACATCCCTAGCCTTTTCTCTTCTCCTCCTCCTGTTTTAGTTTGTGCTTTCTTGAGTTTTTGATATTTTGTGTTTTGAAGGCCACCTCTGATTCTCCCCTGAACAAGGCAGGGAATAAATAAATTTTTCATAGATTTCACTACTAATAGTCAATGTCCCAATCCCAGTTTTCCACAATAGTCAAATAAATTGAGAACTTTAAAAATGTTCATTTAATATTTATAACAATAGATTTTTTCACCAGAAAGATATTGAACCTTGCAGTAAATGATTAAATAAAGCTCATACACATGATTAAACTTTATATAATACATGATTAAATAGCCAAGTCACAATAAATTGTATATATAACAATGTCAAATTTAAATTGTATATGTCGTGCACTATGGAAAAGTTGCATTAATGTTCAGTTTTTAATAGTCCATATTTAAAAAAAAACATGGCTAAGGACAATAGGCAAAAGGAAATCAGTCCTATTTTCTCTCCCATTTGTTTTAACTTTATATGAGAGTTCTATTTAAATGGGATCTTAAAAAGAAACACAAAAAAATACTTTGATTCAAGCTAAGGACCATTTACTTAGGGAAGTATGCTTTTCAGACATGATTTTTACAGCAACTTTTTACAAATTAATTTTGGATTGGCTCTGCAATATATCTAACTGTATGGATCCATTGACTTAAAACTAGATTGATTTATTAATCTAGATAAACACACACACACACACACATGCACACACACATGCACAACGTGACATTCTGCCTGGCCTAAGTTGGAGAGGGAAAACAAATATTGTACATTAACGCATAAAAATGGAATCTGGAAAAACGGTACTGATGAACCTATTTGCAGGGCAGGAACAGAGGCGCAGACATAGAGAGTGACATGTGGACACGGAAGAGGAAAGGCAGGGCGGCACAGACTGGGAGAGCAGCACCGACGTGTGGGCACACCCGTGGATAAACAGATAGCCAGTAGGAAGCTTCCGATGCCACAGGAGCTCAGCTCGGTGCTCTGTGACGATTCACAGGGGAGGGATGCTGGGACAGGGAGGCTCAAGAAGAACGGAAAATGTATATACATATGCCTGATTCACTTTGTTGTATAGCAGAAACTAACACAACATTGTAAAGCAATTATACTCCAATAAAAATTAAAAAAAATGATTCTAATTAAGAGAGAAGGGACTAACCTATGTGACTCATTCTAGCTCTAACTTTTATGATTTTGAAAACCATATGGACTGATAAACTTTGTAGGAGCAGAGAATTTGGATTGCATTTCTTCCATTATAGCAATTAGCTTTGTTAAAAATCTTAGAACCTTTTTTTTTCTAAGAATTTACATGTATTTGTACTTCCATTAGAAAATAAGAAATTGTGTTGTAAACCAAATAGAAACATTAACTCTTAAACAAATATGCTGTGCTTAGTTGCTTAGTCATGTCTGACAATTTGCGACCCCATGGACTGTAGCCCAACAGGATCCTCTGTCCCTGGGGATTCTCCAGGCAGGAATACTGGAGAGGGTAGCCTATCCCTTCTCCAGGGGAACTTTCTAACCCAGGAATTGAACCAAGGTCTCCGGCATTGCAGGCAGATTCTTTACCAGCTGAGCAACCTGAGAAGCCCCAAGTATACCTGAGTTCAAATTCCAGCTCTACCACTTAAGGAGCTAGTTTCTGGACCTTGCTTCCTCTTTTTCTTCATCTGTAAAATGGGCATTTCAGCAGCATATACCCCTTTGTATCATTGTAACAGTTACATGTAATTAATAAAGCACTTAAAACAGTACTTAGTACTGGATAAGTGGTGGTGGTATTATTAATTTCTGTATTTTATTTATATATTTTTCTGTAATAATCAGTTAACTTAAAAAGCTGTTGAAAGCTATGAGCCCTCTCCTATGAAAAAAATGTCCTTACATGCGTGTACTAAGTTTTGTTTACCATTCCAGGGGTGCACAGAGTCCCTGAGACACATCTTGGACACACACCATCCCTCTGCTCTGACTAGGATGTGTGCACCTCAGATGGGAATGACTCCTGCACTATTGATGCACGGGAGCTTCATGGTCTCCATATTTCATATGAAGACTCTGATTTTCACATAATTTAGGAAGTTCACTCATTGCTAATGAGGGAATGAAAGTGGAAACTGAACCTAAAATGTTGGACTTTCATGCAGTGTCATTCCAGGACGTTGGTCCAGTGCTTGGCAGGACCTACCCTGCTGTCTTGCCCTTTGCTGAGTGTCCTCTCCTCCTGACTTCTGCTCCACTTACAGCATCTCCAACATACAATATCACTTGAAGCCTGACCCGCACCCACAGCAGTTCAGTTCAGTTGCTCAGTCGTGTCTGATTCTTTGTGACCCCAAGGACTGCAGCACACCAGGCCTCCCTGTCCATCACCAACTCCTGGAGTTTACTCAAACTCATGTCCATGAGTCGATGATGCCATCCAACCATCTCATCCTCTGTTGTCCCCTTCTCCTCTTGCCTTCAATCTTTTCCAGCATCAGAGTCTGTTCTAATGAGTCAGTTCTTCGCACCCACATCACTGAAATACATATGCGGACAGTGCTAGTGCTAAGTCACTTCAGTTGTGTCTGACTCTTTGTGATCCTATTGGCCGTAGCCCGCCAGGCTCCTCTGTCCCTCTGTCCATGGGATTCTCCAGGCAAGAATACTGGACTGGGTTGCCATTTCTTTCTCCAGGGGATCTTCCTGACCCAGAGGTTGAACCCACGTCTCCTGTGTCTCCTGCATTGGCAGGCAGGTTCTTTACCACTAATGCCACCTGGGAAGCCCAGAAGGCAAATATCAACCAAGGGTGTATACATGGCAAAGTAGATTCAGTTTAATATTTTCATTGCTGCTTCCTCAATACTTCATGCCCACTAAATTTGTTTGTTTTTCATGAATAATTGTGATACTCTGCTCTGTCTTTTGTTATTATACTAATAAAGTATTTTGTCAGTATCACATATATTTTAAGAACTTAAATATTTTATAGAAGTGAATTTATTTAACTATCAGTCCCGAATATCAGCATATGTAGACGAGCAATGAGACAAAATTTTATATCAGCATAAAGGATTATTTGTCTATTATCAGTTATAAATGTACATAATTATCTTAGAAGAACGTTGGACTGCACAGATGTTTGTTCTTGTGTATTGACATGTGTGTTTTGCAAAATGCACTCAACAAAGCTAAGACTTTCTTTTGGTGTGTTTTGTGGCAGATGGGGAAGATAATGCGTGGACCATTCATGAAGTTTGTGGCACATGCTGCCTCCTTCACCATTTTTCTGGGACTGCTAGTCATGAATGCAGCTGACAGATTCGAAGGCACCAAAATCCTTCCTAATGAAACCAGCACAGATCATGCAAAACAGCTGTTCAGGATGAAAACATCCTGCTTCTCATGGATGGAGATGCTCATTATTTCCTGGGTAATAGGTAAAGACTGACTTTCTCTCATCATCTATTTTTGCAGCCATAGCAAGAGGACTGAATGACACCTGTTCTCTCACATGTCAGTTATATAAATGTAGGCAGCATAATACAATGCTCTGTACAACATGATTTTGTGTTTTTAAAGTGAAGTTATCTAGGGTTCATTTTCAGTACCACAGTTCTCTCACATGCCACATGCTTTTTAGATTTCCAAGAAAAACCCAGGAAGAAAATGAACAGGATAGTATGAATCAAACCCTGCCAGTGATGAAAAACTGCCGTTCATATTTTGGGACAGCTGTAACTTCAAGCTTAAAAATAACCATATGATTTTATGTTGCAATTTAATAGGAACAGAAGGTCTTGGCCACTCGCATCTATTGAACATTTGTTATGTACTAAGAACTGTTCAGATCATTTTACATCCATCACATTACACACTGTCTTTGTGCCTTAGTGGTCTAATCTATCACATAATAATAATATCTACACTATGGCTTTAGATCTCCCAGATGGAAAGTGAAACAGAGAGAATGCAGTCTCAATTACTAGGCTGTCTTTATAATTAGTCATCCATATTGTCTGACATTAAATATAATGAAAATAAAAGATATTTCAATTGGATATTTATAAATGAATAGACTCAGCTATTACCTATTAAGGATAATAATGTGAATAAAATGTAGTCCTTATAGTCAAGGAAGTTAAGTCTGCTGGAAGGGGGCAGGCAGGTCAACAAGTAAATCAATAAAGAAAACTATGTGACAAATAATATTACTGAGGAGCTATTAGAGGGTTATGAACATACACAGATTGGGCACCTAAATCTGAGTGGGTGGGATATGGGAAGGGCAGCCCTAGACAGTACATTCAATCTGAGACTTTGAAGATAAGACGATGTTAATCCTACTGTTTATGGGGAGGTAAGGAAGGACTGATGTTGAGGCTGAAACTCCAGTACTTTGGCCACCTGATGANATTTGGACACGTTCATGCAGCTAGAAAGAGGTGGAGTCAGCCCCTTCTATCTGGCTGCTAAACCTGTCTTCTTAACTTTTAATCTCTGAGGCTGACAACACTGGTCACTTGCTGGATGTGGGGAGGGGGTTGGGGGGGAGGAAATCCTTACCTGCTACCTTCTAATACCTGCACCACCTCCTCCTCCACAGCTGAGGCCTGACTCCCTTGGTAGAACCACCTCCATGCTGACC
Organism: Neotragus pygmaeus; assembly: GCA_006410875.1. Lineage (NCBI taxonomy): Eukaryota > Metazoa > Chordata > Mammalia > Artiodactyla > Bovidae > Neotragus > Neotragus pygmaeus. The sequence goes on along the minus strand of SJYV01054099.1, from coordinate 342 downwards.
ACCTAGCAGGATGGCCCCATCACCTCCATGCATTCACTGGACTCAACCCTTTCTCTGCCATGACTTTCAGACCTCTTGCCAGCATGAATGGACAACACTTCTCCCTTTCTGCACCTGAGAAGCTGGGATTCCTTCCATGGATTTCCATGGGCACCCTGAACTGATGCAGTTTGTGGTGGTTTCTTGGCACGTTCTCCCTGGAGGCAATCACCACTTCTAGTCTCCTTTCAATCTTTTTTCTCCCTTTTGTTGTTTTTTCTTAAAACAGATCCCGTGAACAAGTGTGGGATAAAACCAAAGAGTTTGTGATGGCTCATCATTTAAGATGTTTCTTCTTTATAC
>SJYV01054098.1:0-22699 GCA_006410875.1 Neotragus pygmaeus | reverse complement strand
GTGTGTCTGTGTGTGTGTGTCTGTGTGTGTGTGTCTGTGTCTGTGTCTGTATGTCTGTGTGTGTCTGTGTGTGTGTATGTTTCTGTGTGTGTGTGTCTGTATGTCTGTGTGTGTTTGTGTGTATATGTCTCTGTGTGTGTGTGTGTCTGTCTGTCTGTGTGTTTGTGTTAGAGAGAGAGAGATTCAGGGACAGGTCAGCACAGGCCACACAGGGGCCCACTTTATAAAGGGCCGCACGGTGTGGAAACAGACCTTTTTCCTTTCCTATGAATACAACTTCGCGGCTGGACAGAAGTGAGAGGCAGTCCCACTGAGGGCCCAGAGGGCCACTGAGGCACAAGCAAGCGTGACAAAATGAGGCACTTGTGCCAAAGCTTCTGGAGCTTGGACCACATCGTGAAAAGCAGGGCAGGGCAAAATATCTGGACAGGACCATTTGAGTGCTCATCAGAAATTTTCCTCAGGATCTCCAGAGACACCGAGGGGCTGGAGTTTTAAGTCATGCACATTGAGACAAGATACCAAGGATATTTTTTGTTATAAAAATGACAGGATACTACCTGTTAGACTGATCAAGTTTTGAAACACTCAGGCTCTGCAGTCCATTTTTTGGGAATCCAGGAAAGCATTCTGAAACAACCCTATGATGCAATTTGCAGCAGCTGAGCCTCTGCTAGGCCACGGCGCACAGCTAATGCCGTGACTCTTGGCAATCGTGAGATATCGTCAGAAAGTTTCCTTTCTCTCTGTTTCTCAAACCATGATCTAGATAAACACTGCCTCTTGCAATTAGCCTGTCTTTCCCACACAAACATACGGAATTGTGATAGTTTCTCTGTAGGGCCAGTTATCACGATCTGACTTGGCTCGGTCTGTTATGTTTATGGCTGACTCCCCCCAAGAGAGACTGGAGCTCCTGAAGGTCAGTGACCTTGCCCTTTGCACTGTGTGTCTCACAACTCCCCTTGGAGAGACTTGAGGGTGTAATATTCATCTATTCACCGAAAATGCATATGGAATATCTGCTTGCGGCCCAGCATACTGTCCTCAATAAATGGTTCTGTGAACTGAAAATGAAATGTTTCTCAATTGTGCTAATGAAGCTATCTTAAAAACTGAGATGTTTTTTCAAAATATTTTCTAAAGGAAAAGAAGTTATTAAGAAAACCTGTTAGGGACTTCCCTGGGGGTCCAATGGTTAAGATTACACGCTTCCTCTCCAAGGGGCATGGGTGTGATCCCTCACTGGAGAACTAAGCTCCTGCAAATTCTGATGGATCACTTTTAAATATTTTATTTACAACAGTTGCCTCTACATTCAAAACAGAGGTGGACCTACAATTTTTTACTTTTGTACTAACTTTGGTGTTCATATATGGCTTATAAAAGGTTTGTACCTTATGCTGAAACACTGCATTTTTAATGATCTTTAATAGTTTTTACAACTCTGTAACCTGTTCTTTTAAATTTAGAAGTTCATCAAGAAGATTGCGAGGGTCTAACATGTGAAATGTTGGTGACCTTCATTTTTGTCATCATAACAGAACTGAACAGACTGAAAATCAGTGACTCTTCTTAGATCCACCAGAGACTGAGGCTTCAGGCCCTTAAACTGGAGCAACAGATAAATACAGAGAATCACTCCTCTTTGGAAACAGAAGACACAGGGCCCAGGACCTGGTTAGAGTACTTAAGTGGTAGTTTACCAGCTGCTGGCGACAGAGCCTGGACCGGCTTAAAGAGTTCCTTAAAAGGCTTCTGGAGACCCAGCATTAGGTAGATCCCCACAGTTGCGAGTTTTACCCTCGTGAACCTCACCAGCTTCTCATTGTGAAGATGAGAGAACCACCCCACTCACCTCTACCCTGCTGCTTCTGGCAGAGAAAGGGGAAAAATAACTGTTTTGAAATATGCCAAGGGCATTCTGTTCTCCTTAACAAAGGCTTTCCTTCCAGGGAAATGATTTCATCAGACCCTAGCTGAAAGGAGACAAGTGAAATATCCAAAACCAGTTTCTTCTTTTCATACAGAAGAACGGAAATGCCCAACTCCAGGGCCTCCCTGACTCACTGAAGGGGAAAAAAGCTAGCAATTATTAGCAAGGCTCACAGACCAGGGCACAACCCAAAAACGACTGAGGCCTAGTGACGGGATCGCAGGACACTTCCCCTTCACACACGCTGCTCCACCAGCAGGACTCCTTCACAATAACACGGGGCTATCGCGGAAAGAACTGCAATGCTCTGGCTCTATTTAAGGAAGAGCCTCCAGGAAAAACAAAAGGTCAACAGGACACAAAAACAAGAACACCAGCAGAAAGTTTAGCCTCCGACACTTACAGATACAGCAAGCAGTAAATGCAGAATAGTTCTTTGCCAGAGAAATACAAAATTTTACAGTAAAGGTTTGTTCATCTCAGTGCTTTTACTCAATACTTCATGTCCAGCTTTCAGTAAAAATTGCAAGATATGATAAAAGATAAAAAAGACAAACAGTAAAAACCCCACAGCCTCAAGAGACAGAGCAGGAACCAGAACTAGACTCAGAAACGGCAGGGATTTAAAATACCTGTAATTAGTATACCAAGAGCTCTGAAGCAAAAGTGAAAATGCACAAGAGCAGATGGGCAATGTAAGAGAGAGATGGGAACTAAGAAATTATCGAAACTAAATGTTGGAAACAAACAGAACAACAGCAAAAAAAACTGGTAACAGAGCTGAGAATGCCGCTGATGGCTCATCAGGAGAAACAGCTGAGGAAAGGGTCGGTGATGTATGACATGAAGACACGTGAACAGAACTTCCCAAGCGTAACACAAAGCAAAAACAGACCAAAGAAAAGGCACAGGTATCCAAGACAGAGACGGCAGGTTTTATTTTTCTTGGGCTTCAAGATCACACAGAACAATGAACTGGTGCAAAATCGGGGAAGGAGTACCTCAGGGCTGTATATTGTCACTCTGCTTGTGAAACTTCGATGCAGAGTGCATCATGCGAAGTTTTGGGCTGGATGAAGCACAAGCTGGAATCAAGATTGTCAGGAGACATATCAACAACCTCAAATATGCAGATACCACTCTAATGACAGAAAATGAAGAGGAACTAAAGAGCCTCTTGATAAGGGTGAAAGAGGAGAGTGAAAAGCTGGGTTAAAACTCAACGTTCAGAAAACTAAGATCATGGCATCTGGTGCCATCAACTCATGGTAAATAGATGGGGAAAGAGTGGAAACAGTGGATGACTTTATTTTCTGGGCTCCAAGATCACATGCAGATGGTGACTGCAGTTGTGAAATTAAAAGACACTTGCTCCTTGGAAGAAAAGCTATAACCAACCTAGACAGCATATTAAAAAGCAGNAGAGTGGAAACAGTGGATGACTTTATTTTCTGGGCTCCAAGATCACATGCAGATGGTGACTGCAGTTGTGAAATTAAAAGACACTTGCTCCTTGGAAGAAAAGCTATAACCAACCTAGACAGCATATTAAAAAGCAGAGACGTCACTTTGCCAACAAAAGTTCATAGAGCCAAAGCTATGGTTTTCCAGGAGTCATGGAGCATAAACAAGGCTGAGCACTGAAGAACTAATGTTTTTGAATTGCGGTCCTGGAAGAAATTCTTGAGTGCCGGGAGCCAGTGTGAGGAACTCCGCTCATGGCAAAGGTCATGAGGAAGGAGGCTTGGCATACGCAAAGGTGGGATCGAGCCTCAGGAAACCCCCTGTTCCCGAGCATCTACCTCCCAAACCAGAGTCTGTTTCATACTCTCACCTACACCTCTGACTTTACGGGGGGCTCTCCCCCCATCACCATTTCTCTTGGAGAAGGAGTTAACTTGCAGCTCCAGTTAATAAAAATTCCTAAGCGTGACAAAAGTGTTTCAACTTGTGGACGACTCTGAAGGTCCTCTAGGCTACCTGTACAGGTTCATCTGGCCACTTACTAAAGGCAAATTCTTTGGGGAAGTTAGACATTATTAGTATAGTGGGTTGGTTAGGAAGTGTATTGGAGAAGGGTTTTTCATTTGTTGTGCCAATAATTGCTGCTAATTCCCTGCCCTGGGTGGAACAAGGGTGTCTCAGGTCAAACCTCTCTGCTGGCAAACTAGCTTGTGTGAAAGGATTATCCATACTCCTGCCACTATGATTGTTTACTACTTCTCAACCATAAACAGCACAGAGAGTTTTGGAGTATTTTGAGAGTCTTAATTAGCATAGGGCTTTTCTCATTGTTGAGTCAATGATTGCCACCAGGCCACCATATCCTTAGGCACCTGGGAATATATTAATCAATGTATTTGGAATATAGAAAAGGAAATATAGTAGTTTTTAAGGTTAGCAATACTAGACTTTTTGAGTTAATGAATTTTCTCTTTTGTTATAGACCACTGTACTTTGTTATAAATCCCTATATCCTTGCTATGTAAAAATGTAACTTTATCACTATCTTAAAACTAAATAGATCTTAAGGGGAACATTGGTGAAGGGTTTTCATTTGTTGGGCTGATGTTTGCTGCTAAATCTCCATATTCCCTGCTCTTATAATGAATATAACCAGCATATAGGAGAAATAAGTATTAACCTTTAAGATTAATCATGTTAACCTTGGATTAAATAAATTCCTTTCTTGATTGTAACTCACTACACCTTCACCCTATAGGAATGCAACTTTATTTGGAGGGTGCTGCTACTGCTGCTAAGTCGCTTCAGTCATATCCGACTCTGTGCGACCCCATAGACGGCAGCCCATGAAGCTCCCCCGTCCCTGGGATTCTCCAGGCAAGAACACTGGAGTGGGTTGCCATTTCCTTCTCCAACGCATGAAAGTGAAAATTCAAAGTGAAGTCGCTCAGTCGTGTCCAACTCTTCGCGACCCCATGGACTGTGGCCCACCAGGCTCCTCTGTCCATGGGATTTTCCAGGCAAGAGTGCTGGAGTGGGGTGCCATTGCCTTCTCCGCTATTTGGAGGGTGGTGCCTGGTTTAAGAAAAAACACTCTTGGGAAAAATATGTTTTTTGGTTATCAGAAAGAAAGGGTTGTGAAATGTCAGTGGGCCTCATGGCCAGAAGAGGATGTAAAACCCCTAAGACCTTTTTTATGTAAAGCACCTAATTTTGATAAAGGTCAGGACTGCTGACCCCCGCGTGACTCTGTATTCATCCCTATGTGTAACAAAAGGTATATAAGCAAACCTAAAAAATAAAGAAATGGGATCAGTTTCTGGAAAGACTGATTCCCCCATGTCGTTTCTCTCTTGCTCCCCGTTTTTCTGGCTGAATTATCAAGTTATTCAGCCTCTTTTTCTCCACTAGTTTTCCTACGCTATCCGTTTCTAATCTCTCTATATATCTGTAATTAAATAAGTTTTTTCCTAGGATGCTGACTCTGTCTCCACCTTCGAATTACCCTGGACCCACCAGGGCTGGACCCCGGCACTTGAGAGTCCCTTGGACAAGGAGATCCAACCAGTCAATCTTAAAGGAAATCAACTCTAAATATTCATTGGAAAGACTGACGTTGAAGGTGAAATTCCAATACTTTGACCACCTGATGCAAAGAGCTGACTTACTGGAAAAGACCCTGATGCTGGGAAAAATTGAGGGCAAGAGAAGGCACAGCAGAGGATGAGGTGGTTGGATGGCATCACTGACTCAATGGACATGAGTCTGATCAAGCTCTGGGAGGTAGAGGAGGACAGGGAGGCCCGGCAGTGCCGCGGTCCATGGGGTGGCAAAGAGTTGGCAGGACTGAGTGACTGAGCAAGCAATAAACATATTTCTCTTATTCTTAGCTGCTCTAAAAGATGACTGTGATTATAGCTTATAAATAAATGAAACGAAGGACAGCAGTGTTAGAAGGGACGACAGAGAGAAATTGGACCTCATGTGTTGGAAAGTCCCTGCTGTGCTGTACTTGTGAAGTGGCATAGTGTATTCAAGAGTAAGCTTAGATTGATCGTAAGTGTATGTAGCAGTCTTTAGAGCCACCACTAAAATAATTTACAAGGTGTAATTGATAAGCTAAGAGAGGAGAGAATATGGAATCATATACCGATGAGCAGTTAGAAAAGGTAGAAACCAGTATGAATAGAGCAAAGTAACAAGAGAAAAGGGGGATGAGTTAAAAAAAAAAAGGGGGCAAATATGGTAGAAATTAATGCAGCGAAATGAGCAACCACTGTAAACGTGAACGGTCTAAAAACACCAAGCAAAAAACAGAAACAGACAGTGGGTCTAGAAACACATGGCTGTTCAGCAAGAAACTCAGGGTCATAGTTTACAGAGAAAAGAGAGAGTAAAAGTGAAGGGGCGACGCCATCTCCGGCAGCTGGGGTGAGCCTCCTGTAACCCTCGGTCGGCAGTCTGGCTGCAGAAGGCTCGGGCAGCCCTCTTTGGAAGCCCTCTTTGGAAGCCTCTGGGCCGTGGATGCGCATCCAGCCAGCCAGTCTCTGGCCATAACTGCTTGTGAGTCTCATCTCTGGAGGGGTCTGGTAGCAACTCTGTCCAGGGGATGGGCTGCAGCCGTTGGTCCTTGGGGGCATGATCCAGCCCCTTCAGGAGGGGCATCACACTGGAGGGGATGAAGATGCTTCAGGCACCAGGCAGTGTCTTCACTGAGCCCGGCCAGGACCCACAGAGGAAGCCCTTTAACCAGCCCTCATCAGCGATATGAAGTCTGGCCCCCAGTGGATGTGGTCTGGCAAGCCCCCAGGTGGTCTACGCTGGAGGGCCATGGAAGGAAACACTAACTCTGCCGAAGCTGCCCCTGGCATTGGTGGGGACTCCAGGGAGACCTCAGCCCTGCATTAGAAGACACCCAGAGGTGGTAACACACGAGGGTTGGGGCGAGAACTGGGCTGGGCTGATCCAGGAGTTTGTGGGAACGTTATGCAGGCCAGTGCCTTGTTCAGGGGCCCAGCGGGACTCGCCTGTGGTTCAGGCGCATGAGCTGGTGGCCTGGGCAGAGGGAAATGACCACAGCACCGTGTGCGTGGCCTGAACGCTCAGGCTGCCGTCACTCTGCAGCATCCACCCAGGACTAGCACCTCTGTCAGAAGGAGCCTGAGCTCATATCCATGCTCTGCCCATCTGTCCCAGAACACTTCCCTGTCCACCTTCAACTCATCGCAGTCCAGAGTGGTTTGAGCTATCAAATCTATGTTTCAGGATCCTAAGTAAGAAGGAAATTGGACCCAATCCTTTCTGTGCCAAAGTGCCAGGTAATATTTTGGGTGTTTCTGAAAGTGGGTTTCTGCTTCCCTGGGGGCTCAGATGGTAAAGCATCTGCCCGCAGTGTGGGAGACCCAGGTTCAATCCCTGGGTCGGGAAGATCCCCTGGAGAAGGCAATGGCAACCCACGCCAGTACTCTTGCCTGGAGAATCCCATGGACGGAGGACCCTGGTGGGCTACAGTCCATGGGGTCGCTAAGAGTGGGACACGACTGAGAGATTTCACTTTCACTTTCAAATGTGGACTTCATGACTTCCTCCCCTGAAGGTGGGAGATTAAAACTTGTGCTATGAAAAATTGTAAAAGTTAAGGAATAAAAGATATGCAATCCCAAAATGAATCAAAAGAAGCGGAAGTGCCTATACTAGTGGTAGATGAAGCTGACTTCAGAAGCAGTGGTAACTTTCAGGGATAAAGAGAGTCAGCACAGAATGATAAAGGGGTCAGTTCACCAGGAAAGCATGACAGTGCTTAATGTGCTTGTTCCTTAACAGCAGAGCATCAAAGCACACGAGGAGAAGCTGATAGGGTCTCAAGGAGAAATCGACAGATGCAGAAAAATCGCTGGATGTTGTAAAACTCCTCTGTCACCACCAGACAGGCCTATGAGGCAAAGGAAAACTCAGATACCAGTTAAGATATCAGTTCTTCCCAATATTATCTAGAGATGCAATGGAATCTCAGACAAAAATCCCAGTAAGTTATTTGGTACATGTTGATAAACTGATTCTCCAGTTTTTAGTATATCAAAAAGAAAAAGATCTGAAATAGCCAAAACAATATTGAAGAAGAACTGATCTGTAGAATGACACTATCTGACTTCAAGACTTACCATAAAGCTATGGTAATTAAAACTATAGTAATTAAAATTAACTATGGTAATTAAAAGATCAGTGTAACAGAAAATAAAGAGCACAGAAATAGACCCACACAAACATAGCTAACAGATCTTTGACAAAGAAAAAAATAAATTTAATGGAAAAAAGAATGATCTTTTTAAAAATGCTACTGGAAAAATGAGACGTGTACGTGGAAAAATACGACACAGACCTAACACCTTTCTAAAAATGAACTCAAAATGAGTCATAGACCCAAATGTAAAATGCAAAGCCATAAAACTCATAGAAAATAACATAGAAAATCGACCTTGAGTTTAAACATTCATTTTAGATACAACACCAAAATCACAATCCATGAAATAAATGAAGTTGATGTCAGACTTCTTTTAAAAGAAAAAATTCTGCTCTTTGAAAGTCACTGTTCAAATAATCTAAGTACAAGCCACAAAGTAGGGGAAAAAAAATTAGAGCCTATATCTGATTAAAAAAAAAAAAAAACCTTGTATATAAAATGTACAAAGAACTCTTAATAGTTAGCAATGAGAAAACAAACAACCCAGTTAAAACCTGGGCAAAAGATACGAATAGACACCTCACCAAGAACATACACACGCGCCAAATGAGCCCATGAAAAGGTGTTCAACATCATATATCACCAGGAAACTGCACGTCAAAACAATAAGACGCCATTACACAAATATCCGAACAGTTAATACCCAAACACTGACAACACCAAACGGTGGTTAGGAGGCAGAACAATAGAGCCTCTGACGTGAATGCAAAATAGCACAGGACTTTCTTGCAAAGCTAAGCACAGGCTTCCCAGGTGGCACTAGTGGGAACTCACGTGCCGATTCGGGAGATGTAGGAGGCTCAGGTTCGATCCCTGGGTCAGAAAGACCCCCTGGAGGAGGGCATGGCAACCCACCCAGTATTTTTGTCTGGAGAACTCCATGGACAGAGGAGCCTGGCAGGCTACAGAGGGTTGCAAGAGTTAGACACGACTGAAACAATTTAGCACATACACATGGAAACCTGAGTCTACCACACAATCCAGCAATTCCATTCTTAAAGGTTCACCTGAATGAGGTGAAAACATGTTTGCCCTAATTTGCACAAACTTTTACAACAACTTGATTCATAATTGCCCAAATTGGAAGCAATCAACTTCTTTAAAAGGTGACTGGTTCAATAAGCTATGTTATTCCTGTACAATGGAATAGTATGCAGCATAAGACGAATGAGCCTTCAAGCCACAAAATATATGTAGGAAACTTAAATGCATGTTACCGAGTGAAAAAAAAAAGTCTTTCACAAAAGGCTATAAACTGTGATTCCAGTCAAATGATGTTTTGAAAAAGGCAAAACTATGGGTACAATGAATAGCTTATCATTTACCAGGGTGTGAGGTGGGGAGATATGAATAAATAGAGTGCAGAAGACCTTTGGGGCAGTAAAAGCACTCTACGTGATATTATAATGATAGTCAGTGATGCCAGGGGTCCAGGGGATGGGGAAACGCACAGGTGGAACACAGGAGATGTTTATGGTGGTGAATCTCTTCTATGTGATATTGTAAGGATGGATGCATGAGATTATGCATTTGTCAAAAGCTGTGAAATTTACGCTTATTCCTTTGATCAGGCTTATCAAAGACTTTGTATTTATTAGTTTTTACCAAGAATTAGCATTCAGTTTGTACTTTTTTTATACAGTTAATTCTTTTTCCTCTTAATTTCTTCTTTTTATACTTTGTATATTTTGTGTTTTCTACCTTCTTTAAATGAATCCACAGTATATTTATGGTTTCCTAACAAATATATTTAATATAAGAAAGTTTCACCTGAGTACCACTTTATAAGATATGAACATGCAGACAGACAAACACATACTGCTATCATTATTTATTTATAAATATGTGTGATTTACAGATTTCCTTTATGACCGTAGATATTTAGAAGAGCACAGTACCATTGTTTCCAGAAAATATGGCTTGCACTGACTTCTGATTTGGTAAATTTGTTGACATATTCTTTAAAATGTAATAGAGGGTGAATTTTTAGTGCATATTTCATTAAATTTTTAATGTAACAGAAATTATTTTGCATGTATAAAGTCTTACACATCTACTTCAATTACTTCTTGAATTTATATGAATTATAGTTTGATACATATCAAAGTTATGCTGTTAGGTGCCTTGAGGTTTGTAACTCATTATTTTCCTGATGAAATTTGCTTTTTACCAATATGACTTTATCTCACTTAATGCCTTAAGTGCTATTTTCTCTGGAACTAAAATTGGCAAATACCAATTTTTAATAGTTGTCAGATGTATTTTTTCCTTGTTCCTTTTTAAAACTGTAATAGAAATATAAGAAATAAATGTGCTTTTGAGATGTAATTACAAAGCAACTTTTCTTTCTATATATCCCTTTAAGTATAACTTAAGGTATCCCCTGCTCCTGGATGAAAACTCAGACATATCATATATTAAAAATATTTTCTTTGGTAATAAAATCTTTGATTTTGCACTGAATGATTTTGGTCATTCAAATCTCCATTTCCATGTAGGAAACGACTTTCAATCTCCTTACAGTTGTTATTTCTCATCAGGTTAAGGTGCCGGGTTCGGGGGAAGCCATTTGTCAGAAAATGGGGCTTTCTTTGCTTTTGTTCCTTCAAAGGTCAGTTTTCATTCCAATCCCAAAGAAGGCAATGCCAAAGAAAGCTCAAACTATGGCACAATTGCACTCATCTCACATGCTAGTAAAGTAATGCTCAAAATTCTCCAAGCCANGTGAGAGTTGGACTGTGAAGAAAGCTGGGTGCTGAAGAATTGGTGTTTTTGAACTGTGGTGTTGGAGAAGACTCTTGAGAGTCCCTTGGACTGCAAGGAGATCCAACCAGTTCATTCTAAAGGAGATCAGTCTTAGGTGTTCTTTGGAAGGACTGATGCTAAGGCTGAAACTCCAATACTTTGGCCACCTTGTGCGAAGAGGTGACTCATTGAAAAAGACTCTGATGCTGGATTGGGGGCAGGAGGAGAAGGGGACAACGGAGGATGAGATGGCTGGATGGCATTACCGACTCAATGAACATGAGTTTGGGTGAACTCCAGGAGTTGGTGATGGACAGGGAGGCCTGGCGTGCTGCAATTCATGGGGTCGCAAAGAGTTGGACACGACTGAGCGATTGAACTAAACTGAACCCTCCTGCTTAATATCCCTTTGTCTCAATACTGATAATCTCTGACCTGAAGTGGAAGGAATGGGCAGAGACCAGGGAGCAAGAAATTTCTGACTTACAAGTACCATTGCAGTGATCTACCAGCTGAACTCTGTTTACCTGGAAAATCTTTAAATCTGATTATTCTTCCTCTCCTGAAGCACAGTCATGGACCCACCTGGAGACTCCCTCAGATACGTTTTCTTTGATGTGGGTAAATCTGTCTCTATTTTATGATTACTTCCTCTTTCTTGGATCTACAAGCATTCTGTAACACCTATCTGTACATGGTCTGCCAGTCCTCCAGGGTCCTTATTGGACAGGACCTAAAATGACTTCACACCAGTGCCCTCTTTTCCATGGGCACCACTGAATGTGCTTTATTCATCTTATTTTTAAATTAATTTCAAAAGTATAGGCCATACTACAAAGCCTGCTCATTTACTCCATCATCAAAACACCTAACAAAGCCATCTCCTGCCATTTAAATTTCAAAAGATGGAATCAGATAGACTGGATACCCCAAATTCTTGGGATTCACATAGTAAATTCTTCAAGTGGATTTCTTTCATTTTAGGGTGGAACTCTCCAAAAATTCTCTACTTATCCCTAAATCTAACCCTTTTCTAACTTACTGGTGGGCAAAATATGGAAGGGTTGTATAATTGGACTCTAGTCACCTCCCTTGAAAGTCTTATTCTGCTCTAGCATCCAATATTATTCATGGTTTCAGTGATTCACCCCAAATCATTTTACCACTCTATTACACAATCTTTCCTTATCACTTACCTTTAGATTATGTGTATCTCAGGGTTTTTAGGTGAAAAGAACAGTAGTTGCAAGATTAGTTAAGCACAATAGAAATTTATTTAAGAATATTAAACAACTCACAGAGTTTGTTCACAGAGAATGACCGTATACCCAGACTCAAGGAGGTTCCTCAGTGGCTCAGATGGTAAGGAATCTGCCTGCAATGCGGGAGACCCAGTTTCCATCCCTGGGTTGGAAAGATCCGTGGAGAAGGGAATGGCAACTCTCTCCCATGTTCTTGCCTGGGGAACACCACAGACGGAGGGGTTGGTGGGCTGCAGTCCGTGGGGCTGCAAAGAGTCAGACATGACTGAGCGACTATCACTTTCACTTCACGGTCAGACTCAAGGCCTACTTAGCAGGAAAAGCTCAACCACAGTGCAGCGGCTATCCTAGTGATGAGGAGCGGTGCTGCTGCTTCTCAGCATGGACAACCACGTCTCACATCCGCTGGAGGCCAGATGCCAGACTGCAGCTAGCCTCTGCGAAAGCCAGTGACTCTCGCTCAAAGACCGAGTGCTGTTTTGCCTCTTCCCAGTTTGTCACACACATCCGCGGTCCTCTTGGGAGATGTCGGGAATATCTACTCTGCAGATGAGAGACTTACGATAGAGAGAGTCTCCAAAGAGGAAAGCTGTCTGAAAAAGATGAATGCTTCACAAAAAGATGAGTGTCTACCTTGTTATGTCATTTTCAGATGGTAATAGCTGGATTCTTTTTAACCAGACAGCATGACCATAATTGAGAAAATTAGCACATTCACATTTATTGTGATGTTGAGATTATTCCTGTAGCCACACTTAATATTTTCAAACACTTTTCCCCCTTTTTGCTCTTTAATCATATATATGTATATTCTATGGCTGTGCCGGTCCATTTCGGCTGAGCATGGGCTTTCTCTGCTTGCAGCGCGCAGGGGGCTCTGCTTTGCTGCTGGTGGGCTTCTCCCTGTGGCTCCCCTTCGGCAGGGCCTGGGCCCTAGGGTCTGGGCTCCAGTAGCTGTGTCTCAGGGGCTTTGTTGCTACACAGCATGTGACATCCTGCAGGACCAGAGATCAAACCCAAATCCTTAGCATTTGCAGGTGGATCCTTAACAACTGGACCACCATGGAAATCCCTGAGAACTTAAATTTACCTTTACTATTTTAATTTTTAATTGTAGGATAGTTGCTCTACAATGTTGCGATGGTTTCTGCTGCACAGCAGTGCAAGTCAGCCAGAAGTGCACACACATCCCCTCCCTCGAGCGCCTCCCTCCTCCCTCGCCCTCCATCTCACCCCTCTAAGGCATCTCGGAGCGCTGGGCTGAGCTCGCTGCTGTGCAGCAGCTTCCCACTAGCTGTCTGTTTTGCACATATGTGGCATGCAAAGGGCATTTCTGCTCTCTTGACTCATCCCACCCTCTCCTTCCTGCACTGAGTCCACAGGTCAGTCCTCTACATCTGCATCTCAGTTCTTGCCTGAAAAATAGGTTTATTAGTACCTTTTTCTAAATTCCACGTATAATGAGTTACTACAGAAGTGAAAGTGAGGTCGCTCAGTCGTGTCCGACTCTTTGCTACCCCATGTACTGTAGCCTACCAGGCTCCTCTGCCCGTGGGATTCTCCAGGCAAGAGTACTGGAGTGGGCTGCCGTTTCCTTCTCCAAGAGATCTTCCCAACCCAGGGATCGAACCCGGGTCTCCCACATTGCAGGCAGACGCTTTTCCATTTGAGCCACCAGGGAAGACATGATTTACTATAGGACAATCCATTTTTGGTGAATACTTTAGCTTTTATTCTTTTAAAAAGATTTTCTTATTAAATTAATACATATATTAGTAACAAATCAAGTAGTACAGAAAGGTTTATGAGAAAAAAAAAAGGAAAGAACTCTTGAAACTTTATACTCCCCATTCTCCAGATGATCTAAAATTTGGTTTTAGTTTTTTTCTAACAAAAATACCACAATGCTGATAGTTATTATATTTTTAATCTCTGTTTCTCTCTTAGTTTACATAAAGTTTAGAAATTTCTCATTTAAATATTCCCTTAATTACTTTACAATACATATTAGATTTTTGGAAGAGCATTATAAGTATTGTAGATTTCTTTGTTGTTGTTGTTCAGCTGCTAAGTTGTTTCCAACTCTTTGCAACCCCATGGACTTCAGCATACCAGGCCTCCCTGTCCATCACCAACTCCTGGAGTTCACTCAGACTCACGTTCATCGAGTCCGTGATGCCATCCAGCCATCTCATCCTCGGTCGTCCCCTTCTTCTCCTGTTCCCAATCCCTCCCAGCATCAAAGTCTGTTTCCAATGAGTCAACTCTTCGCATGAGGTGGCCAAAGTACTGGAGTTTCAGCTTTAGCATCATTCCTTCCAAAGAAATCCCAGGGCTGATCTCCTTCAGAATGGACTGGTTGGATCTCCTTGCANAAAAAAAAAAAGGAAAGAACTCTTGAAACTTTATACTCCCCATTCTCCAGATGATCTAAAATTTGGTTTTAGTTTTTTTCTAACAAAAATACCACAATGCTGATAGTTATTATATTTTTAATCTCTGTTTCTCTCTTAGTTTACATAAAGTTTAGAAATTTCTCATTTAAATATTCCCTTAATTACTTTACAATACATATTAGATTTTTGGAAGAGCATTATAAGTATTGTAGATTTCTTTGTTGTTGTTGTTCAGCTGCTAAGTTGTTTCCAACTCTTTGCAACCCCATGGACTTCAGCATACCAGGCCTCCCTGTCCATCACCAACTCCTGGAGTTCACTCAGACTCACGTTCATCGAGTCCGTGATGCCATCCAGCCATCTCATCCTCGGTCGTCCCCTTCTTCTCCTGTTCCCAATCCCTCCCAGCATCAAAGTCTGTTTCCAATGAGTCAACTCTTCGCATGAGGTGGCCAAAGTACTGGAGTTTCAGCTTTAGCATCATTCCTTCCAAAGAAATCCCAGGGCTGATCTCCTTCAGAATGGACTGGTTGGATCTCCTTGCAGTGCAAGGGACTCTCAAGAGCCTTCTCCAGCACCACAGTTCAAAAGCATCAACTGTTCGGTGCTCAGCCTTCTTTACGGTTCACCTCACACATTTTTATCATCACTGGACTTTTACACAGCTACCAGCTCTTTTTCAGGCTCATGTTGTCTTCTCTCTTGGTTCACTTGCAAATTTCAATGGAGAATTTCTGGGATATCTGTGAGTCTTTCTCATGTCATTCTTTAGCACTGAAAGGCTCTCCTTTAGTATTCTGTAATAATCTTTTAGTATTCTGTAATAATCTTTTCTTATGTCTTCTTGGCTTTCTCATCCTGAGACTTCTATTATTTTCATGTTGAGTCTCTAGGATAAGCTTCTATGTGTCTTATACGTCCTCTCACACTTTTCACTTTGTCTTTTCCCCCCACCTTTTTGGATACATTTGTCCTGTGATAGCCCTCTCCCAACCTCTGCCATATTACATGCTGAGATCATCTGGGATTTGAGATCCAGATGGCTAGGTTATTATCTTCATAGATTGTGCATAAACAATTTTTTAGAATTAACTAAATGTTTTATGCATTTCTTTGGACTGAAATTTTGTTTGCTCATTTGCTTGTTTATATCATGATTTTATTGTGCATACACATGTGTACACCTATGTGTGTATTTATTTTTCAGTTATTTTTCTAATGGCTTTTTCAGAGTTTATGTGTGACAAATGTTTTTAGAGATTTTAATCCTAAACCTCTCTGTGGGCCTTTCAAGTTCCATGCCATTTTCATTGAATATAAAACTTTAGGTTCAAAATCATTTCCTTCAGAAAATGTCAACATTTTACTCCAGTGTTTGCTAATATACATGGTTTTTGATGAGAAGCCTGATGTCAATTTGATTGTCATTGCTTTGTAGAAAATTTATTTCTATCTTTCTGGAAACTAAATTTTCTCATTATTCTCAATGTCTTTAAAATTTCTCCTGAAAACTGAAATTATTGCATATATTCTGCTTGATACTGTTTACTTCAAACACTAAAAGAATCATTTATTTCATTAGCTTTGAAACTATCTTATATCTTTTGTGTTAATAATTTCTCTGTTCCATTTCTTCTCCTCTACCACAATTTCAAAATTTAGGTGGAATTTCTCTTGATATTTTTATATTTCATTTCTGGGACTTACATGATTTTTTTTAATTATGTAGAAGCTTATTCTTTTGAAAAAAAATTGTAGAAGTATTATCCTATTTACTTATTCTAATTCATAGATATTTCTCCAATAGTGATATGAGTGGAATAATATATACTCTTTTCTATAATTCTGACTGCAGAAGTTTNGTTTACTTCAAACACTAAAAGAATCATTTATTTCATTAGCTTTGAAACTATCTTATATCTTTTGTGTTAATAATTTCTCTGTTCCATTTCTTCTCCTCTACCACAATTTCAAAATTTAGGTGGAATTTCTCTTGATATTTTTATATTTCATTTCTGGGACTTACATGATTTTTTTTAATTATGTAGAAGCTTATTCTTTTGAAAAAAAAATTGTAGAAGTATTATCCTATTTACTTATTCTAATTCATAGATATTTCTCCAATAGTGATATGAGTGGAATAATATATACTCTTTTCTATAATTCTGACTGCAGAAGTTTTTAAGTCCTGTTGAAAGTTGCCCTATACCTGAGTACGCATCAGCTTCTTCCAGTCACTTGCTATTTTAACAGGTCCCACTGAACCAGGTCACAAGGGAAAAGGTAATCGACCCAGCTGTGCAGGACCTGTTTCTTGGATTTACTGGACTCACCACTGTCCTTGGGTGCCCCCCTCTCACAGAGTCTCTGACTCTTAGATTTCAACGTCTGTGGAACAACAGCCTCTGCCACAGCTTTCAGTGTTGCTGTGCACCCAATTCTATCTGCTTTATATATTTCTAAAGAATTTCTTGAAATTTCTGCTTCACTGACTTTTTTATTTTATTTTAGGATAGTAATGATTTCATTCTTTTAAAAATCAAATGTTGAGTTAGCTATGTGCTCTCATTTTACTCTTAATCCAGTTTCCCTGGAACACATTCAAATATTCTGTTTTTAAGAAGGATATTCTTAGTACCAAGTTCGTGCCCAGTACCGTTCATTATTTTTATAGTCCTGAAGTCGGACTGGAACAACATAAGCAAGATCGCCAAGAACAGAACAGGTCAGGATTTGAAATGGACTTTGGCTGAGTCTGGGATATTATAATTGCTATTATTTTTTCTGTTTTTATTTTTTTGTCCAGAATAATTAAATGATCACTTTCATAAAGTGGATAGCTAATCCCTTTGAGTATTGAAAAGCCATTACATTTAAAGGAGAAATTGTTTAATTGCACATGCGTAGTTCCATCTGCAAGTTGCATCCACAAAAAATAAATCATGTCCAACTTCAAAGTGGATTGCAGAAGAATCAGAATAATTTTGAGAACTCTGAGGTGATAACTTTTCTTTTACCAATTGATAACAACTTTTTAAAATGAAGTAAGCATTTAATAGTCAAAACAATAGTATCTAAGGCTAATTGGTTTGGTCTTTTGATGTTTGATAGAAGCCTATTTAATTTTAGAAAATGTTTTCCAAGTACAGTAGAGAAACACCATACTATTATGTGGTACTGCCTGGGAAGATAACTTAGCACACTTGGGTAAAAGAGTAAATATCCAAAAGTCGACATGTCCTGCCAAGGACTTGAACAAGTTGAGTTTTATTTACTTGGTCGATATGATAGACTCTCACCTCTCACCCCTCTCCAATCAGTATTAGCTCAGAAAGAAGAGATACAGTTATTAAAGCCTAACCCTCTTTTGTCTTCAGGAGCGGGATTGACACTACAGGTTTACGACCGAAACTGAAAGGTGATATTGTATGTAAAAGACTGTTAATGGTGGGATCAACTTTAGATCTTTCGTATCAGCAAACTCCCAGAGATAGTGAAGGACAGGGAAGCCTGGCGTGCTGCAATCCGTGGGGCTGCAGAGTCGGACACGACTGAGAAACTCAACGACAGCAATTCAGAGTACTTGCAGGTGGATGATGACCCATGTGCTTCTAAAAGAGAGACTAATAAATAGATAAAAATGCTTGGAATATGTTAGAGATCATTTATTTCAGGGACCCTTAACCAGCGGTCCATGGATCCTCAGAGTCTGTGACTCACTTGAATCTAAATCCAAGACTTTGTAGCTGCACAAGCATACCTAACTTTCACTGGGCTCTCAAAATCCACNAGAGTCGGACACGACTGAGAAACTCAACGACAGCAATTCAGAGTACTTGCAGGTGGATGATGACCCATGTGCTTCTAAAAGAGAGACTAATAAATAGATAAAAATGCTTGGAATATGTTAGAGATCATTTATTTCAGGGACCCTTAACCAGCGGTCCATGGATCCTCAGAGTCTGTGACTCACTTGAATCTAAATCCAAGACTTTGTAGCTGCACAAGCATACCTAACTTTCACTGGGCTCTCAAAATCCACGTCAGACCCCAAACTAGGCAATCTGTATCCTCAGTGATTAGTGACCAAGGGTCTATAGGTTTGTAGAAGTCGACCAATGACTGAGCTATGTAGGTCCCGAGGAATACCTGGGCTTGTTGACATCAAGACCTTTTTGACATGTGTCTCTTTTTCTGCCTTAAGCCGTTATTTGATTCTAAAGGTTTTCTTGTCAAGTCTACAAACATAAAACAATATAAATTATACTGCTCTGCCCACCTTGAAATGGAATCCTTTAGGTTTAGTAGGAGAATGCATCCTGGAACAGTAGAGGATGCAATCTCTAGGATAGCATTATTGTCTGTTTTCCATTCATTTTACATTGAAGGTTTTTATATTAACATTATTTTTATAATTTTTCTAACACTAAAATAAATGCTCTTGAAAAAGTGCACCATCTGTGCTTTGTCTGATTATCTGGTCCAAATGGAATGGTTGTCAAATTCTGAGTCCCTTTTATTTTTATGAAAATAAAAAGAAGCTTCACTTCCTACTCAGCTTTATGAGTGAATCAACGAGAAGTCATCTACTGCATAATCTTCCCCCTAGAATGTGATAAATATTTACAGTATATAATGAGATTTCATGTCAAAAATTGATGGTATTTATTGTGTTTTAATAAAAGCAGATTTTGAAAACATTAGTTTTATTAAACGAAAAAAGAATATTGTTTTAAAAATTGCCATTTTCATATTTGCTTTTTCTGTGGAGACCTTATATAGAAAGGCAGATTTTTAGCTAACTATATTACTATGGAAATCAGCTCCAACTGAATAGAAATAGTACAAAATAATGAAAACGCTAATACATCTTTACACATTGTATTATTCATCTATCAATTACTCTCCCTATTGTGGGCCCCACTCTTCCAGGTTTGGCTGCTTAACCGTCATATTTTTCCAATATTTATTCTCAATTTCTTTTCTCAATCTTGATCCTAAGAATTAACTAAAAAAGAATATTTAAAAGGTCATGTTGTCCTTTCCTGTGCAAATCTGGAAGATAAGGCTGTTACTAACGCATTTTCTAATTTTTTAAGTAAATGTTAAGGGGAACATTAGGTTCTCTTATGAAAAGCTTTTCACAAACAGGTCAAATATGTTACAGGTGGGGGAAACACAGACTTCCCTTTCTAACCTGCCTGGGTCCCCTAACTCCTGAGCAAGTGGGGCTGAAAGGGTCATCTCTAACCTTGGTTAGAGGATCATCAAACACTTTGAGTTAGATATTTTTCCTATGGTGAAAAGGTTCTAGGAGATTGATATAGAGAAGACAGCGGTTTCTGCAGTCAATGATGAGACTATCTGATCACAAGTGACTCTACATCAGAGACTATAGCTTTTCAGTGTCTGGTATAGATAATAGAGGGATAGTGACCACAACTGACTGGAGACTGCAGGCTCACACAGACGCTGAGACTTGCGCTTTGAACAATACTGTGCTGGCTGCACGTGTGCTGAATTCTGTCACTCAGGCGTGTCCAACACTCGACCCCATGGACTACAGCACACCAGGCCTCCCTGTCCTTCACCATCTCCAGAGCTTGCTCAAACTCATGTCGGTCGAGTCAGTGACGCCATCCAATCATCTCATCCTCTGTCATCCCCTTCTCCTCCTCCCGCCCATCTTTCCCAGCATCAGGATCATTTCCAATGAATCGGCTCTATGCATCAGGGGGCCAAAGAATTGCAGTTTCAGCTTCAGCATCAATCCTTGCAGTGAATATTCAGGACTTATTTCCTTTAGGATTAACTGGTTGGATCTCCTTGCTGTCCAAGGGACTCAAGAGTCTTTTCCAACACCACAGTTCCCACAGTTCAAAAGCATCAGTTGTTTGGTGTTCAACGTTCTTTATAGTCCAGCTCTCACATCCATACATACACGACTGCTGGAAAAGCCACAGTTCTTACTAGATG
Organism: Neotragus pygmaeus; assembly: GCA_006410875.1. Taxonomy (NCBI): domain Eukaryota; kingdom Metazoa; phylum Chordata; class Mammalia; order Artiodactyla; family Bovidae; genus Neotragus; species Neotragus pygmaeus. The sequence continues at coordinate 2,179 of SJYV01054098.1, read as the reverse complement.
GACCTTTGTTGGCAAAGTGAAGCCTCTGCTTTTTAATGTTCTGTCTATTTGGTCATACTTTTTCCCAGGAACAAGTGTCTTAATTTCGTGGCTGCAGTCACCATCTGCAGTGATTTCGAAGCCCAAGAAAATGAAGTCTGTCCCTGCTTCCATTGTTTCCCCACCTGTGTGCCATGAAGTGATGGGACAGGAGGCTATGACTCCGTTCCTTGAATGCTGAGTTTTAAGCGAGCTTTTTCACTATGCTCTTCACCGTCAAGAGGCTCTTTAGTTCTTTTTCTGCCGTAGGTGTCCCCTGCATATCTGAGGTTATTGATATTTCTCCTGCAGTCTTGATTCTAGCTTGTGTTTCATCCAGCCCAGCATTTGCTTCATCCAGCCTAGCATTTCACATGATGTACTGTGCATATAAGTTGAATAGGCATGGTGACAGTATTCAGCCTTGATGTCCTCCTTTCCCAGTTTTGAACCAGTCTGTTGTTCCTTGTCTAGTTCTAACTGTTGCTTCTTGAAATTTCTCAGGAGACAGATAAGGTGGTATGGTATTCCCATCTCTTTAACAATTTTCCACAGTTTGTTGTGATCCACACAGTCAAAGGCTTTGGCATAGTCAATAAAGCAGGAATAGTTGATTTTCTCGAATTATTTTGCTTTCCTGTGGTCCAATGGATGTTGGCAATTTGATCTCTGCTTCTGCTGCCTTTTCTAAATCTAGCTTGAACATCTGGAAGTTCTCTGTTCGTGTACTGTTGAAGCCTCTCTTGGAGAATTTTCAGCATTACTTTGCAAGCATGTGAAATGAGTGCAATTGTGCGGTATTTTGAGCCTTCTTTGGCATTGCACTTTGGGAATGGAATGAAAACTGACCTTTTCCAGTCCCGTGGCCCCTGCTGAGTTTTCCAAATTTGCTGACATATTGAGTGCACCATTTTCACAGCATCATCTTTTAGGATATAAAATTGCTCAGCTGGAATTCCATCACTTCCACTAGCTTTGTTTGTAATGATGCTTCCTCAGGCCCACTTGACTTCACACTCCAAGATGTCTGGCTCTAGGTAAGTGATCACACCATCATGATTACCTGGGTCATGAAGATCTTTTGTTGTANGCTGGAATTCCATCACTTCCACTAGCTTTGTTTGTAATGATGCTTCCTCAGGCCCACTTGACTTCACACTCCAAGATGTCTGGCTCTAGGTAAGTGATCACACCATCATGATTACCTGGGTCATGAAGATCTTTTGTTGTATAGCTTTTCTGTGTGTTCTTGCCACCTTCTCTTAATATCTTCTGCTTCTGTTCCGTCCATACCATTTTTGTCCTTTATTGTGCACATCTTTGCATGAAATATTCCCTTGGTATCTCTAATTTTCTGGAAGAGATCTCTAGTCTTGCCCATTCTATTGTCTTCCTCTATTTTTTTGCACTGATCAATGAGGAAGGCTTTCGTATCTCTCCTTGCTATTCTTTGGAATTCTGCCTTCAGATGGGCATATCTTTCCTTCTCTCCTTTGCCTTCAACATCTCTTCTTTTCTCATTTATTTATTCATAAAGCCTGCTCAGATAGGCATTTTGCCTTTTTCCATCTTTTCCTTGGGGATGGTTTTGGTCAGCACCGCTTGTACCTGTAGTGAACCCCCACCTGTATTTCTTCAGGCACCCTATCTATTAGATCTAGTCCCTTGACTATTTGTCACTTCCACTGTATAATTGTAAGAGATTGGATTTAGGTCATACCTGAATGGCCTAAGTGGTTTCCCCTACTTTCTTCAATTTAAGTCCAAAGTTTCCAATAAGGAGTTCATGATCTGAGCCACAGTCAGCTCCCAGTCTTGTATTTGCTGCTATATAGAGCTTCTCCATCTTCAGTTGGAAAGAATCTAGTCAAACTGACTTCATTATTGATCATCTGGTGATGTCCACGTGTCCATTGTATATCACAGTAATCCAAGTCTATGCCTCAGCCACTATGTCAAAGTAGCTGAAGTTGAATGGTTCTATGATGACCTACAAGTCCTTCTAGAACTAACACCAGAAGAAGTCCTTTTCATCTTAGGGGATGGAATGCCAAAGTAGGAAGTCAAGTGATACCTGGAGTAACAGCCAAGTTGGCCTTGGAGTACAAAATGAAGGAGGGCAAAGGCTAATGGAGTTTTATCAAGAAAACACATTGGTCAC
>SJYV01054097.1:0-13376 GCA_006410875.1 Neotragus pygmaeus | reverse complement strand
CAGTCCAAGGGACTCTCAAGAGTCTTCTCCAACACCACAGTTCAAAAGCATCAATTCTTTGGTGCTCAGCCTTCTTCACAGTCCAACTCTCACATCCATACATGACCATTGGAAAAACCATAGCCTTGACTAGATGGACCTTAGTTGGCAAAGTAATATGCTTTTGAATATGCTATCTAGGTTGCCCCGTTGTTAAGCTAATACATTTTTCTAACTCCATGCGAGAAAACCAAAATTTTTTTCCTGTAATTTAAATGTATCTTCTGGAGACAGTGGTCTTTCCACCCTTTTATAGTTCTTAGCCATCTCTTTGTTCTGATAGCCATAGACAGGGCTTGGAACATGGATGGGGTCAGTGAGGGGATGCTGAGAGCCACAAATGTGGTCAGGGCATTCCTCTTTACCACTTTCCCTTTAATATCCTAGAGTCCCTTCGCATCGCACTGTAACCCATCTATTTTTCATCTTCATCACCTAAATAATTAGATGCCTCAGCTTCTCATACTTAAGGCACAGTTCACTATATCTTATGATCAGGAAACTTTCTGCCTTCAAAGTTAAAGCTGTTCAGTTCTGACATAGCAACTAATTTTTCCTTCCCCTCATAGCTTTCTGATGTGGAGAAGATCCTTCTATAACTCTGATGTGAATGTTTGAGCTACAGCTACAAGATGTGAAACACCAGCATGATTCTTTGAAGTATTTGATCCATCATATTGTATACAAAGGATAATAATTGTCCATGTGTTTAGAACCAGCTACAAGGTTAGATATTTTTATGTTCATTGTGAACCCTGGTAGCATGAAAGACAAGCTACATGCTTTTCTTCTATGTTTCTCTGTTTCTCAATATTTTGAAATATTAGTTTGTATACCTTAAATTGAATAAGACATAATAAGATAAAAATCCACTTTTGAAAAAGAATAGGTGTCTATATTTGTTTCTTTATTCCCTGTTCTTGTCTTCAAGCTGCTGTTTTGAAGCTTTTTGCAGGAGATATGCATGTACAAAAGAGACTGTCAGTGCTTGGCTGAATCTTGTTCTTAGTAAGAGTTCTAGAAAACTATTCCACAGTCAGGCTGATTACAGATGTAGCTAATCTCTTTTCCCTAAGCTAGTTTTCTATGCTGCCAGGCATATAACTGCCTGTCTTCCAGCTATTCCTCCCCCACATCCCTGTGTGGATGTGACATCCAAGAAAGCAACTTCTGCAAATCTCTGCCTGGAAACAGTGATTCTGCCCACACCCTTTTGGAAACAGTGAGGATCAGATTTTGGACCGTGGATGGTATAGTGTTACTAATCCGAAAGAGGAAGGACGTGAAGTGTCAGCCCCAAAGTAAGCCCACAAACTCTTGCTGGGCCATTTCCTTCCAGGAGGCAAGTTTCCTTGACATTGTTTTTATAGACAAATGAATAAACCTGTGTTTTGAAGCATTGTACACTTATTTCCTTTCCTGGAAGTTTGAAACCTGAGATAGCCTTAGAGACAGTAAGCAAGTTTATATTTTCTGTATGTCTATTTGGCAGGAGGATATTTCTGCCTGTTCACTTTGCTTTGTTGCGTCAGCCCTTTCTTCCTTATCTCTTGCAGAGGATGGAGAGCCAGAAGGAGGCTGAGAGGAGCTGGTATTACGGACCTGCTACCTGATTGGCTGGACGGTCGCGGCTGGGCTATAAAGGAGACCCCTACAGGCTTGGGAGGGAGACGCTCGGAGGATTCTGACAGTATCTTTACCGGAGAAAAGGCAAAGTGCGCTCAGAACAGAAGCCACAGCTCCTCCTGCAGCACTTCTTTCCTATCGCGAACCCCACACTACACAAGATGTGCAAAGGACTTGCAGGTCTGCCGGCTTCTTGCTTGAGGAGGTAAGATTATTTTCAGCCACTGAACCGGACTGCGTTAAACTTTCAAATAGACTTAGTTATTTGCATGTTCTACTTACTAACCTGGTTCTTTGGATTTAAAAACAACGTGATGCAGAAATCTTTGACCTCCTAGCTTTAAAACTAGGTAGAAATTATGGCTTAGGAAGTGTTCACTTCAGATTTTGTCATCCTATATGTTGTTTTCTATGACCTTGATCTTGAAGACTCTTCTAATCCTCTAACCAAGCTAGTTCTAATTAAGGACTGATATGAGGTTTTGGACTATGCACAGTGGTCTGTAATATCGCTACCTGTGATTACTGCTATTTGACTATCACTGAGGCACATGGAATCATGGGTCTGGGCTTTCTGATGGTATATTAAATCTCATTTTGGGGAGGATGCTCCAGACTGAAGTTTGGCTACATCACCAGAAAGGCACTGTGCAATTTGTGTGATGCTCCAGTTTCTTTCACTCTGTTCTTAAAAGCAAATGCTACAGTAAAATAAGAGTCTCAAAACTAGACCTCCCTTATCTCGTTCCCTACTCTAGTTCTGGAAATGCCATGTAGTTGTCAAGTACTGATCATAACCACTCAGACAAGGGTTCTGTGGAAAGTCTCACCTTAAAGACATTGTTTTATCAATTTACTGTCTCTTGATTAATAAACAAACTTAAAGATATGCAACCGCTCTTATGTCTTTGCCTTTAAAAAAATACAAATAAATGCTTTCATAGGATGCTCATATATTAGCTAGTTGAAAAAATACAAAACGAGTGTCTTTTACATTACTTAACCTTACAGTTAAAGGTAAAAAGTCATTTCATAGGTGTACTACCCCCTTTCATGTTCCTCTGCAAATAGAAATCACCTTAAATTTAAATTTAGAATTATCTCAGAAAGCACACTTTTTAAAAATACAATCTTAAGGAGTTTACCTCCTGTCATTCAGGAATATGAAAAATGTTCTTTTTTTTCCCCATTCTTTCGTGGCTGCTTTCAAATGAAGCAGGAGGATCTGGCAGAGAGTACTTATGAAAACAGTGCCTCTGACTTCCATCATTAATTTCCTGAATTGAATAGAGCAAATCAATCCAAGCTTCAGTTAACTCAGATATAAAATTAATCATGCAAAATACAGGAATGTCAGGTGAAAGTTTTGCTCTGGTAAGTATTTTAGGAGACAGATAAATACTCACTATAGAGCTGTACTCTCAGGAGCTCAGAGGCTAACCTGGGAAGTAAAGTGTATGTCAGCAGGGTGCACTGCTCTCCCCTTCCCTCACTGGCGAACTGTGAATCATCTTACCCAGCACCTTCATTCTCACATTGGTGCCTGAGGCTCCAGAGGGAATGGGAAAGGCTCAAGGTCACACAGGTGGTAGGTGGTGAAGTGCAGATCACATCCAGACTTCTTACTTCAGAGGTCACTGGAGTCATTTTGGTTTTTATTTCTTTGGCTGTATTGTGTTATAAAGACAAGTGTAATGTATTTGCTAAGCAAACTTCCAGGTCTTCATGAAATGACTCTGTATTGGTCAATAACTATCAGATCTCAGCCAGACCTGGCACATGGAAATATGAAATCACAATATGCTTACATCATCACCTTAGGCTTCATGCTTAGATTTTTCTATTGTTAAGAAAGACTTTATATCCCATGAGCAGTGGGGGAAACAGAGAAAGGAGAACAATCTTGGGGCAGGGGGTGGAGAGAAAATACTGTTTTAAGGGCAGCAAAAGAACATAATGGATTTCAAATTTCCTGGAGAAATGCACATAGATAAGGCACTAATATATTAGTAGCCATCCTAAAATGTCCTTTTATCCTTGTGGCTTTATTTTCCTCTAAGTAGAAACATCTAGTCATTCAATTAGTCATTCATTTCCTTCATTATGACGTTTTTCACTTTAAAACTATGTCTCCGCTTTTCCAGAAAATGAGATCCAAGCAAAAGAACAAATAAAGAGTGAGCAAGTTAAGCTAAAAGGTTTTTAGAAGGCCCTCCTTTTTTAGTAAGTCATGTGCGCTGCCATACCCTAGCTACCTATTAAACAGTGGCCATAACGTGGCGCTTTGCTCTAGTCACGAGCTTCAGTGATGGCTCTTACATGCTTCTCCTTGTTATTGTTTTTCAGTCTCGGATGTCCTTTGCAGTATAAATATCCTTAGAGTGTAGATATTTCAAAGGGAAGCAGGAGAGTTTTTAGAAGCTAGCCTGCAGGAGCTCAGGTTTCAGCCTGAGCTTTTGAGTTAACCACCTCATTCCCTGCTCCTCTCTGCTGGAGCCACTGGTGTGTATCCCATATCGTGACTTGCTCACTACATCCAGGCTGAAACTGAACAAACCTTTAACTCCTGAGGTGCTTCTACATTCCTCTGCTAACAGTGAGGCAGATGGAAATAGCAACCACCCTCCAGAAGGTGGCATGCAACAACCAGATGTCATACTTCACGTTCCTTGCTCTTCATTTCTTAAAACTTAGAAAACCATCAAGTTTGCATTATGTTTCTCCCGAAGATACCTAAGTGTTCCATTGGTCAAAATGACAGGGTTACAGGTAGACTGAAGGGTCAGAAATCCAGTTACAGATGAAGGAGGCTGTGCTCCAAGTTTTGCAGTGAGTCATAAGAAGAATCAGAGGTGGAATCTCATTTTCCTGAGAGTTCCTGCCAGCCTCAACTCCTATTTCCTAAATAAACTACCTTTGCCTCTTTACTAGTAATGGACTCTGAACTGTACCAACAAGGTGTCTTTTTAAAAGAACTGAACGTCATTATTCTGTTTCTCCCCCTTCTTGTGTGCAGTGCAAAAGATATGAAGCATCGGCTAGGTTTCCTGCTGCAGAAGTCAGATTCCTGTGAACATAACTCTTCACACAGCAAGAAGGACAAAGTGGTGATTTGTCAGAGGTAAGAGAAAAGGCTTTGGCGAAGAGCCACTGAGTATTAACTATCTGATGACAGAGATGCTCTGTGAGGGAAAAAGAAGCTATGTCCCTAGTTAACCTAGATTTGGATCATGAAGACCTCCATTTTCACAAAGATTATGGTTGCATTTGAAATTTCCATACATCTAGTGGAAAGATTGCCCTATCAACAACAGGTCTCATTGTTATGATGAAAAATAAAATCTCTGCCTTTTATTCAAAATCTTAAATGTTTTGCCCCCATTTTATATATTAACATTCAAATTATTCTTTTCCTCTAATGTCTTTAGGGTGAGCCACGAGGAAGTAAAAAAATGGGCTGAATCACTGGAAAACCTGATTAGTCATGAATGTAAGTATGACAGTTTCCCACCATCCACCACTCCCCAAGATGAAGATAAAGATGCTGGATAGACAAGTTATTTCATAGTACACTTGATCTGATAGGAATTACAGAAAGACTTGGATTTCTCCTAAATTTAAGACTCAGAAAAATTAGTCCCCTTAAAATTTTACCATACCTTAGATCTTTGTGGTATACAATAGAAAGCTCATACATAGTCCATGTGGAAAGCCATCTTTCTCACCACATCAAAAAAGGACAGAGGAAAAACTCCAAATAGTTAGATTTCTTTCAGAATTGACCTCAGTTTCTCTACCGAAACTCATTTTGGCAACTAGGGGCAGCATAGGTATCTCAGAAGCATAAAATGTTCCCGAAAGAAACTTCAAACCATGAGCAAGAAACACTAGGTATAAATGGTATCCCATAGATATCAAACATAGATTAAAATTATCTGACCCTCAGTAATCTGTCCAGCAGGGGAGATAGGGAACTATTTGAACCAATGCTTTCTTCCCTCAAGTATCCCTGTTTTACTGGCAATATAGTGTCCACCGGTGCAGTAACAGCTGTGGTTCTTTCTCCTCTGTCGCAGGTGGGCTGGCAGCTTTCAAAGCTTTCTTGAAGTCTGAATACAGTGAGGAGAACATTGACTTCTGGATCAGCTGTGAAGAATACAAGAAAATCAAATCACCCTCTAAACTAAGTCCCAAGGCCAAAAAGATCTATAATGAATTCATCTCAGTCCAGGCAACCAAAGAGGTAAGTATACATGGAAGAGAACTGTACAGATCTTAAAGAAACTTTCTAGACATTCAATAATATGGATCCTTAGATGATGTGAGTTAAAGCTTCAACAGTGGAGCAGGTTATTACAATCTTGACAGCCTCAAATAAGTTCGTTAAGTAAAAAGCCTTTTCATCTAGATGACTCAGATTATCTCCCTTCATGAATTTGCTTTGAATGAATCTTCCCAGTTTGTGAGAAATAATGGGAGATATTTCCCTGGGTTCTCTCACAGGTGCCAGGGTGGAGCCAAGTCCCTTTATTCACTCCTGAGGTATAGAGGGTGCGCACTCATACAGAGCTCACAACCTCCCATCCTTACGGGGTAAAATGTATAATGGACCTTTGGCCTCTGCCCCTCAGGTAAACCTGGACTCTTGCACCAGGGAAGAGACAAGCCGGAACATGCTGGAGCCCACAATAACTTGCTTCGATGAGGCTCAGAAGAAGATTTTCAACCTGATGGAAAAAGATTCCTACCGCCGCTTCCTCAAATCCCGATTCTACCTTGATTTGGCCAACCTTTCCAACTGTGGGTCAGAGAAGCAGAAAGGAGCAAAGAGTTCCACAGACTGTGCTTCCCTGGTCCCCCAGTGCGCCTAGTCCTCACTCAGCAGTGGAAGGCTGAGATGCCAAGACTATGCCTGGAAACCCCGAGGCCAAATATTGATCTCTTTAAGCACCAGTGCTTTTTCCACATTGCAGCCTAGTGTTCATGCTGCTGGCTATGTGTGAGTCACTCCCATACAGAAACTAGATAACATTTTGGTGTTCATCAGGGCAGGACCTTATCCCAGTCTAGTTGTCTCAGATTTCTTTTAGTGTGCCATGTGAGCAGATATCCGAATAATGGCCTTGTGGGTCTGGATTTTCAAGGACTTGGCGGTTGTCTCCTGCCAACAGTGTGACCTCAGATTGGTTGGTTCGTGGTTGGTACACTTCATGTGACATCCACAGGCGCATGTGTTCTGTTAATCAGTCTTGAGATGTTTAGATGGGGTTGACCTATTTTATGTATCTCTGTGTGTGCATGTGTGTGTATGTATATGTGTATATACACACATATATACAAACTCACAGTCTGCGTATATGTATGCATGTATACATACATATATATTTCTGCAAGAATAGACAAGAGAGACCCGAGGTGCTCATAATTAGACTGTGTGAATATATTTGCATGCATGTTCTGATCCCCTGTCTTTCACTCTGCAACTGAACAGCGCAAACTAAACCAGCTGCCCTGCAGGCTACAAAAGGAATGCTAACCTGTGGAAAGCTGATTCTGTACAACTCCATGAGTCTTACTGGAGAAGCATGGACTTCATGCTTAATTTAACCATCGACAGCTTCCACGTTGGATAGTATTCTAAGGAGAAAACAGTAAAAAGTGTTCTGCCTGTCTGACACAGTGCTGTCTTTGGTTGTCACTAATGGCACTTTTGAGTCCCCAAGATGCTGGCCTCCCCTTCTTTGCCTGGGTGCTTGATGCATAATAAGAGCAGCCAGGTTGGTATAGAGTTGGAGAAGTGCTTGAACTGAATGAAGAAACATAGGTAAAGCCTTGCCACCTCTACCTACTATAAGATGCTGGTTTAGTACGGGCACAGAGTTTAAAGGTTAATGTTCTTATCCCCTACTCTTTTTTCCTCTCTTGATTAAGGTGCTCTTCTCATTTTGTTTTTCCCTGAGAACTTTAGCCATTAGATGAGGCTCCTTAATTCATTGTGGTTGTTTTTCCCCCATAATGGCTCTAGGCTATATACTTGTTCCTTATAAACCAGCATCAGGGGAAAGATTACAAGGGGGGAACATGTTTTCACAAACTGAAAAGCCTGCATAAATTTCCCTTTTGAAGGTGGAATCTGGCTCATTGAATCCCAAACATCAGGACTAACAGAGCCTGAAAGCATTTCATTTTAGGCTCTGAGATGAAATGAGAGAGAAAAGGGACAAAAGAAAAAAAGGATATCAATTTTAAAACTACTGTTTAGAATTTTCCAAGGCACATGAAATACTTGAAAATGTCTCATTTATGTTATTTATGATGTTTTGTGTAATGTTTTTATTATTGCATTGTTTTGTAAACAGAGGTGCAAGATATCACCTGAATTATTAATGAATGGCCAGGAAGTAATTTTCTTCTCATTCTTCTAAAATTACTGCCTTTGAAGTGCACACACATTCATACATGAACACTGCACTGATTCTTCCAGTATAACTTACAAACATGGACACCTTTGTGGTTTTTAAGCCAATACACTGGGCTATAAAATGAAGACATTGGAGTATATATATATATATAAGTCTCATTGTATTAAATTTATAGGTTTCCTCAACTGTACCCTTTCTATATCTCTAGCAGTTTTGCTTTCCATGCCTCCAGAGTTTCTCATCATTGTCTCTTTCTGTTATACACATTTCCACCCTTTGTCTCTAATTAACTCCAGGATCCAAATGTGTAACTCTATTGGTCTTGCCCTATTAGAACTGTCATGATTTTCAGACCGTATCTGTACTCACAGACTGCTGTCTCACCAATAGGCAGGAAGGTCATTCTGAATGAGAAGTAAATTATTTTATGTAATACATTTCTCAAGTGTGTTTTTCCATTGTATTTCCTCCTTATTACATCACTGTTTGGCGTGCTGAGCTTACCTGCTCATGGTCCATGGACAGAATACTCCTTCCATGTGCATGCCTATTTTTATCATCATGTGCTTTAATAGCCTCAGAGCAGATGCCTCCAGTGAAACATACACAACTTAATAATAAGGGTAAATAAATACTTCATGCAAAACTATCTGCTTGCAAACACATTAATGATCCAGAGACATGTTATGAGAAATAATAGCAGAGTGTGGGGTGATTGTAGAAAATGGCTAGTAACCAGGTTTTTATCTCTCACATGCCAGCTCTGGGAAAGAAAGTGGAAAATCAAAATTGTTTATGTCTTGGTTCCTGCCACTGCTCTGTCTGCCTTTATTCACAGAACTGAGGCAGTCTTGGCTTCAGAGACTTTGCTGAGCAGATTTGGCGGTTTACTTGCAGGTCCTCAATAAGTTCTCAAGGGATAGAGTTCACCTCCCAGAGTGAGTGACACTTGTTCTACCTCCATTTCCAACCTGGCTGAGAGAAGAGGGAAGAAGGAGGGGACTGAGGAGGAGCAGGGGAGCTACAGATGACTGATAAATAGACCCTTGCCAAAATGGCTCAGAATGCTTTTCTTCTTTTACACATTCTTTTCCCTAGAAAAAACGTCATAGAATATTCACATTTACAGTCATAGGTATTGTCGTGAGACCTCCCCACTCCCCGTACATCTCTCATGCTTACAAGGTGTTAGGGACAAAGGGTCTTATGCTATTTTAAGGAACAGATCCTCTTAAGGATCCAATGAAAACAATGAACTGTATAGCTAAGAAAAATACCCAAAGAAATCCAAACTCCTCATAAATATTTAAAGGAAACTCTTGCAACTCCAAAATGCACAAAACTGTCAACATTCTCACACACTCTAGGTGTGTCAGACTCTCACAGAGAGTGTGAGGTTACAGTTCATACAACTCAACATCAGAAAGAGAAAAGAAAACAAAACAATTAAAAAATATGTTGTTACAGAGCCCCTGTTTGGCAGAACACAACAAAATTTTGTAAAGCAATAATCTTCAATTAAAAAATAAAGTGGAAAAAACCCACACTCACACACACACACACACACACACACACACACACACAAGTGTCTAAAAAAAATAAGCTGTGGATCTGAGCAGATATTTTCCAAAGAAGACATACAGATGGCCAACCAATCCATGAAAAGATGCTCAACATCAGTCATGATCAAGAAGATGCACATCAAAACCATGAGATATCACCTCACACCTGTCAAAATGGCCATTATCAAAAAGTTAACAAGTTTTGGTGAGGATATGGAAAAAATGGAAGCCCCATGTATTGTTGGTGGGAATGTAAATTAGTATAGCCAAAATGGAAAGCAGTGTGGAGATTTCGCAAAGAATTAAAAATGGAACTACTATACAATCCAGCAATTCCACTTTGGGGTATTTTCTAGAGGAAAAAAAGCCCCACTAATTTGAAAATAATGTATGAACCTCTATGTTCATAGTAGCACTATTAACAATTGCCAAGATATGGAAGCAACCTAAGTGTCCATTAATGAATGAATGGATAAAGAAGATTTGGTATATAAATATAAAGTGGAATATTACTCAGCCATAAAGAAGAATGGAATGTTGGCAGTTGCAGCAACATGGATAGACCTAGGGAGTACTACGTTAAGTAAAATAAGTCAGACAGAAAAAAGCAATTTCATTTATTTGTGGAACCTAAAAAGCAAACAAACAACAACAATGAAAGAACCAAAACAGAGCAAATGAATAAGCATAACAAAACAGAAATAGAGTCATAAGTGCAGAGAACAAATAGGTGGTTGTCAGTGGAGAGGGTTGTGGGGAGATGACTAATATAGGTGGGGGAGATTAGGAGCTACCAACTTCCAGTTACCAAATAAATGAGTCATGATTCAGTCATAGGGATGAAATACACAGTGTGGGGAATATAGTCAAGAATAATTAATATTTTTGTATGGTGACAAAGATGGTCAAAATGTACAAGCTTTCAGTTATAAGATAAATAAATACTAGAGATATAATGTGTGTACATGCTAAGTTGCTTCAGTTGTGTTCAACTCTTTGTAACCCTATGGACTGCAGCCCATCAGGCACCTCTGTACATTGGGGTTCTCCAGGCAAGAATACTGAAGTTGGTTGCCATTTTCTTTTCTAGGGGAGAGATGTAATGTACAACTTGATTGATATAATTAACACTGTTGTAGGTTATATATGAAAGACAAAAAGAAGATGAATCCTTAGAGTTTCCATCATAAGGAAAAATATTTTTCTTTTATTTTGTATCTGTATAAGGTGATGGACATACACTAAACTTATTGTGGTAATCATTTCATAATTATGTAATTTAAATAATTATGCTGTACACCTTAAACTTAAAACAGTGCTTGATGTCAATTATATCTCAATGAAACTGGAAGACACTGAATCATTTAAGATGACTATATTTAACAAGGACCTATTGTATAGCATAGGCAACCCTAATCAATGTTACGTGACAGCCTGAATGGGAGGGGAGTTTGGGCACCATGGACACATGTATATACACGGCTGAGCCCCTTCCCTGTGCACCTGAAACTATTATCACATTGTTAATTGTCTGACTCTAACACAAAATAAAAAGTTAAAGAAAACTGGAAGAAAAATACATGACCATATAGGTATATGTATGTGTGTGAGAGAGTGCTGTCGTGTCCAACTCTTTGAGACTCTGTGGACTGTAGCCTCTGTCCATTTTCATTGTTCACTAAAAACATATCATGAACAATTTCCCAAGGGTATAGCCATCTATCAATTATTTCTAATATAGCCATTAAATTCCATAGTTTGAATGTACCATATTTGATTCAAGAAGTTTTCAATTGATAAAAATGCATGTTTAACAATGATCTATATTAGCAATGTATAAATTAACAATAATAGGCATCCTTGTACTTCATCCTTATATGTTGGTATCTTCCAAGATGGAGTCCCAGAAGAAGGATAGGATCACTGGAATAAATTAAAATAAATAAAAATTTAAAATTAATTAATTAAAATAATAATAAATAAATAAATTTTAAAAAAAAGAGTAAGTAGATTTTAGGTGTTAAAAATTCACATTCATTTGATCAGTATAAAAAGTGTCAGCTGCCCCATATCTTTATGGCATTAAATAGTCATAATGCCATATTTACCATAATGCCAGGTTTACCAATCTGATGGGATAGAGGTGACATCTTGTTGTTTTCACTTGTGTTGTCCTAACCACTCATGAAGTTGAAGATATTTATAAAATTTCACTGCCCATATCTACATTTTGCTATTGTTCATATTCATTCCAAACTATTTTGATTTTATTTTTATTAATAGCTAAAACCCTTCCCATAAAAATTATATTAATTTTCGGCCTACTATATTTTGACAATATTTTTCTGCCTCTGTTTATGGTATCTTTTGTAAATGAAAATATTTTACTTTTTATGAAACCATCTATCAAACTTTGCTTTATGGATCAAAGCTTCTAAGAAAGCTTCCAAAGGCCACCTTCATCAGGATATTTTGCTAGTATTCTATGTTTAATGCTAATGTTTTAAATTACATTGTTATTAGTTTTAGTTATGTTACTATATTTGGAATTGAAAATATTGAATTATAGTTAATTTACAATGTTCTATTCATTTCTTCTCTACAGCAAAGTGATTAAATTTCTTTTTCATTATGGCTTATTATAGGATATTGGATATAGTTTCCTCTGCTATACAGTAAGATCTTGTTTTTTAATCTGTCTTATATATAATAGTTTGCATCTGTTAATCCCACACTCCTAGTCCTTCCCTCCTCCATCCCTACTCCCCCTTGGCAATCACAAGACTGTTCTCTATATCTGCAAATCAATTTTTGTTTTGTAGATATGTTCATTTGTGTCATATCTTAGATTCCTCATGTAAGTGATATCATACATTTGTTTTTCTCTTTCTGACTTATTTCACTTAGTATGATAATCTCTCTGGCTGAGGAGGCCTTAAAAATAGCTGTGAAAAGATGGGAAGTGAAAGGCAAAGGAGAAAAGGAAAGATATAGCCATGTGAATGCAGAGTTCCAAAGAATAGCAAAGAGATAAAAGAGATAAAAAAGAGATAGCAAAGAGATAAAATAGCAAAGAGATAAAATAGCAAAGAGATAAAAAAGCCTTCTTCAGCAATCATTGCAAAGAAATAGAGGAAAACAATAGAATGGGAAAGACTAGAGATCTCTTCAAGAAAATTAGAGATACCAAGGGAACATTTCATACAAAGATGGGCTCAATAAAGGACAGAAATTGTATGGGCCTAACAGAAGCAGAAGATATTAAGAAGAGGTTGCAAGAATACACAGAAAACTGTACAAAAAAGATCTTCATGACCCAGATAATCATGATGGCTCACCTAGAGCCAGACATCCTGGAATGTGAAGTAAAGTGGGCCTTAGAAAGCATCTCTACAAACAAAGCTAGTGGAGGTGATGGAATTCCAGTGGAGCTGTTTCAAATCCTGAAAGATGATGCTGTGAAAGCGCTGCACTCAATATGCCAGCAAATTTGGAAAACTCCACAGGACTGGAAAAGGCCAGTTTTCATTCCAATTTCAAAGAAAGACAAAGCCAAAGAATGCTCAAACTATTGCATTATTGCACTCATCTCACATGCTAGTAAAGTAATGCTCAAAATTGTCCAAGCCAGGCTTCAGCAATATGTGAACCATGAACTTCCAGAGATTCAAGCTGGTTTTAGAAAAGGCAGAGGAACCAGAAGCTGATCAAATTGCCAACATCCATT
>SJYV01054094.1:0-40692 GCA_006410875.1 Neotragus pygmaeus | reverse complement strand
TTCAATTGCTCAGTCATGTCCGATTCTTTGCAATTCAATGAACTGAAGCATGCCAGGCTTCCTTGTTTATCACCAACTCCTGGAGCTTGTTCAAACTCATATCTGTTGAGTCAGTGATGCCATCCAACCATCTCATCCTCTGTCATCCCCTTATTCTCCTGCCTTCAATCTTTCCAACATCAGGGTCTTCCCCAGTGAGTCAGTTATTTGTATCAGGTGGCCAGAATATTGGAGTTTCAGCTTCAGCATCAGTTCTTCCAATGAATATTCGGGACTGATTTCCTTTAGGTTTGATCTCCCTGCAGTCCAAGGAATTCTCAAGAGTCCTTTCCAATACCACAGTTCAAAAGCATTGTTAGAGCCAAACCGGATTAAAACCTGAGTCATGATTCTGGGGAACCACACCCTGGGAAAGTCCCCGATAACACCAAACTCGAGCCAATCAAAATTGGGATTTTGATTCAAACCCAAGCCAATGAGATTTTGTGATTTGTGTGATTTGACCAATGAGATTTTGTGATTTGTGTGATTTGAAAAATCCCATGCGCATTCATGAACTAACCCATCGCTGTTTGCCAACTCTTCTGTTGCAACATTTGTACCAGGCTAAATGTATAAATACTGCTGTAATCCAGAGCTCAGGGCTCTTGGCAAGACTCCACTGCACTGGATGAGATGGGAGCCCTAGCTCGAGCTAGCAATGAAACCCCTTTATGCTTTTGCTTTGCTGTGGATGTCTTATCTCTCAGTTCTGGGATCCCGACTCTGGGCATAACAGCATCAATTCTTCGGTGCTCAGCTTTCTTCACAGTCCAATTCTCACATCCATGCATGACCACTGGAAAAACCATAGCCTTGACTAGATGGACCTTTGTCGCCAAGATAATATCTCTTCTTTGTAATATGCTGTTTAGGTCGTTATAGCTTTTCTTCCAAAAAGTGAGAGTCTTAATTTCATGGCTTCAGTCACCATCTGCAGTGAGCCCAAGAAAATAGTCTATACTNTGGACCTTTGTCGCCAAGATAATATCTCTTCTTTGTAATATGCTGTTTAGGTCGTTATAGCTTTTCTTCCAAAAAGTGAGAGTCTTAATTTCATGGCTTCAGTCACCATCTGCAGTGAGCCCAAGAAAATAGTCTATACTCTTTTCATTGTTTCCCCATCTATTTGCCATAAAGTGATTGGAGTGGATGCCATGATCTTCATTTTTTGAATGTTAAGTTTTAAGCCAGCTTTTTCATTCTCCGCTTTCACTTTCATCAAGAGGCTCTTTAGTTCCTCTTCACTTTCTGCCATTAGAATGTTGTCATCTGTGTACCTAAGGTTATTGATATTTATCCCAGCAATTGGGATTCCAGCTTGTGCTTTATCCAGCCTGACATTTCACATGATGTACTCTGCATATAAATTAAATAACCAGGGTGACAATATACAGCCTTGACATACTCCTTTCCCAAATTGGAACCAGTCTGTTGTTCCATGTCCAGTTCTAGCTGTTGCTCCTTGACCTGCATACAGATTTCTCAGGAGGCAGGTCAGGTGATCTGGTATTCCCATCTCCTGAAGAATTTTCCACAGTTTGTTGTGATCTATACAGTCAAAGGCTTTGGCACAATCAATAAAGTAGAAGTAGATGTTTTTTTGGAACTCTCTTGCTTTTTCAATGATCCAGCAGATGTTGGCAATTTGATCTCTGGTTCCTCTGCNGGGCTTCCCTGGTGGCTCAGATTGTAAAGAACCTGCCTGCAATGCAGGAGACCCGACCTTGATCCCTGGGTTGGGAAGATCCCCTGGAGAAGGAAATGGCAGCCCACTTGCCTGCCAGTATTCTTGCCTAGAGAATTCCACGGACAGAGGTGGTGAAGTGATGGGACCAGATGCCATGGTCTTCGTTTTCTGAATGTTGAGCTTTAAGCCAACTTTTTCACTCTCCTCTTTCACTTTCATCAAGAGGCTTTTTAGCTCCTCTTCACTTTCTGCCATAAGGGTGGTGTCATCTGTATATCTGAGGTTATTGATATTTCTCCTGGCAATCTTGATTCCAGCTTGTGCTTCCCCCAGCCCAGGGTTTCTCATGATATACTCTGCATATCAGTTAAATAAGTAAGGCTTAGCTACATGTTCGGAGAAGGTGATGGCACCCCACTCCAGTACTCTTGCCTGCAAAATCCCATGGACAGGGGAGCCTGGTAGGCTGCAGTCCATGAGGTCACGAAGAGTCGGACACGACTGAGTGACTTCCCTTTCACTTTTCACTTTCTTGCATTGGAGAAGGAAATGGCAACCCACTCCAGTGTTCTTGCCTGGAGAATCCCAGGGACGGGGGAGCCTGGTTGGCTGCTGTCTATGGGGTCACACAGAGTCAGACATGACTGAAGTGACTTAGTAGCAGCTACATGTTATTCAAGAACTGCTAGAGAAGCTGCTCAAATTCTGACCTTCAGTTTCTTCATCCTTAAGATGTCAATAATGGAAACCTCTTCAGACTGTAAAGAATCTGCCTGCAATGCAGTATATCTGAGTTCGATTCCTGGGTCAAGAAGATCCCCTGGAGGAGGGGATAGCTACCCACTCCAGTATTCTTGCCTGAAGAATTCCAAGGCCAAAGGAGCCTGGCAGGCGAACAGTCCATGGGGACTCAAAGAGTCAGATGTGACTGAATGATGAACACTTTTCACATCAGGAAAGCAGGGAACTTAAAGGATGAAACAGTTCAGGATGTGGCACATAGCAAGCTCTCGACCAGTGTTGCTTCCTTCTTTACCACTAAACACAGCATGAATTTTGCATTCTCTGAAAATCATTCTTAGTACTTTGACAACACAAGGTTATCCTTTTTTTTTTTTAAAGTTTATTGCACTTTTAGTCAGTACAACATTTCATCATTTGGTCGTCTGAAATTATTTACAAAATAATCATAGCAGCTACTGTTTTGTTCTTCGTGTATTATAAACAAAGTATAGGATGATTATCCCTTACTATTATACAGTGGAAGTGACAAATAGATTCAAGGGATTAGATCTGATAGAGTGCCTGAAGAACTTTGGATGAAGGTTCGTGACACTGTACAGGAGGTAGTGATCAAAACCATCCCCAAGAAAAATAAATGCAAAAGCCAAAATGGTTGTCTGAGGAGGACTTACAAATAGTTGAAAAAAGAAGTGAAGCGAAAGGCAAGGGAGGAAAAGGAAGGATATACCATCTGAATGTAGAGCTCCAAATAATAGCAAGCAGAGATAAGAATGCTTTCCTATGTGAACAATGCAAAGAAATAGAGGAAAACACATAGAATGGGTAAGACTAGAGATCTCTTCAGGAAAATTAAGAGATACCAAGGGAACATTTCATGCAAAGATGGGGACCATAAAGGACAGAAATGGTAGGGACCTAACAGAAGCAGAAGATATTAAGAAGAGGTGGCAAAAATACACANGGAAAACACATAGAATGGGTAAGACTAGAGATCTCTTCAGGAAAATTAAGAGATACCAAGGGAACATTTCATGCAAAGATGGGGACCATAAAGGACAGAAATGGTAGGGACCTAACAGAAGCAGAAGATATTAAGAAGAGGTGGCAAAAATACACAGAAGAACTACAAAAGAAAGATCTTCATGACCCAGATAACCACAGTGGTGTGATCCTTCATCTAGAGCCAGATGTCTTGGAGTGTGAAGTCAAGTGGGCCTTAGGAAGCATCACTGTGAACAAACAGTGGAGGTGACAGAATTCCAGGTGAGCTATTTCAAATCCTAAGACGATGCTGTGACAGTGCTGTATTCAATAGGCCAGCAAATTTGGAAAACTCAACAGTGACCACAGGACTGGAAAAGTCAGTTTTCATTTCAATTCCAAAGAAGGGCAATGCCAAAGAAAGTTCAAACTACTGCACAATTACACTCATTTCACCTGCTAGGGAAGTAATGCTTAAAATTCTCCAAGCCAGACTGCAAATTACTTCCAGATGTTCAAAAGAAATTCCAGATATTCAAGCTGGATTTAGAAAAGGTGTAGGAACCAGAGATCAAATTGCCAATATTCATTGCATCACAGAAAAGCAAGAGAATTCCAGAAGAACATCTACTTCTGGTTCATTGATAGCACTAAAGTCTTTGACTGTGTGGATCACAACAAACTGTGGAAAATTTTTAAAGAAATGGGGAAAGCAAACCACCTTACCTGCCTCCTGAGAAACCTGTATGAAGGTCAAGGAACAACAGATAGAACTGGACATGGAGCAATGAACTGGTTCTAAACTGGGAAAGGAGTACATCAAGGCTTATTTAACCTATATTTAACCTTGATCATTTAACTTATATGCAGATTCTATCATGCAGAATGCCTTGCTGGATGAAGCACAAGCTTAAACCAAGATTGCAGGTAGAAATATCGATAACCTCAGGTATGCAGATGACACTACCCTCATGGCAGAAAGGGAAGAGGAACTAAAGAACCTCTTGATGAAGGTGAAAGAGGAGAATGAAAACGCTGGCTTAAAACTCAGCATTCAAAAAACAAAGATCACGGTTTCCAGCCCCATCACTTCATGGCAAATAGATGGGGAAACAATGGAAACAGTGACAGACTTTATTTTCTTCGGCTCCAAAATCNGAGAATGAAAACGCTGGCTTAAAACTCAGCATTCAAAAAACAAAGATCACGGTTTCCAGTCCCATCACTTCATGGCAAATAGATGGGGAAACAATGGAAACAGTGACAGACTTTATTTTCTTCGGCTCCAAAATCACTGCAGATGGTGACTACAGCCATGAAATTAAAAGCTGCTTCATCCTTGGAAGAAAAGCTATGAAAAACCTAAGCAATACACAAATCTAGTGTATTAAAAAGTGGAGACATTACTTTGCCAACAAAGTTCTGTCTAGTCAAAGCTATGGTTTTTCCAGTAGTCATGTATGGATAAGAGAGTTGAAGCATAAAGAAGGCTGAGTGCTGAAGAACTGATGCCTTAGAATTGTGGTGTTGGAGAAGACTCTTGAGAGTCCCTTGGACTGCAAGGAGATCCAACCAGTCCATCATTAAGGAAATCAGTCCTGAATACTCATTGGAAGGACTGATGTTGAAGCTAAAACTCCAATACTTTGGTCACATAATGCCAAGAGCCAACTCATTGGAAAAGCCCTGGATGCTGGGAAAGATTGAAGGCAGAAAGAGAAAGGGACAACGGAGAACGAGATGATTGGATATCATCACTAACTCAATGGACATGAGTTTGAGAAAACTCCAGAAGATGGTGATGGACAGGGAAGCCTGGCCTGCTGCAGTCCATAGGGTCACAAGGAGTCTGACATGATTGAGCGACTGAACAACAACTGGATGCTTATATTTATTTTCTCAAACTTCCACAACAAACCATCAGAATAGTTGCCCAATTTATGGCAAAAAAAAGATGAATAAACTGGAAACTTTCTTTAAAAATATATACTTGATAATCCTGGCCCATGTGGATTCAAGAACCTGAACTAGAGAAATCAAATTTAGGAAAATGAGCCCAGCCATGTGCTTTTGGGTTCGTGGGAAAGGAGTAAGCATCATGGTCCAATTATGAAGCAAGGCATCAAGATAGGTGTGGGCCTCCTTTGGTCAGATTTGCTACCTGATGAGACCCAATGCAGCGATGCATGTGTCCTTAAGGGTACAATAGAGAGTGACAGCTGAGGACCAAAAATGGCCTTGTTAGGACTTCCTGCCACCCAGTGGCTCCCAGCCTCAGCTCTTTATCTGAAACACAGAGAACAAAGACTATGTGAGTAGTGACTCAGCAAACGTTTCCAAGGATGGTATATATGGAGGGCATTCTAGATATACAGGGGAGAAGCTATTTTTATTACATGTTACGAATTATCTGGAGACATTCAGGCTTAATTCTCTTTCAGAAGCCTGATTGAAAAAGGCTAGAGCAGAAACAATTTCCCACAATACAGGATCCAAAAGTGGGTGAGGAAAAGGCAGATCTGATCCTGCAGAATGAGAGTAAAGACGTCAGAGAGGCCAGTCTCCCAGACTGACACGTAAACCTGGAGTACTTGCTAAACCAGCACTCTTCAAAAGTCATCTTCATTCTCTTTAATCTGTTACACTGTGCCTTCACCCTAGACAGTCTCACTTACAGCATGCGTCTGCACATGCACATTCATAGTGTGTGTGTGCGTGTCTGTGTGCAGTTTTGTATGTGGGCCCCAGTTAACTTCTAACCTCTACAATGATCTTGGATCTAGTCAAAAGAGACTAGTGGTCAGCTGAAGTTAGTAACATGAGCCATGAGTTTGGACCATGAACTCTCCCTGCCAGTTACTAATATTCAGGAAATGGACCATACTCACTGCTGCTGCTGCTGCTGCTGCTAAGTCGCATCAGTCATGTCCGACTCTGTGCGACCCCATAGACGGCAGCCCACCAGGCTCCCCCGTCCCTGGGATTCTCCAGGCAAGAACACTGGAGTGGGTTGCCATCTCCTCCACCATATTCAATAGTTCTGCCATATTCTCTCCTTCTTCGAGGACTCTGCGGTTGCTGTCGGAGAAGGCAATGGCACACCACTCCAGTACTCTTGCCTGGAAAATCCCATGGATGGAGGAGCCTGGTGGGCTGCAGACCATGCGGTCGCTAAGAGTCGGATACAACTGAGAGACTTCGCTTTCACTTTTCACTTTCATGCATCTGAGAAGGAAATGGCAACCCACTCCAGTGTTCTTGCCTGGAGAATCCCAGGGACAGGGGAGCCTGGTGGGCTGCCGTCTATGGGGTCGCACAGAGTCGGACACGACTGAAGTGACTTAGCAGCAGCAGCGATTGCCATATATTGTGAAGAAAAGAATATGTTTTAAGAATGTGTTTAATCAATAGTTGCAGTGTGTACACTGACAGCTGTAATGTAAGCCTGAGGTTCTGTAGCAGGGACCCTCAGATGTACCCTTATAGAGGTGCTGCTTATAAAGTGACTTGGTGATTTCCTTTTGTTTCTGGCCCTACTGAGCTATTTACTTGTCATCGTAAGCAGGAAATCAGCATGGTGCTTTGGAAAGAGCACTGGTCTAAGAGGGAGGGGATCTGGCCTCTTTCCATCCACTATACATACCTGTGAGGTTCCATGTGCATAATGCTTATTTAATACTATTTGTTTAATTGGATATAACTAGACTGGCTGTGACTCTAAATGGCTCAATTAATAATCATGTAATATTTGCATTTGAATTATATATTTATTTGCTTATCCATTTTGTTATCTGTATCCTTCCTAAAGTATATACTCTGTGATTTCGGTGTCCTTTACTTTTATTTACTGAATGTTTCCAGTGGCTTAAAATGGTTCTTGGTCCCTAGGAGGTGATCAATAAATGTTTGTTAAATAAATGAACACCCTTTCATTGAGTTTTTAGAAATATGCCAGACATTATACAAAACAATTTAATACATGCTATGAAATTTGATCAAACTTTAGTGTGCACATGCATCTCCTGATGTCTTCTTAAAATGCAGATTGTGTTTAGGCTCGTGATGGGGTCTGAGATTTTGCATTTTTATCAAGCGGTCAGTTGATGACTCTCAGACAGGTGCCATACCTACAGCAGCAAGGATCAAATTCTCATATTGACCCATTGCATCGATGCCTTTCCATCTTCTTTGTTTTTTTTTTTTTTTAAGAAAAGGAAACTGAGTCTTCTGAATATTCAGAAACTTATTCAAGGTCACACAGCTAATGACCAAGGGTTTAATAACACAAAAAATAAGCTATCATGTCTCTGAGTTATAAACCCTGAAAGATATATATCCAGGTATGTGCATTTGTATTGCTGCAGGTAAATGTTTTAAGTGTACTTAGAGTGAGCTCTGTACCTAGAGATAAAAGTACCTCAATTAATCAATTAAATATTTATTGAAGGTCATCTCTAGGTAGCTCATTGCCTATTGAATGCCTCACTTTGTTTTGAAAAATCATCTCTATTTCTTTTTATCTATCCATCCATATGTATCTGGCATTAGGAATAAGCAGTTTTTCTCACAGCATTCTTCAGTGAAAAAAGTTAAGAACTGCCGTCATAGAAAACTCCAGCAGGCTCATTCTCAGATAATAGTTGAGCATCATTTTAAATTGCATACACAAGCGCAGTTCAGGATTTGTCCCAATGCATCTAAGAATTTTGTTTGCTTTTTTAAAACCTTGCTATAAAATACAAACCAAAATTTACTTTTTTAACTATTTTAAAGTGTATACTTCAGGGGCATTTAGTATACTTACAATGTTATGCAATCATTACTGGTAATTATAGAATAATTTATCACCTTGAAAGGAAATCCTACGGAGCAGTCATTCCCTACTCTCCCCTGTCCTCAGCTCCTGCTGATGACGACTGCTCCTTGTGTCTCTATGAATTTGTCTATCCTGAATATTTCCTAGAAATGGATTAATATGTTGTGTGTGTTTTTTTAATGGCTTATTTCATTTAGTATCATGTTTTCAAGTTCCTTTATGTTGTCCATGTACCAGTACTGCATTCTTTCTGTGGCTAGATAATATTTCATTGTATAAATGCATGTATTTTTAATGCATTCATCAGCTATTCATAAGCTGTTCTTACTTTTTGGCTGCTGCAAATCACTTGTTTTGAGTCTTTCTGGTTATAGATATAGGAGTAGAATTATGGGGTCATATAGTAATTCTATGTTTAACTTCTTGAGAAAACACCAAACTCTTTCCCACAGGTGGCTGAGTCAGTTTACATTCCACTAGCAATGTACAAGGTGTCCAATCTCTCCACATCCTCACCAACACATTAGTTTCTGTTTTTCAATTATGCATCCTAGGGAGTGTGAAGTAATATGACTCTGAGATTTTGAAAAGCATATTCCTAATGACTAGTGACTGCACCCATCAAATCTCTTTTTTCCCCCAGTTTAGACCTGATCTACCTGTAAATCTGCACTAGGCAAGTGGAATACTGGTGGGTTCTTGGCATCTTCTCTATTTCTCTATCTAGCATCTGTCTCCAGTTTCTCAGAAAACTCCCTCCAGCTAAGTGATGCTTGAAATTCCTTTCTCAACTTTTAGGCATGCACCTCCAACTTGAGGTAGGGCTTGTCTGACTCAGTTCAGTTCAGTTCAGTTCAGTCCAGTCGCTCAGGTAGCCCAATTATAAAGGATCCAAGGACGGTCTACCTCAGCTTTCTCTCAGCATCTGGTCCATGGAAAATGTTTGTGCATCCTTACCCTGATCATCTCTGGTGCAGGATGAGCTTACTATAATAACTTTCTATTGTTTACTGTCCAAGCTGTTGGCCACCCATGCTCACCTTCTAGTTATTTTGGGCGATAGACTTTCTTCAGGTCTTAATGTCCATTGACCACTGTGACCTACGTATCAAGTTCTCTCTAGGTTTGGAGTGAAGGCAGTCTCTGCCATCTTTCTACCCAGCAGCTCTGGGCCTCAACAGTACTTTGAAGGTACTCTATGAAGACTTTACAGATTCCTCTCCTCCCCCAACTCTTTTTTGACGCCCTTCTGTTTGCAGGTGAAGAATTACAGTGTTCCCCTTCACTGGCTTTATAAATTCTATATATGAACATATTTTTTTTTTGCACAGTCACATTATTAATGTGCTGAATTATGTTCCCTCAAAATTAATGTTTTGAAATTCTAGTCCCTAGCAGCTAAGAATGTGACTGAATTTGGAGATATTTTCTTTAAAGAGGTGATTAAGTTAAAATGGGGTTCTTAGAGTGGCGCCTGACCCAATCTGACTGATGTCCTTACAAGAAGAGGAGACCAGACACAGAAGGATCCCTGGGGCCCAGATGCCCAGGGGGATGACCGTCTGGANCTAGTCCCTAGCAGCTCAGAATGTGACTGAATTTGGAGATATTTTCTTTAAAGAGGTGATTAAGTTAAAATGGGGTTCTTAGAGTGGCGCCTGACCCAATCTGACTGATGTCCTTACAAGAAGAGGAGACCAGACACAGAAGGATCCCTAGGGCCCAGATGCCCAGGGGGATGACCGTCTGGAGAGGCAGGCATGTGGAAGCCAAGGAGAGAGGCTTCAGAGGAAACCAAACCTGGCCACACCTTGATCATCGACTTCCAGCCTCTAGAACCGGGAGAAAATAAGTTGTTGTTACTTAAGCCACCCAGTCTGTGCTATTTTGTTATGGCAACCTGAGCAAATGAATGCAGTCCCTCAGGGGAAACTGAGGCAGGTAATAGCCCATTCCAACACTAAGTGACCTACAGGAAGCTTAGTAATCACTGGCTCTGAAGTCCCACGTTTTCCTCTGGGGACTGGCTTTACCCTCACTAGCCTGTGATCTTGGGGAACGTGACCTTGGTTTTCCAAAAAGATTTCCACAGTTATAAAATGGGGATACTAATGGGGAAACTACTCTATTACAGAAGGCTTTAAATCAATGGTAACCATTTATTTGTTCACATGAGACGCACTCCAACCTCTGAAGGATTGTGGGGCTTAAATGGGAGAATCTACGTGAAAGCACTTTTTAAATTCTAAAGTGTTATAAAATGCTCATTAATACAATCACAACATCTACAAAACTGTTAATGGGGGGGGGAGGAAATCGATTGCTGTATTATTTTGTTTTGAGTGCAGGGTCAGAGTGGTAAAGTAGCACACACGCCCCTCCGCCTGTCAGCAACCAACAATTAATCCATCTCAGGGTATTTTTAAATATTGGGAATCAGGCATTTTCATTCACCAGCTGGAAGACTGCCATACAAAACAGCCAGCATCAGCTATAAGCTAAATTAATACTTGCTGCTACTAAAAACTCAATTCCTTCACCACTTTCTTCACTTCTGCTAGCTCATGCAAAGCAGCCAACACACAGCTCCCTGGAGCTGGGCTTAGGCATATACACGAAGCCTGAACCTCTCACTCCACTATCCACGAGATCAAGGATGCATTAACTACAGAGCATCCATAAGTGCTAGGAAATGTGGTAGACACTATATATACATGCAGTAGCTCATGTCAGCCCCTTAGGGTACAAAGTAATGCTTCCCTGGTGGCTCAGACTGTAAAGAATCTGCCTTAAATGCAGGAGACCTAGGTTTGATCCCTGGGTTGGGAAGATCTCCTGGAGAAGGGAATGGCAACCCATTCCAGTATTCTTGCCTGGAGAATCCCATGCCCAGGGGAGCTCGGTGGGCTACAGTCTATGGGAGTCACAAAGAGTCAGACACGACTGAGCGATTAACACACACGCATATCTTATTTTTAAGTAAACAAGTTTAAAGATGTCAGTAACTTTCTGCCCATGCATTTGACAGGTTATTGATTGAACACTTTTTATTTGTTTGGAGAAAGGAATGGCAACTCACTTCAGTATTCCTGCCTGGAGAACTCTATGGACAGAGGAGCCTGTCAGGCTACAGTCCATGGGGTCACAAAGAGTCGGACTCTACTGAGGGACTTTCACTTCACTCACATGTTTTGCTAATTCTTGAGCATATGCTGGAGAATACAACATGGAACTTTCATTCTTGGTGGGGAAGCAGACCATAGGAAACGAAGGAGCAAACATATTTACACACCATATTACTTTTGCTTTCTAAAAGAAATTCGTAAGATAGCCACTCACTATATGGAATTTAAATATCTTAGAGTGGGGGACCAGACAACAAACAAAACACAAGTAAACAATTATTTGAGTTCCATGAAGGGACTTCACAGGAGGAATGGTAAAAAATTCAAGTAGGTGGGTGAGAAAGTGTACTTAATCAGGAAACTAAGGGTGAAAAGGGGCCGTCTGTTTAAAGGACAGCATGGAGACAAGTTGTAATGGTATGATTTAAGCCTCTTCATCTCCTCTTAAAGAACTTAGACACTTTTCCGGTGTTAGAAGTTGACACATTCTCTTTTTGACTAAAGCTAAAATTTAGGAATTTAAGTACAGACCCAAGGAGAGAATAGACCCAAGTATAGACCCAAGAATCAAATTGTAAGACCTTTCTGTGACACTTACCAGTTGGTGTCTTTAGAAAATTCGTTTCACCTTCCTGAGTTGCAGCTTTCAAGTCTACCTTGTTAAACCTGTGGCACTGGTCTCAGGATCCAGGGGCAGTGTACGTGAAAATGCTTTTGGACATACTACACAAATGTAGGAGATTACTGATAACAGCAAAAACTTCCGATAGAAAAATGTAATGTTCTACATCTGTCATTCAGTGTGATGTTGACCCAATAGGTTAAACCTTTTCCAGAAGAGTTTATACTCAGTTAGATCTCTGTAAACAGCCCTGATCACAAACCTGCTGGCAAACCACAGCTCACTCCCAGCTGCTTTCAGGATAAGGGGCGCGCCACCCAGCCTCCTCCCTGCATTTCTCCCCCCTGGCTCTTGTTGTCATTGTCGTTCAGTTGCCAAGTCCTGTCCTACTCTTCACACCCCATGGGCTTCAGCACACTAGGCTTCCCTGTCCCTCATCATCTCCCACAGTTTGTCCAAGTTCATGTCCACTGAATCAGTGACGTCATCCAACCACCTTGTCCTCTGTCACACTCTTCTCCAGCCTTCAATCTTTCCCAGTCCTTTCAGTTCAGTTCAGTCACTCAGTCACGTCCGACTCTTTGTGACCCCATGTATCGCAGCACACCAGGCCTCCCTGTCCATCACCATCTCCTGGAGTTCACTCAGACTCACGTCCATCGAGTCAGTGATGCCATCCAGCCATCTCATCCTCTGTCATCCCCTTCTCCTCCTGCCCCCAATCCCTCCCAGCATCAGAGTCTTTTCCAATGAGGTGGCCAAAGTACTGGAGTTTCAGCTTCAGCATCATTCCTTCCAAAGAAATCCCAGGGCTGATCTCCTTCAGAGTGGACTGGTTGGATCTCCTTGCAGTCCAAGGGACTCTCAAGAGTCTTCTCCAATACCACAGTTCAAAAGCATCTATTCAGTGCTCAGCCTTCTTCACAGTCCAACACTCACATCCATACATGACCACAGGAAAAACCATAGCCTTGACTAGATGGATTTTAGTTGGCAAAGTAATGTCTCTGCTTTTGAATATACTGTCTAGGTTGGTCATAACTTTTCTTCCAAGGAGTCAGCGTCTTTTAATTTAGGACTGGTCTTTTCTAATGAATCGGCTCTTTACATTAAGTGGCCAAAGTATTGGAGATTCAGCTTCAGTCCTTCCACAGAATATTCAGGGTTGATGTCCTTTAGGATTGACTGGTTTGATCTCCTTGCTTTCCAAGGGACTTTCAAGAGTCTTCTCTAGCACCACACTTNGGTTGGTCATAACTTTTCTTCCAAGGAGTCAGCGTCTTTTAATTTAGGACTGGTCTTTTCTAATGAATCGGCTCTTTACATTAAGTGGCCAAAGTATTGGAGATTCAGCTTCAGTCCTTCCACAGAATATTCAGGGTTGATGTCCTTTAGGATTGACTGGTTTGATCTCCTTGCTTTCCAAGGGACTTTCAAGAGTCTTCTCTAGCACCACACTTAGAAAGCATCGATTCTTCAGCAGTCTGCCTTCTTTGTTGCTTTCTTTATTTATTCTTCCCTCCTACCACCCTCCCAAACTCTAGTATTGTTTCACAAATATCTGGTATTTTAAAAATCATTCAGGTGCTCATGGAGACTTGATAAATACCCAGATTTCAAGATATTACTTTCTTACTGACTCTTAATCTTGAGCCAAGGAATCTGTGTATATTTAATATGTAGTACAGGTGATTACTGTAATCAATTTACTTGGAGAAGTACTATAGGCTACTGGTCCTCAAGCAGATGTGTACATAGGTATCAACCATGGAGCTTATGAAAAAAGAAATTCCTGGTAAAACTTTCAACAACATTTTTAGTTTAGTGTGTTTGGGGGGGTAACTGAAAAGTTGCATTTTTATCAAGAAGCCCTCCCTCTTGCTAGCTGTTGTTTGTGGTCTGTTGTTCAAATGTACAGAGAAGGCAATGGCACCCCACTCCAGTACTCTTGCCTGGAAAATCACATGGGCAGAGGAGCCTGGTGGGCTGCAGTCCATGGGGTCACTAAGAGTCGGACATGACTGAGCGACTCCACTTTCACTCTCAAGCATTGGAGAAGGAAATAGCAACCCACTCCAGTGTTCTTGCCTGGAGAATCCCAGGGACGGGGAAGCCTNGAGCCTGGTGGGCTGCAGTCCATGGGGTCACTAAGAGTCGGACATGACTGAGCGACTCCACTTTCACTCTCAAGCATTGGAGAAGGAAATAGCAACCCACTCCAGTGTTCTTGCCTGGAGAATCCCAGGGACGGGGAAGCCTGGCAGGCTGTCGTCTATGGGGTCGCACAGAGTTGGACACGACTGAAGTGACTTAGCAGTAGCAGTTCAAACGTAAGAAAGCACTGGTCTAGGATGGTATCTCCTGCACCCTCTGAACTTCTGCCTCTCTTTCTCTCTGCCGTCTACTATCAATCCGAATTCCACTCTCTGCAAAAGGTCCTAACATTTCTGCCCCCTCTTCTGTCATCCTAGAGATGTTTTTAAATATTGTGGGAAAGAAACAATCTTTCTGAAGTACTCTATACTATGGCTTAAATTGTTATTACTAATTAGATATTCAAGGGAAAACATAGAATTTGGGGATAATTAGAAAGAAAATGAGGTAGAGAAGGAGGGGAAGAAAAAGAAGGAAACAAAGAAGGGAAGGAGGTGGAAAGTAACCAACTATTTAAAGTTCTTTTTAGGGTTTCCTGGGGGTCTAGCAGTTAAGAATCCACCTGCCAAGCAGGAGACAGGTGTTTGATCCCTGGGTGGGGAAGACCCCACTTGCTGCAGAGCAACTAAGCCTGCGCAGCGCAGATACTGAACTCCGTGCTCTCGCGCCTGCACTCTGCAACAAGAGAAATCACTGAAGTGAGAAGTCTGAGCACCACACCAAAGTGTAGCCCCCACTTGCAGCAGCTAGAGAAAGTCCTTAAACGAAACAAAGATGCAATGCAGCCCAAAGTAGCATAAATAAATCTTCTTAACAAAGTTCTGTTTAAGTGCCAAAAATATATATGGATGTCAGAAAACCTTGGAGTCAGCCCAAACATGATGCATCTCCCCACGTTTGCGGATCAGGTGAACACAGTGTGAGTCGTCATGCAAGTGTTGCAAGAGTGCAAGATCTGTGCACCACGGCAAGCGTCCTGGCTTAGAATGAGGACAGATGTTCAGATAATCTTGAACTCGCCAGAGCCCTTCAACCCCCATTTATTTTAAAGATGTTAACTGTTTGAGGAATATATGATCCTTCCTCTAAAGTGGTGCATGGGAAAAAGGAAAAAAAAAAAAAATGCACTGACGAAAGGGCAGGTAAAAAAGAAAATAAAGTATTTATCCAGATTAACTATAATAATACTTGTGAGGTCTAGTTTGTGACAGAATAAATGTGTTCCTCCATCCAAATGCATACGATGAAGCTTAAATCCTGAATGTGATGGCATTTGGAGTGAAAGTGGGTCTTTGGGAGGTAATTAGATCTTGATTATGGGGTCAGGAATATCCCCTGGAGGGGGGCACAGCAACCCACTCCAGTCTTCTCACCTGGAGAACCCCATGGACAGAGGAGCCTAGCAGGCTACAGTCCATAGTGTGGCAAAGAGTCAGACACAACTGAAGTGACTTAGCATGCGCACACAATGGAGGCTTCCTGAATGAGATTACTGCTCTTACAAGAAAAGACATGAGAGAGATTAGCATGCAGGTAGAAGATGGCCATCCAAACATAAGAAAGAAAACCCCCATCAGAAAATAAGCCTGCTGGACCCTTAACTTTGGACCTCCTAGCTTCTGGAACTATAAGGCATGAATGTTGTTTAAGTCACCTAGTCTATGGGATTCTGCGATAACAACCTAAATTGACTAAGAGAGACTCCAGCCCACAATGGCCTTTCCTGAATCATTAAGCCTCCCATTTCCCTGTGTTTAACTTCCCCAACTCAGTTACAATCATCAGTGAGGAGAATTTTGCTTTAGAGCAAGTGTGTTATGTCGGCACCAGGGGTCTTTGAGGGGAGGGGGATGGACGGAGGATAGTGATGGGTGAGGTAAGGTGATGGGTGAGGATGGTGATGGGTGAAGTAAGGTGATGGGTGAGGCCACTGACCTGTCTGCTCCATCAGTGGAAGTCCTTCAGTGTGAGAGGAGCCTCGAGACTTTTCATCTGAGACAGTTGATGTGATTTCACACGGCCCTCAGCTGTGGGTCCCTTCGTGAAAGCTCCCCACTCTTCCTCCAGGGATGAAGCTGGTTTTTGTTTCTTAGAGTTTTCCAAAGCACAGTCAAACCAAGTGTGAGTGTTCATTTTGCCTCCTTTCCCTTTAGATTCAAATATTAAATGGTCAAATATATATAACATTTGCTGCCTGCTGCCTATGGATACCATTTAGGAGTTATTTTCCAGTTCAGGGTAAAGAACTGAAGACTGGATGATCAACCTAAATGATTCTTTTGAAAACAGATCTAGGCTCCTATTAATGTACGCTATTGGATTCTCTTCTTCTCCCACCTCTGATGGACCTAAAGTTTTTATTGTCTTCCAAGTTAATGAAGACTAAAATTACAGGCAGATGAGAACCTGCAAGGATATGTGCAATCTGGTCTCTGCAGTGACTGAAACTCGCCCATCAGCCTCAGTCACCTGTCCAGCTCCCATTCATCTCTAGTCTTCTCTTACATCCTCTCTGTAATCAAGACTCAGTCAAACTTGTGTTTCCTCAAGAAACTCTCTCCAGGACAGTGCAGGCTCTCTGTGTGAATTTAATGGCCTCTTAGCATCTGCATTTCTTCTTTATATCACTCACTGCAATTATGATTAAAATAATAACAGTTAAGGAATTAGTCGCTTAGATTATTACTAAATTCCACAGTAGAAAGGCAACTCCACAAGGATAGGGTACTATGCTTGTGTTTGGCATTCCCAAAATTTAGTAGGATGTTCAGAACTCTGAATATTTTTTGAATGAATAGCGAAGAGAAATGAGGAATGTTAATAGGAAAAGCCTGCTGTTGCTTTCCTTTGGTCCTCATTTGCAAATGTGCATAAGTTAGTGGAATAGCAGGAAGCCTCCCTGCTCTACAAACTGCAGGTAGAATTGTTAGCAGCCCCTAATCCCAAGGTCCCTGGATGTCTGAATGCACTCACTCCTGAAAATTTTTCCTATGAATTTTCAGAAAATTCCTTTGCCATCTCCTTGGGAGTGTCGGCCTTCAGTCTCTGTTTTTTATTTTTTATTTTTCCAGTCTCTGTTTTTAGACTTGCTATTGTCCTCTGAAAATTTTGGCATAAGACTCACTCCTCTCTTTCATTTTATAAATGCATGGAAGCATCTAAGCCATTTCTGAATGTGGACGATATTGCTGAAAGTTTCAGAGTGTGGGAGGAAACAGAAGTGTTCACATCACAGTAGTACATACAGCTTTCAAAGTTTCCAGTACCCACCCATCAGGCAGGTCTCCCCCTAACATATAGTTTCCCCCAAAACTACCTGTGCATTCTCAGCCCTTTCCTTAATCTTCTCTCGGCCTCCCATTATTATATATATATTTTTTACCCTAAACACTCTTTTCTTCTAATCCACGTCTCCTGTTTAATCTCAGGAGGTCCAAACAAACTGTTCTCTTATTCTTCAACAAAGTTTCCCCTCTTTTAAAGTCTTGCCATATTGCAAAATTGAATCTGACTCTTTCTGAATAGTATTTTGGGTTATTTCTCTAAACAGAGATAGTTTCCTTTCCTAATAGAATGTCATTGTCAGACAGTAAGATTATGTTTATTATTTTCATCTTATTGCTATCCCTTCTTTCAAGAATTTAATTTGTGTCCTATTTCCTTCTCAAATGATGTATATATAGAAATTTGAGAGAGTTCTTTCAAATGAAAAACAAAGTAATAATGGAATTACATATAACATTGAAAAGCAATGGCTAAGGAGACATATTAGCTTAAAAAAAAAAGTTGGCTTAAAGCTCAATATTCAGAAAACTAAGATCAGGGCATCTGGTCCCATCACTTCATGAGAAATAGATAGGGAAACACTGGAAACAGTGTCAGACTTTATTTTGGGGGGCTCCAAAATCACTGCAGATGGTGATTGCAGCCATGAAATTAAGAGACACTTACTCCTTGGAAGGAAAGTTATGACCAACCTAGACAGCATTTTCAAAAGCAGAGACATTACTTTGCCAACAAAGCTCCATCTAGTCAAGGCTATGGTTTTCCCTGTGGTCATGTATGGATTTGAGAGTTGGACTGTGAAGAAAGCTGAGGACTGAAGAATTGATGCTTTTGAACTGTGGTGTTGGAGAAGACTCTTGAGAGTCCCTTGGACTGGAGAAGACTCTTGAGAGTCCCTTGGACTGCAAGGAGATCCAACCAGTCCATACTAAAGGAGATCAGTCCTGGGTGTTCATTGGAAGGACTGATGTTAAAGCTGAAATTCCAGTACTTTGGGCACCTTATATGAAGAGTTGACTCACTGGGAAAGACTCTGATACTGGGAGGGGTTGGGAGCAGGAGGAGAAAGGGCAACAGAGGATGAAATGGCTGGATGGCATCACTGACTCGATGGACATAAGTTTGAGTAAACTCCGGGAGTTGGTGATCAACAAGGAGGCCTGGCATGCTGCAATTCATGGGATCGCAAAGAGTTGGATACAACTGAACTGAAGGAGACATATGTGTGTGTTAGTTGCTCAGTGGTGTCTAACCATTTGCAACCTCATGGACTGTAGCCTGCCAGGCTCCTCTGTCCGTGGAATTCTGCAGGTAAGAATATTGGAACGGATGGCCACGCCCTCCTCCAGGGGATATTCCCTGACCAGGGATCGAACCCACTTCTCTTCTATCTCCTACATTGGCAGGCAGGTTCTTTACCACTAGTGCTACCTGGGAAAGTGAAAGTGCGAGTCACTCAGCTGTGTCCAACTCTTTGAGACCCATGGACTATACAGTCCATGGAATTCTCCAGGCCAGAATACTTAAGTGGGTAGCTTTTCCCTTCTCCAGGGGATCTTCCCAACCCAGGATTTGAACAAGCCGTATAAATTTGGCTTAAAATCTCCTTGAGTCTTCAACCTATGGGACTGCAGATAAGTTATTTAAAGTCTCTAATATTTCCTTTTCCTATCTGTGAAATGAGAATTATGATGTTTTTGGATTTTTTTTTAGTTACATGAAATAGTAAATAACTTTATTGCTTAAGCCAACATGAAATGGTTTGGTTTTTGCTCTCTATCAAAAGCTTGATAAATAACCCACTGTTATTACCTTATGTATAGATATGTGGCTTTTCCTATTTTAATACCATCCTCTCAGTTCACTTGACCTATGCTTCTATGTCTACTATAGTACCAGAATTGGAACTTGGCAACTCCTCAGTAAATGATACTGATTACGATAAAATAAAATGTATTACTATTTTACTTGTTAAATGTTAATCAAATACTATGTGAGTACAGAAGTGGTGATATTATACTTGTCTTTCAATATATATCACTTTAAATAAAGGAAAATTTGTGTTATATGCTTATATATACATATTTAAAATTTATAATATGTATTAAAAATAAATAAAGATAGAAGTATATAAAATGTTTTATTCCTCTTCAGTTATTTATGGTTATAAAATAAAAGAACAAATATATGAATATACTTCCCATCTTACTATTCTGATCACACCAATATGTATTTTTCTTTGAGAAGCCACCCTATGCTC
Source organism: Neotragus pygmaeus (assembly GCA_006410875.1). NCBI lineage: Eukaryota > Metazoa > Chordata > Mammalia > Artiodactyla > Bovidae > Neotragus > Neotragus pygmaeus. The sequence goes on along the minus strand of SJYV01054094.1, from coordinate 20,976 downwards.
TTGCATAGCAGCCAGATAAGAAATGGGATTGATTTTAGCCCTAATCTGTTGCAAATTAGTGCAGTGTGTGGCAGTCTCCTGACCATAATGTGTAGGTTCAAAACAGGCCAGTGAGAGGTAAAATTGGACAATTTACTTGATGTGGAAACCTACCTGGTCTATTTTTCTTAATATGAATAAGGAAGCCCTAATTGCTGATGGTAGACACCTTGCAACCACATGGAAAACCTGTCTGACACTAGGCAGAATGCCAAGTCAAGAAAAGCACAAAGCATAAAGGCTAAATCCCTGAACAAACTGCTCCTGAGCCCACATATTTGTCTTTTTCAATTATGTGAAATAATCAATCCCTCTTTATCTCTGAACCTGATCACAAGTGGTTATAGTAACTACCTACCAAAAGCAAGCTTAATACACTCATTACTTTTGCAATAATATGCTTTCCATTCAATTTTAATGTTTTATGTTTCCGTATTTGCAACAATACCTTTTTTATCTGATAAGACTAGTCTGATGTTACTAATATTTTTAATTAAATATTAGACCTTTCACCTACTTACATTTCCAAGTAAACATAAACTCATTTAATCAAGTTTCAAAGATAAGGATGATTTAGATTTAATTAAATCAAATCTAAAAATCAAGGTTAATAGACAATTTTCCATCAATTTCTCTCTTCCTGTTCAGAAATCAAGTGTATCCAACCATTTAATCAAATCTTCTTTTAAATTCTCTCTAATACAATTTTATAATGTATTTATGACTACATATTGCCCACTCAATTTATGCCCCTGTATTTTGCATTTCATTGGTATTAGTAAAGGATGTTTAAGTATGTTTTTCTCTTCAAAGGCAATTGTTATTAAACTAATAACTTCCTGGTAGTTTATGGAAATTTTCAGAAAGTGCAGTATCTTGGAAGCAGAACACCTGGATTTAATCATAGGTCAATCACTAACAACCTTTTGTTTTGGGGCAGTACTTACCCTTGTGTGCCTTGGAAGCATCATCTGTGAAATGGCACATTCTCCATATGTATGTCATGAATGTTAAACAAATTAATTCATGGAAAACACTTAGGATTATATTGACACATAGGCCATATAGGAAGCCCTCTAAAAAACATAGCTATCCATCATTTGTGGTCTTTCTTGTTATTGTTGATATTATCCACATTATTACTGTTAACTGCTCTTTGAAAACTGAACTTGGATTGATCTCTCTGTCTCTCTCACGCACACACACCTATTTCCCCCTTAACATTTTCTATGTAAATGTATTTATAAGACTTTACAAAATTAAAAATGGTAATCATAATATTGGTGGAAATGGTATTTGATTTATAAAACTAAGGAGGATTTTGATGGACTTTTTTTACTGCTTATAATCAATTTCATGACGTTTGGTTTTAGAGAGACCCTCTTTCTTATTTTAAGAGTGGATTATTCCTCCCCTACTACCTTCCTTTTCTCATTTCTGCCTTTATTCTTCCTTACTTCTGAAACAGTACATAAAAACGTGTTTTTTTTGTGTGAAAACTTTAAACAATAACAAAAGACATACAATAAAAAATGAAACTTTTCCTTTAACACTGACTCCATCTTTGATCCTTTCCATAAAATTTCCCTGTTAAGAATTCAAGTGGTATATATACGCAATGGAATGTTGAAAATGAAAGTGACTTAGTCCTATCTGACTCTCTGAGATCCCATGGACTGTAGCCTGCCAGGTTCCTCTGTCCATGGAATTCTTCAGGCCAGAACACTGGACTGGGTAGCCTTTCCCTTCTCCAGGGGATCTTCCCAACCGAGGGATCAAACTCAGGTCTCCTGCATTGCAGGCGGATTCTTTACCAGCTGAGCCGCCAATGTTACTCAACCATAAAAAGAATGAAATAATGCCATTTTCCCCCAAATGATTGGACTTAAAAAAGATTGTCATACTAAGTGAAGCAAGTCAGACAGAGAAAGAAAAATACCTTATGAGATCACTCATATATGGAATCTAATTTTTTTTAAATGACACAAATGAACAGAACCGATTCATGGAACAGAAATGGAGTCACAGATTTCTAAAACAAATCTGTGGTTACCAAAGGAGAAACATGAATGGGGAGATAAATCAGGAGTTTGAGGTTAACATGCACACACTACTGTATAAAAAAATAGATAATCAACAAGGGTATACTGCATAGCACAGAGAACTCTACACAATATTCTGTAATAATCTATATGGGTAAAGAATCTGAAAAGTTGAAAATATGTAAATGTATAACTGAACCACTTTGCTGTACACCTGAAACTTACACAACATTGTAAATCAACCATACTCCGATAAAATTAAAATAAACAATTCTACATGAATCTTTTAAGACTGTGGTTTTATTACTTACATATACACAAATAAAATTTGTAGGGTTTGTTTTTCCTGACAATTTATTATTCTAATCTTCTAATTTTTATCCAAACTGAGAGACACATTCTTTTAAAATTCTGTATACTAGTCCATGGTAGCTTCATCATAATCCACAGCAATATATGAAAATTTTCTTAATCATATCCCTATAAGTAGATATTTAGAACTTTTAATTTTTCAATATTACAAATAGGGCTGTAGTGAGCACCTTTGAATATATTACTGTTGGCATATGTAAATGATTCGATATGAGAAAAATATAGAGATTAACAGAGAAAAATGGATATGTACAGTTTTGACAAATAATGGCAAATTCCTCCCTGAATTTTTTCTTAATACTTACATTCCCATTTTAAAGCCTTTTAAAGAAGTTCTGAGTTTATTAATTGAGTTTGGCAATGCATTGATACATGCTTGCGCATTTTCTTGTTCTCCTCATTTCTATGGTTCATTATATTAATGTTCTCTCCTAATATGAGCAATTAGCATATGCTATCCAAAAATACTGTGAATTTTGAAAAATAAAAAATAGAAGGCAGAAAGGGATAAAAATCAAGATTAAGAAAAAGAAAATAAATGGGAATTCTCTTTTAATTCCAGTTAAATATTGTTTGAAAAGCATAGAATTGTATGCTATAAAATTATACTAATAACTTATGGAAATGAGAGAAAGGAAAAGGCAAAAACAAAATATTTTTAAAAGTCATTAATAAATATATGCCATTACTATGTTTATGTATAAAGAATGTTTATCAATTATTTCCAGATAATAATGAATATTTTAAATATAATGTTTACTTTTTAAATCTGAATCATAAAATATAAACAAAAGTCCATATAGCCAAAGGAAAATAAGAATATTTTTTAAATTAAATGCATTTTTAACACAATGAAAGATGATAGCTGACATATTGTTACAATACTCCTAAATTCACTCAGAAAGACTTTCTAAGTGAACAATGCAAACAATAGAAAGGGAAAGACTAAAGATCTCTTCAAGAAGATTAGAGATACAAAAGGAATATTTCATGCAAAGATGAGCACAATAAAGGACAGAAATGGTATGGACCTAACAGAAGCAGAAGATATTAAGAGGAGGTGGCAAGAGATACACAGGACTATACAAAAAAGATCTTAATGACACAGATAACCTTGATGGTGTGATCACTCACCTAGAGCCAGACATCCTTGACTGGGAAGTCAAGTTGGCCTTAGGAAGCATCACTAGTGGAGGTGATAGAGTTCCAGCTGGGGAGCAATTTCAAATTCTAAAAGATGATGCTGTGAAAGTGCTGCACTCAATATGCCAGAAAGTTTGGAAAACTCAATATGGGTCACAGGAGTGAAAAAAATCAGTTTTCATTGCAATTCTAAAGAAAGGCAATGCCGAAGAATGTTCAAACTGCTGCACAATTACACTCATTTCACATGCTAGCAAAATAATGCTCTAAATTCTCCAAGCTAGTCTTCAACAATATGTGAACTGAGAACTTCCCAATATTCAAGCTAGATTTAGAAAATGCAGAGGAACCAGAAATCAAATTTTCAACATCCATTGGATCATAGAAACAACAAGAGAGTTTCAGAAAAACATCTACTTCTGCTTCATCGACTATGCTAAAGCCTTTGACTTTGTAGATTACAACAAACTGTGGAAAATTCTTAAAGAGATCGGAATACCTGACCACCTCACTTGCCTCCTAAGAAACCTGTATGCAGGCCAAGAAGTAACAGCTAAAATCAGAAATGGAACAACAAACAGGTTCAAAAAACTGGGAAAGGAGTACATCAAGGCTGTATATTGTCACCCTGCTTATTTAACTTCTATGCAGAGTAAATCAAGTGACATGCTAGGCTGGATGAAGCACAAGCTGGAATCAAGATTGCAGGGAAAAATATCGGTTACCTCAGATATGCAGATGACACCACCCTTCTGGAGAAAGAAAAGAGGAACTAAATGAGCCTCTTGATGAAAGTGAAAGAGGAGAGTGAAAAAGCTGGCTTAAAACTCAACAATTCAAAAAACTAAGATCATGGCATACAGTCGCTTCACTTCGTGGCAAATAGATGGGGAAACAATGGGAACAGTGAGAGATTTCATTTCCTTGGGCTCCAAAATCACTGCAGATGGTGACTGCAGGCATAAAATTAAAATAGGCTTGCTCCTTGGAAGAAAAGTTATGACCAACCTAATGTCTTAAAAAGCAGAGACATTACTTTGCCAACAAAGGTATATATAGTCAAAGCTATGGTTTTTCCAGTAGTCATGTATGGATGTGAGAATTGGACCATAAAGAAGGCTGAGCTCTGAAGAATTGATGCTTTTTAACTGTGGTGTTGGAAAAGACTCTTGAGATTCCCTTGGACTGCAAGGAGATCAAACCAGTCAATCCTAAAGGAAATCCATCCTGAATATCCATTGGAAGGACTGATGCTGAAGCTGAAGCTCTAATGCTTTGGCCACCTGATTCAAAGTACTGACTTGTTTGAAAAGACCCTGATGCTGGGAAAGATTAAGGGCAGGAGGAGAAGGGGACAACTGAGGACAAGAAGGTTAGATGGCATCACTGCCTTGAGGGACATGAATTTGAGCAAACACCAGGAGATGGTAAAGGATAGAGAAGCCCGCATGTTGCAGTGCATGGAATCACAAAGAGTCAGACACAACTGAGTGAGTGAATTACAAGTTCACTCTTCAAAACTGTAATAGTTATGATTTGTTTCAATAGAAAGATCAATAGCTTCTTTGTTTTTATTTTTAATTGGAAGCTAGTTACTTTACAATATTGTACTGTTTTTTTGCCATACATTGACACAATCAGCCATGGGTGTACATGTGTTCCCCATCCTGAACCCCCCTCCCACCTCCCTCCCTATCCCATCCCTCTGGGTTATCCCAGGGCACCAGCCCTGAGCACCCTGTCTCACGCATCGAACCTGGACTGGAGATCTGTTTCACATGTGATAATATACATGTTTCAATGCTATTTTCTCAAATCATCCCACCCTCTCCTTTTCCCTTTCCCACAGAGTCCACAAGACTGTTCTATACATCTGTGTCTCTTTTGCTGTCTCACATATAGGGTCATCGTTATCATCTTTCTAAATTCCATATATATGTGTTAGTATACTGTATTGGTGTTTTTCTTTCTGACTTACTTCACTCTGTATAATAGGCTCCAGTTTCATCCACCTCATTAGAACTGATTCAAATGTATTCTTTTTAATGGCTGAGTAATATTCCATTGTGCATATGTACCATAGCTCTCTTATCGATTGGTCTGCCGATGGACATCTGGTTGCTTCCATGTCCTGGCCATTATAAACAGTGCTGTGATGAAAATTGGGGTACAGATGTCTCTTTCAATTCTGGTTTCCTCGGTGTGTATGCCCAGCAGTGAGATTGCTAGGCCACATGGCAGTTCTATTTGCAGTTTTTTAAGGAATCTCCACACTGTTCTCCATAGTTTTCTCTGATATAAAGCCACAGAAATGATAACAATAAACATAGTCAAATAAACTTACAATATGAAAGCAAGTATATTGAAACTCAAAATTGATGTCATATAATTATAAAGATGATCACTGTACTGTGAAAACAGGGACACTTGGTTGCAATTATATAGTATTGATAATCTTATAAAAATGAAATGAAACATATTATATATAGTAAACCTAAAAAAATATGTGGGGAATGCAAGAAATGTAATTATCAGATTCAGCTCATCATTATAACTGTCAGTTATGGCAGGAAACATGCTTAGAAAAGTTATCAGGGGGTGAGATTGATCTTCAAAAAAGATTATTTTCCAAATTAGATAGACTTTTGCTTCAGTCCAAGAAATCGTATGGTCCATTTCTCTTCTTTGTCTTGGATGCCATATTCAAAAAGTGATGAGATGTTCCTCACAGCCTCATGTATTACGGGAAATATGTCAGTTTCCTCAGGTTCATAACATAGGAGAACATATGAAAATCATAGCAGTAGTGTGTTTAGTTTTAAAATAGGATTGCATATCTTTTTATACAGAACACATGTTCTTTTTCTATAAATAGAGCTTATATAAATGAAATTTAAAATTTATCAACTAAATTGACAAAATGTGTGTCCTCCAGGTCCTAAGGAGGATTAAGAACTATACATTAATAATATAAGACAAATATAGAAGATCAATGATTGAAAATAAATGAAAAGTTAACCCCTAAGTAATAGTTAAAAGAGGAAATGTGGGGTACATTGGGTGACGCTTATATATGTAATGTGAAAAGTTCTTTAAAGTGCTCTTTATATGTTTACAGTCTTATTCAAAACAGATCAAACTTGCAAAAGTGGCTTTCCAGGTGGCTCGGTGGTAAAGAATCCACCTGCCGGTACACGAGACACAAGTTTGACCCTGTGTTGAAAGATCCACCAGAAAAGGAAATGGCAACCCACTCCAGTATTTTTGCCTGGAAAATCCCATGGACAGAGGAGCCTGGCAAACTACAGTCTGTGGGATTGCAGAGAGTCAGACACAGCTGAGCGACTGAGGACACACGTATGCATGCAAAAAGCAAAATTTGTTTTTCACCTCAAATATAGTAAATGGAATATCCCATAATATTTCAGAAACGAGAGATTTTTATTAAAGATAATGCAAACAGAGAGAAAGTCTTTCACTAAATATCTGTGACAAGGACCCAGAAAGCCAAAATATTTTATTTAAATGAATGAGAACACTTCAAAGATTATTTTTCTCAGGTAATCCTGTAAGTGTCCATTCAGCAGTCTATATCTGTTATTTCAAACTTTGGGCTATTTTTGATGTTTAAGAAAATCATAGACATATTGGGAATCAGCTACATTTTTTTAAAAATTGACATTGGAAGAAATACACAGTTCAAATTTTGGTTGACACTTCCCTTTTTTTGGTCAAAGTCTGACACTTTGCTGGTATTGTATTACACTGACTTTTTTTAAACTCTCTTTTTATCTTCTGCAAAAGAGGGACAAAGGAAACAAGAATCTATGTATTTTACTGCACCACATGCTTTAATTGTTATTTTCTGATCTCAAAAGTACTGCATAAAAAATGGTGTGAGGGACATGAGGTGAAAAATTCAGACAATAAATGTATTTATCTCTGTTTTCTCTTTAAACTTTATAATAAAGGAATTTTTTAAAGTGATGAACCCAAAACAGCAGCTCTTTCATAGCCTTAACTACTGCACAACTGCACTCATCTCACACGCTAGTAAAGTAATGCTCAAAATTCTCCAAGCTAGGCTTCAGCAATACGTGAACCGTGAACTCCCTGATGTTCAACCTGGTTTTAGAAAAGGCAGAGGAACCAGAGATCAAATTGCCAACATCCGCTGGATCATGGAAAAAGCAAGAGAGTTCCAGAAAAACATCTATTTCTGCTTTATTGACTATGCCAAAGCCTTTGACTATGTGGATCACAATAAACTGTGGAAAATTCTGAAAGAGACAGGAATACCAGACCACCTAACCTGCCTTTTGAGAAATCTGTATGCAGGTCAGGAAGCAGCAGTTAGAACAGCAGGAACAGCAGACTGGTTCCAAATAGAAAAAGGAGTACGTCAAGACTATATATTGTCACCCTGCTTATTTAACATATGCAGAGTACATCATGAGAAATGCTGGACTGGAAGAAGCACAAGCTGGAATGAAGATTGCCGGAAGAAATATCAATNTGTCCCCTTACCCCCACCCCCCCTTTCCCCTCCCAGGCCACCTCGAGGCTGACAGGCCAGCTGACATGGCGATCAGAGCTCCTTCTGGACTCGGGGTCAAAGTCCTGGCTGCCCCCATCCTGTATTAGCCGGGAGACACTGGCACATTTCTCTCCTCAGAGCCCTGTTCTCTTATCTGTCCAAGGTGGCTTTCATTGTTCACCCTGACTCCCGATTGAGTGGGGTGGGGGGCTCAGGGGGTGCTCAGGGAAAACGGCTGATTGTCTTGGGAACTTTGGATGGAGTGATGGGCCAGCCAAGGGCTTTGGAACATTCAAAGGCCCCGAATCCAAGCCCTTCCTTGGCCCCCAGGATCCTGCTCTGCCCCGGCATCTCGGATCCGCCCCCACCTGGCAGGCCCACCTCTGACTCACTTTTTGACGTTGCCGTCCATGTACTCGCTGCGGAGATGTGTATAAGAGACAGCCCCTCGACTGAGGACCAGCACGGGGGCTGGTCAGCACCTTGCTGTAGGAGATGGTATCGAACATCTCGCTGATCTGGGCAGGGGTGTTGACCTCGTCGGCAGGGGTGGTCAGTGGGTGAGAGGTGACCAGCGCGTCCACGGCCATCACACGGTATACATCATTCGGCACAATGAGGTCTTTCTGCGAACCCCCAACAGCCAATCAGGGGACTGGCCTCGGAGGGGGTGACCCAGGTCATCCCCTATCCCAGACCCCAGCAGTCCCCAGGCAGGGGCTCACCAGATTCCAGGTGGGCTCCGCATAGTCAGCTCCCAGGTACTCCACATAGGAGGCAAAGCCCTCGTTCAGCCACAGGTCATTCCACCAGGCCAGGGTCACCAGGTTCCCAAACCACTGTAGGGGAGAGGGGTCAGCCCAGCAAATCACTCAGACCTCGTGGTCACTAACGATGTTCAGGGCTACCCTTCGCCAAATGCTCCCCACGCGCCAGTCTTGAGCTGGAGGCTTTATTGACTTCATCCTCCCCGAACCCCCTGGCCAGGTGGAATCCCCACTCCCCTCTCAGCTTCTGAGGACAGAGCCACGGCTTGGGCCATCTCCTCCCGGAGCCCCCCATGCCCTTGGTCTGCGCTCCCCATGACGGGGGGATACCTGGTGGGCCAGCTCATGAGCAATCACAGTGACTACACGCTCTTTGTTGCTGCTGGAGGAAGACTGGGGGTCATAGAGCAACGCATTCTCCCGGTAGGTCACCAGCCCCCAGTTCTCCATGGCACCGGCGTTGAAGTCAGGCAGGGCAATCTGGTCTGGGGACGCCAGGTGGTTGGCAGGATGGCCTCCGATAATGAGGGGGGAGACCCATTCACTTTCCCCCAACGCAAGGCCCCTCACTCACCAGATTTGGGGAGTGGGTAGGCTGTATTGTAATGATTGGCAAAGAAGTTCAGGATGGGACCTGTCACATTCAGGGCATAAAGGCCATGGTTGTCTGCAGTTGCTTTGGGCCGAGCCCAGATCCGGATCTGCAAAGAGGATAGGAGAGGTCAGGGGCTCTTCCTGGGTCCCGTGCAAGTGGGCCAAGTCCCAGAGTCTGGCAGGCTGGTGACCAACCAGGTTAAACTGGGAAGTTGGTCAGCAGGGAGTGTGTGGAGTGGGGGGTGTCTCTCTTGGTGTTGTAGGGAGGGGCCTGGGGGAATGAGCCATGGCGACTCTCTGGCACCCAGGAATCGGGAACTCCCTTCATGAGGGGTGCATACTAATTCGTTTTCGTTGTGTCTGACTCTTTGCAACCCCACGGACTATAGCCCACCAGGCTCCTCTGTCCATGGGTATTCTCCAGGCAAGAATATTGGAGCGGGTTGCCATTTCCTTCTCCAGGGGATCTTGCCTACCTAGGGACTGAACCTGTGCCTCCTGCAGCTCCTGCACTGCAGGCAGATTCTTTACCGCTGAGCCACTGCGGAAGCCCCCGCTAATGAGGAGGGTCCCACTTTTCAGATGCAGAGACTGAGGCTCAGAGAACTAAAGACATCTGCCCAAGATGACTCAGAGCTGGGGTTCACACACTGCCTAGGGGCTGGGACCAGGATGAGGATAAACAGGAGTGTTTCCCAGGGCAGGACCAGCCCTGGGGATGGCGAGGTGAGCTTGGGCCTCATACCTGGACACCATTGGGCGCCAATGACTCCACACTTGTGAATTCGCTCACGATGTAGGCCAGGAGGTACGTGGACATTAAAGGCGTGGTTTCAAACTCAGTGATGTTCCAGTCGGGCTCTCCCTCAAGCGGGACACTGGGGCCTGGGCAGGGAGCATGCAGGCCTGTGGAGGTGTGCCCCATCCCCTGCCCCTGTAGCCCAGCCCTGGGGGGGAGGTTCGGCTTTCCCAGGCCCAGGCCATGAGGCCCCAGCCAGACCCGCTCACCTTTGGGTGGCATGTTGGACAGGGCTGTGAGTTCTTTGGGGTGGATGAGGGTGATGTTAAATCTGGCCTTCATGGCGGGCTCGTCAAAGCAGGGGAAGGACTTCCGGGCATCTGTCGACTGCATCTGTGTGGTGGCCAACACCCTGCCCAGAGCAGGGGGTTAGAGGGTACGCCCACAGAGTGCCTGTGCCCGAGGGGTGTGCAGGGTAGGGGCTGCAGGCTGTGGCTGGGTGTGCAGGGGGGCAGGCTCACAGGTGCTGCCTGGCCTCATTCTTGTCCCCTTACCCCCACCCCCCCTTTCNCGGGAGTGACCAGGGTCAAGGGCATCATGGTGACTGGTGGAGGGTGATGGGCCCACGAGACGAGCGTTGAGAGACACCCCGTTGCGGGGATCTCAAGCCACCTCCCGTTACTAATCCCAAATCGTGCAACTCAGCCTCCAGACCAGTACCGGCTGTACCACCCTGGGAAGGGACTCAACCCTGATCCTCAGCACGAGGCTGGAAAAAGAAAACTCGTATTTACACGCAAGAAGGAGATGGTCTGATGCGAGAAAGGGAAAGAAAGATCCTCCGTGTTTATGGAGGGGTGCGAGCATGCACGAATTCTAGGCGGTCATAGACCGTGTCCATTGTTGACTGCTGCACTGACATTTTCAGAAATTTTAAGTCGGGCTTGGGAAGGAGGTTAAGGGGAGGGTGTGACGGAGGCTCAAGAGGGAGGCAATATATGTATACATATGGCTGATCCACGCTGCTGTACAGCAGACACCAACATCACCGTGTAGAGCGATTATCTTCTGATTAAAAAGAATTAAAAAAAAAAAGCAATTGAAGATGGTGAGATGTTCAGGTTATTCCTAAGCATATGGGTTCTCCTTTTTTCGCTGAGAACTGTGAAATTCACNTGAAGAAGGCTGAGCACCAAAGAATTGATGCTTTTGAACTGTGGTGTTGGAGAAGATTCTTGAGAGTCCCTTGGACTGCAAGGAGATCCAAACAGTCCATTCTGAAGGAGATCAGCCCTGGGATTTCTTTGGAACGAATGATACTAAAGCTGAAACTCCAGTACTTTGGCCACCTCATGTGAAGAGTTGACTCATTGGAAAAGACTCTAATGCTGGGAGGGATTGGAGGCAGGAGGAGAAGGGGACAACAGAGGATGAGATGGCTGGATGGCATCACTGACTCGAAGGACATGAGTCTGAGTGTACTCTGGGAGTTGGTGATGGATGGGGAGGCCTGGCATGCTGCGATTCATGGGGTCACAGAGTCAGACAAGACTGAGCGACTGAACTGAACTGAACTGAAACGTTCATTCCACAACAGATATCCTATTTCCCAAGAACTAATCATCTATGGAGAGTTCATGTGCAAGTAAAGTGACTTTCCATCTGAGACCGTCTCTGACCCCTTGACAGCCTTTGGGGACTGTCCATGCTGGAGTCGTGGACCTCAGGTCCTCTCCATGCAGCTGTTTTCTGTTAATGAGCATTTGGTCCCCACACACTCCTGGGTGGCAGTGCTCTTACAATCCTCTTATTTGTGTGTGCCTTGAAGTGAGAGTGGTCCAGAGGGAGGTGGAAAGGGATGATCAGTTGGCCAGTGGCAGGATCAGGAGTAAGGCCAGAGCTCTGCTTAATCCCCACAGGGAACCTGCTCTATTTTGGCAGCCAGCTTGTGTGTACTTCCGAGCTTGAACTTCAAGCACACTGGGCATGGCCCATCCATAGCCCCCAGGTGGCCTCTGAGGAAGGTGCTGTCTCTGAGCTTCTGAAACCCAGGCTTGGGTTCTCCACTCACCTGATGGATACAGGGGATGACAAGCCTTAGGCCTCTCATGTCTGTGAAAAGTGGATGGAGGGGAGGGGTGAGGTTCAGGAGAGTGCTGGTGGAGGTGTTTTGGGCTCAGTGGAACTCAAGGACACCACCATTCGAGAACCCAGTGGGAAACATTGGCAGCCCTTTGACCAGGGAGCCGAATACCTCTGTGGAAGGTGAAAGGTGGTTTTCAGGAACCTGGCTGGATTATATCTGAGGAGATTTGGCCTGTGGCTTGGGGAGACTCTGAGTAGAGTGTGGAGGCTCAGGGCCAAGATGCAGGGCATAGAAAGAGAAGTAGAAGGCAGGGGCAGTCAGGAGCCCCACAATCTCCGGAGTCCCCTCTGTCCTTGCAGCAGCCACTTGAGGAGACAGCATTGGACTGTTTGCTCAGGCTGCAAGTGGCAGAAATGGGATTTGGGCTGCAGTTACCAGCTGCAGAGGGAGCTGATAGGTGCCCCTGGCTGCATCCAGTCCTGCACGTTATTTGCTGTCCCAAGCACATGGTGTCGCACTGCTTTTAGTTGATTTTGTTGCCAACCTTTAAAAGTCAGGTGGCTTTACACAAAAACCAGGGTTCTTCGAGACAGAAAAGTTCCTGCTGGATGGAGCCCACATTGAGAACTTGAAGGGGAGACCGGGTCCTCAGGGTCAGACTTTCTCTGGAGACCTAAGCTTGTGAGCCCCAGGCCAGGTCACACAGCCATTGATTCGTCCCCTTGTGGGCTTTGCCCAGCACCAAAGGTTCCCTGCATTTTCCTCTGCACCAGGTCCTAATGCTTTGACCATCACTCTGTCCATTTGGGACTGGAGGCTCAAATCTCAGGCTGGAGGCAGTGAGCCCCATGTGGCCAGAGTTCCCTGGGTTCTGTGTCAAAGGCCTGCATCTAAGAGGGAGTCTCGCTTTTAAGAAAGCCACTCATCGAAAACAACTCTTGAGAGTCCCTTGGACTGCAAGGAGAATCAAACCAGTCAATCCTAAAGGAAATCAACCTTGAATATTCATTGGAAGGACCAATGCTGAAGTTCTGATACTTTGGCCACCTGATGCAAAGAGAACATATTGGAAAAGACCCTGATACTGGGAAAGATTGAAGGCAGGAAGAGAAGAGGGTGACAAAGGATGAGATGGTTGGAGGGCATCTCTGGCTTGATGGACATGAATTTGAGCAAATTCAGCTAGATAATGAAGGACAAGGAAGTCTGACGTTCTACAGTTCAAGGGGTCGCAGAGTCAGATACAACTGAGCCACTGAAAAACAACATCCAAAAAAAGCAACACTGAATCATTTTGAAGCAAAAAGCAGCCCACTGCTACCATCTCCTTGCAGTCCAAGGGACTCTCAAGAGTGATTTTCGATGAGTGGCTTTCTTAAAAGTGAGATTCTGTCTTAGATGCAGCTCTTTAAACATCAGGACATTTTTATTTAATTATTATTTTTTTCAAGACAATGTCAGGCAGGAGTGTTTTCTCAAGTTGCTGGCAGCCAGCAGCCTGAAACGCAGCTCTCTTGTCACTCTTGGCCGTAGCCGTCACTCAGAGGAGGAGGAAAGCTTGTGTCTGAGTTCTGATGCCTCCAGGCCTAGCTCTGTTTATGGGAGAAGACAGGGGGCCCAGGCAGTCTGGGCAGACTCAGAAAATCCCATATAAAAATGAACTCTTTCAGGTTCCAAAGTTTTCAAGACTAGAGCCAAGTTGAGAGGTGGGAATGCCATTGAGATGTCGACGCTACAGGTTCTATGCCGGCATCTGAGCAGGTGGTGACAGGCTCTGTTCCAAACTGGCTCCCACATGGCTAACTTAGGCGCCTTCTTCCCTCACCTTCGTCCCATTTGCTACAGTTCTCAAATTCCAGATGACCTTTGGAAATTTCTCATGGAGGAAACTAGTAGCAAACAAATTTCAGAGACCCAGGTCCGGTGCAGAAGCATAAACAACCAAATCTATTTAATTTCATACCCTGTATACAGAATACTAGATTAAGTCATTTTCCCTCCACGTTTTTGTAAGGAGAAACTGCCGACACAGAGAAAACTCGAAAAAATAGTAAAATCTGCACCACATACCCCTTACTTAAAGTCCTTAATGGGCTTCCCTGGTGGCTCAGTGTTAAGAATCCACCTGTAATGCAGGAGATGTGGGTTCAACCCCTGGTAGGCTACAGTCCATGGGGTCACAAAGAGTCGGACACAACTCAGGGACTAAACAACCACAAGAATCCTTAAAAGAATGTTTTGCCACATTTCTCTTCGTATTTCTCTCTTTTTGAAACTAATACATTCATCTCTAATTTTGACTAAAAGAGTACAGAACGTAAAAGTTTACGGACTTAAATCAGGTAATAAAGTAATCTGATATATTTTCAAATCCTGTATTCAATCCAGAAAATTCTGTAAGTGAATATTTCTTTTTTTCTTTCTCATTTTCTTTTTTCTAAACCACTTGAAACTTTAAACGACACAGCTCATAACTTAAATATTTCAACAAATGTCTCCTGAGGATAGAGGCATTCTTTTAAGTAGCCAAAATGACATTATCATACAGAAAAAATCCACAATAGTTCCCTAATATTATCTACTATTCCGCCATACTCCCATTTCCCCAATAGCTCTAAAATGTCTATTACAGTTTGTTTTTTTTTTCCCTAAAACAGCATCCAATCAACAATCACGCATTGATATTTCGTCTTTCTGGGCTCTAAATCTGGCATAACCCTCCCACTTTTGTCATTTTCTCTAAAGACTTCAAGGCAGTCATTGGAAACATTTTACTTACTCCAGGAAGAGGTCCAGGTGCACTAACTGAACTGCCAAAACCCCGGCTGTTTCTGCTCTCCATTCTCCTCCATGGCCGGCCTCAGGGTCCCTGCCTCCATCTGAGACTAGGCCCACCTCCACCCTCTGGGCCTACTCCATCCATACTACCCCAGCGCTATTTCCTGTAAACCATGCTCTTCTATTCTTTTCCTCTCGAAGCTCCCTCCTCCCGTTCTCACCCCTGTTGTCAACTGTTCTCTTTCTCTCCAGCCTCCTATGGAGGCAGGGCCCAGGTGTCCAGGTTTTTGCAGAGCGGAAGTGAACTCTCTTGGACGCATCTCCTTGGGCTCATTCACAGGAGTGTGGCTCAAACACAGGATTGGGACTTCCAGCATGATGCAGGCAGCTCCTGTTGGGGGTTGCACTGTGGCCTCCTCCCGACAGTGTGAGGGTGCCCATTTCTCCATTTTGTGGCCAGTTTTCGGGACCATCACGCCTTTTAATATTGGTCAAATTGTTGTTTCTGTTGTTCTGTAGCTCAGGCATGTCCAACTCTTTGTGACCCCATGGACTGTAGCACACTAGGCTTCCCTGTCCTTTACTATCTCACTGAGTTTGCTCAAACTCATATCCATTGAATCAATGATGCCATCCAACTATCTCATCCTCTGTTGTCCCCTTCTCCTCCTACTTTCAATCTTTCCCAACATCAGGGTCTTTTCTAATGAGTCAGCTCTTTGCATCAGGTAGCCAAAGTATTGGAACTTCAACTTCAGCATCAGTCCTTCCAATGAATATCCAGGGTTTATTTTCTTTGCTGCTGCTGCTGCTACTACTAAATCACTTCAGTTGTGTCCGACTCCATGCAACCCCATAGAAGGCAGCCCACCAGGCTTCCCCATCCCTGGGATTCTCCAGGCAAGAACACTGGAGTGGGTTGCCATTTCCTTCTCCAATGCATGAAAGTGAAAAGTGAAAGTGAAGTCACTCAGTCGTGTCTGACTCTTAGCGACCCCATGGACTGCAGCCCACCAGGCTCCTCCATCCATGGGATTTTCCAGGCAAGAGTACTGGAGTGGGTTGCCATTGCTTTCTCTGTTATTTCCTTTAGGACTAGCCAAATGGATAGGTGTGAAATGGTGTCCCATTGTCATTTCTGTTCACATTTCCTGATTTTCAGGGACGCCAGACAGCTTCTATTTTCAAGGTTACTCAGTCCCTCTGTTCTGAGAATCTAACCTCCTATTCCTTTTTGTAGTTGTTGGGGTGTTTGTCTTCTTCAAAATACCAAGTGTATTTTATCTTTTCCTCCTGGTTCATCACCCAAGCGCCTGCAGTATTGCTGCAGCTCAGAATACATTTTCTCGGCAAATGTGTTAAGGTTGGCAATCCAGAAAGTGCATGATACCAGAGGTTTGTGGGTGTGTGATGGTGGAGGCCCAGGAATGTGTGACTACAAAAGTCAGGACTCAGGTCTAGGAGGTGCAAACCTGTTCTCTTAGTAGAAGGCTGTGAATTGAATTGACTTAATGTACTTTTAACTCATGGGAGGGATTCTGTCACACAGTTTGTAAGTCAGTATGGGTGAGAGGTCATGTGGTAGAGGTCATAGAGTGGGTGGTCGGAGGGAGAGGTCATTCTCATTGGTGTCAGGAAACACCTGCTGAGGGACTGCCCATACTTGAGTGGGCAGGTATGGAAAGAAGGCTCTCTTTGTCTCTCTGTCTTTCTCTGTGGCCACTTTATGCAGATGAAACAGAAGAAGCAAAGGCTGTGGGAAATTCCCATGGAAAACAAGAAATATTTCCATTTGGCTGGACCCTAGAGACAGGTCTGGGAGAGAAGTAGGAACAGCAGTGGATGTAACAGCTGAGGTGGGCCTTAGAGAGCCTGGGTGTGTGGACAGATGGAAGCTCAGCCGTCAGAGCCAGGGCCTTGGTGCAATTTGCTGTTTGTCCCAGCAGAGGACTAGGCACCCCAGCTGGAGGTGATGGATCCCTCCATTCTGGTCTTTGCCCCATGGCGGAATCCCATATCTGGAAAAAAGCCAATTGTTTTTATATTGCCAACACATTAGCCCAGGGGTGAGCTGGCACCAATGCCTTTTCTGTCTGGCAGTGGCTCCGTAAAAATAGGGGCAGCACAGGGGCTTTCTTGGTGGCCCAGTGGTAAAGAATCTGCCTGCCATGCAAGAGACATGGGTTCAGTCACTGGTCCAGGAAGATCACACATGTCCAGGAAGATCCTACATGGACCAGGAGTCACTGGTCCAGGAAGATCACATATGTCCAGGAAGATCCTACATGGACCAGGAATCACTGGTCCAGGAAGATCACACATGCCGCGGAACGACTAAGTCCCTGCACCACAACTATTGAGCCTGTGCTCTAGAGCTAGAGAGCTGCAACTACTGAGCCATGTGCCCTAGAGCACGTGTTTGGCAACAAGAGAAGCCACCTCAATGAGAAGGCTGCACACCACAACTAAAGAGCAGCCACAACTAGAGAAAAGCCTGTGCAGCAACAAAGACCCAGCACAGCCATAAATGAATAAATGAATGAATAAATAAAATTCTATAAAAAAATGAGTAGCATACATCTCCACAAATGGTGAAGAGCTTCAAGATATGGCAAAACACAAGGCTGCTGAAGCAAGAAGAGAGTGCAGGTCTCGGTGAGAGGGCTGGATTGAGCCCCAGTGTTGCCATGCACAGCTTTGAAACAAAACCTGGCTAATAGGGGTTTATAGCATGTGTCTGGAAGGACTGGCAGAAAAATAAAACCACAATATATATAAAACTCCTATGGAGTCTGGTCCAGAGCAGGAACCTAATAAACATTCCACTAACGCTCCTTTCTTCCTCTGTGTGTGTCCCTGTTCTGACTGTTTACTTCTATCCCTGGTTGGTGGCCTTATATAGGGGTCCCCCCTGCCTCAACCACTTGGGCTTCCAGGTACCTGACTCACTCAGTTTGCCCAGGAGCAAACTGTCCCCTGAACAATCTCTGGGGGCAGGATGCTGCATCAGGACCCTGTGACTATATGAATTCCTTTTTACTTTGGCAGCTTCTCATTGGAAGCTGCTTCATGCTGGCCACCCAGCATGAAGCTGCTGGGAGCCATGGGTTAGGGAAAGACAGTTTCCTATGGATCCTGCAGGATGGAAAGCAACAGAGCCCTCCAAAATATAATGTGTGACACATGAAGCTGGGTGCACAGGCTTGGAGAGTAGTTGTTTCATTCAGTGGCTAAGTGTTTGTTGAGCCCATCTCTGGTGTTATGTCTTGTATCTGGTGCTGAGGTATAAGAGTGAGCCAGCCATCAGTGATCATGGATTAGCCACAGTGGCCTGGGAGAAGCTCCAAGGCCAGTGGACACCACAGCTGTACATGGCAGAGGCCACTAGGAGAGCACAGATTCTCTGACACTTAAAGTATAACTAAGTTGGAAAAAATTTGCATATAACTTCTTTATTTAAAAAAAGTTATTTACTCAATTTTGGCCACACCCTGAGGAATGTGGGATCTTAGCTCCCCAGCGAGGGATCGAACCCTCAGCCCTAAATTTAAAGCATGAAGTCTTAACCACTGGACTGCCAGGAAATCCTTGCTTGTAACTTCTTTAGAAACTCATCATTGTACTGGCTGAGGTGACATATACTACGACAGTTGACTGAATTAATATTTTTTTGCACCTCCAGCTCTTGGAATGAACTTTCCATCACCCTCCTTGCCACTAAACAAGTCTTGTGTGCTAAGTCGTTTAGTCATGTCCAACTCTTTGCAACCTTATGGACTGTAGCCCTTCAGGCTCCTCTGTCCATAGGATTTTCCAGGTTAGAATACTGCAATGGGCTGCCATCTCCTTCTCCAGGGGAACTTCCTGATCTAGGGATTGAACCCACATCTCCTGCTTGGCAGGCAGATCCTTTATCACTGAGCCACATGGGAAGCCCAGGGAAAATCAATGTAACCAAGGGTTAGTTAAATCAATAAACTGACAAACTTTTGGTTAAATTGACAAAGAGGGTGAGAGAGAGAGAAAACTCAAATAACTAAAAGCAGAAACAGAAGAGAGGCTACTATGTCCAATTTATAGGAATAAAGAGAATTATAAGAGAATATTATGAACAATTATTTGCCAGCAAATGGGGTAGCCTAGACAAAACAAATAGATTCCAGAATCACACAACCTACCAACCAACCAAGACTTAATGATAAAGATAGAGAAAATCTGAACAGACATATAACTAGTAAGGAGATGGAATCACTAACAAAAACCTTCCTACAAAGAAACACTCAGCACCAGATGGCTTCACAGGTGAATTCTACCAAACATTTAAAGAATTCAATTAAAGAACACAAATTCTTCTCAAACTCTTCCGAAAAACTGAACAGGAGGGAACATTTCCTAACTCATTATATAAGACCAACATTAGCCTAACAACAAAGGCAAATATACTCCAAGAAATGAAAACCACTGACCAATGTCCACGACGAATACTGATTCAAAAATTCTCAACCCAAGAGTAGCAAATCGAATTGATCAGCATATTAAAAGAACAATACACCATGACTGAGATTTAGTCCTGGGGTATAAGAATGGTTCAGGATATGAAAATCATTCAATGTAATAACCTCATTAACAGGATGAGTTAACAACACAACATGACTGTCTCAGCTGATTAGGTAAGTATTTGCCAAAATTCAGTCTTTTCCGGTGCTTCCTCGATGACACAGTGGTAACGAATCCAATTGCAATGAAGGAGACACAGGTTCAGTCCCTGGGTCAGGAAGATCCCCTGGAGGAGGAGATGGCAACCCACTCCAGTATTCTTGCCTGGAAAATTCCATGGACAGAGAAGCCTGGCAGACTACAGTCCATGAGGTTGCAAAGAGTCGGATGTGACCGAAGCGCCTGCATTGTACATGTGAAAAGTTTTTTCATGACTAAAAAAGTGCTCAATAAACTAGGAATAAAAGGAGACAACCTCAACATAATAAATACCTTGTATTCCACACTCTCAGGCCTGCCTTGGAATCCCAGAATAAGCCCCTCCCAGAGGGATTCTGAGCCTGTCTCGAATAACAAACATCGGAGTCCCTACTCCATACCTGTTCTCCTCAGGTACCTGAATGCAGCCAATCTGAGATGACCACTGAGGAAGTGTGTCCCTGCGCAGTAACCTCAGGAGAGCAGGAAATGTCACCCAAAGGCAAGGAAGCCCCTCTGTAAGTCCATGGATTGCGGGAGACGAGGAGGCTCAACCGTGTGATGGCGCTCCAGTCAATATCAGAAAGAGCTCATTGCGGGGGGCCCTCTGCCCCCACAAAGGGCAATAATTGTAGTGTCCCCATAGGAGTCAGCCAGTAGGGACTGTGCCTGTTTGGATGCTGAGTAGAGTATGAACCCCCTGGTACGGAGCAGGGGGCTGGTGAGACTGGGAGCAGTGGGTCCCCAAGTGCCCGTGGAGCCAAGCACCAGCTTTCCTCTGCATGGCCACAGGAGTGTGGACTCAGCTTCATGATGGGAACCACCCACAGAGCACAGAGCTGCCAGCAAAGCACCACGGTCTGTCTCTGAGGAAGGGCTGGCCAAATGGTGGCTTTGATTTGGGCAAATGTTAAAATAGATTTTCCCTCTGGACCAGCTAAGCTCGTGGGAAATCCAAAAGGAGTTGATAACAGTACAAGAGAGAACAGGAAAGTGGTTGTCTTTCCCACCTCATTTCCCTGGCCCAGGGCCCCACCTCTCTGGGGTCAGCATCTGCTTCCCACTCAGTGGCCTTGCTTGGGGCCTTCACTTCCTTAGCTTTGGCTTCACCCTGTTGCCACTTCATGGGGAGTGCTTTATGTAAATAGTCTTCAGGACTGCCCTGTTGGTACAGTGGATAAGAA
>SJYV01054090.1:0-20844 GCA_006410875.1 Neotragus pygmaeus | reverse complement strand
GGGTTCTGTGTCCCGGGGCTGGGTCCCTGCGTTTCCGAGCATCGGGGTTCTGTGTCCTGGGGCTGGGTCCCTGCGTTTCCGAGCGTCGGGGTTCTGTGTCCGGGCCCTCCTCCCCAGCCTGTGGAGCTGGCCGCGCGCCCGCTGCTGCCCTTCAGGAGACCCCATGCCCTCCTGCTCAGCGCACGCTGCAGCCCCCTGTGGTGGTGGCAGCACTTCTCTTACTCAGGTGCGTCTGTTGGCAGGAGCCCAGTGGGACGTGTCTGCCCTGATGCCCCTGTGTCCCTGGCACGTGCACGGAGCCCAGGGCTTGGCGGGGCCAGGCGCCCCTCATCTGTGGAGTGGGGCGCTCAGCACCTCGTGCTGGGGGTGCGGCCAGCTCACAGGGGGGCCTGGGGGCCGGGTGGTGCCAGACTCCTGCCTGAGCCGGGTTGAGCTTTCTCCCAGCCGTATCTGACCCGTGCTCTATGCTTCAAGCCCCCGAAACTCTTCCTGACCTTGAAGATTTGAAAGTAAAGATGTTCACTCAAGGTTTTTAGGGTTTTTTTAAAATTTATTTTTAATTGCTTTATAATGATGAGTTGGTTTCTGCCATACGTCAGCATGAATCAGTCGTCAGATCCACCCCTGCCCCTCCTGCTGGAAGCTCCTTGTCGCCTCGCACACCGGCCCGCCC
The DNA here is from genome assembly GCA_006410875.1 of Neotragus pygmaeus. Taxonomy (NCBI): domain Eukaryota; kingdom Metazoa; phylum Chordata; class Mammalia; order Artiodactyla; family Bovidae; genus Neotragus; species Neotragus pygmaeus. The sequence goes on along the minus strand of SJYV01054090.1, from coordinate 20,171 downwards.
CTAGGGCGTCCCCGAGCTCCCTGTGTCAGGCGGCAGCTGCCCACCGGCTCCTGCTTTGCACGTGGGCGTGTGTGCGTGTCGGGGCTGCGCTCGCAAGGCGCCCGCCCCTCCTCTCCCCGCTCTGTCTGCGCGGCTGCTCCCTGTGCCTGCGTCTTCTCTCCTGCTCTGAAAATAGGTGCATCAGCACCGTTTTCCTGGGTTCCGTATATATGTGTGAGCGCTTTTAGGTTTTAACAGATCGCTTAGGGCCTGGACAGTGCCTCAGTACTGGTCTAAGGTTCCTCGTGTACATGGGACCATGTTTTAGAAAGGGCTCTGGTGCTGCTGCTGCTGCGTCACTTCAGTCGTGTCCGACTCTGTGCAACCCCATAGACGGCAGCCCACCAGGCACCCCATCCCTGGGATTCTCCAGGCAAGAACACTGGAGTGGGTTGCCATTGCCTTCTCCAATGCATGAAAGTGAAAAGTGAAAGTGAAGTCACTCAGTCTTAGCGACCCCATGGACTGCAGCCCAACAGGCTCCCCCATCCATAGGATATTCCAGGCAAGAGTACTGGAGTTGGGTGCCATTGCCTTCTCCTAGAAAGGGCTTTGGGGAACTACAAAATTGTTTTGAAACTGGAAACGAATATATTCTAGTACATGTTGCTAAAAAGTCTCCTCAGCTCTTCTCCTGGGGTTATAAATCATCAGATGCTGGCCTTTAAATGATTAAGCATATGACTGTCATATTAGTTACAAAAAGCAAATGCCTACTCAAACCAGTTGAGGTCATCGTGGTGGACTGTGTATATAAGAACACACAGGGCACTTTGGGGGCGGGGGCTGCAAGGGGGTGGACTAGACCTGGCTGTTCAGGACCAAGCCTGAGGGCGCCAGGGGCTCACATGCCAGGCCCTCCCCTCCCTGAACTGGCTCATTCTCTGCGTAGCGGTGAGGCTTTCTGCACGTCCCTGCTCACAGGTTCTAAAGCAGCCCTGTCAGGTCCTGAGAATGCCAACCCAGGTTCAAGTGCGGGCGGGCAGGTCCGGGCTTACGTTCCTGGCAGAGAGAGTTTGGTTGGTTGGTCCAGCCTGGTCGCTGCCCACCGTGATCCGGTGAATTCGCGCACGGGAAAGGAGTCTGGGAACCAACAGCTGCGGGGCTGTCCTGAGACCCCAGGGTCTGGAGCCGCCTCTGGATCCTGGGACAGTCTGGAGGCGAGGCTGCACAGCTCAGGGCCCCTGGGGCGGGTCCCCCCTCAGCCTGGAGGCGAGGCTGTGCAGCTCAGGGCCCCTGGGGCAGGTCCCACCTCAGCCTGGAGGCGAGGCTGTGCAGCTCAGGGCCCCTGGGGCGGGTCCCCCCTCAGCTCTGCGTCTCCCGAGCTCTCCTCTCCCTCTGCGTCAGGCCGGGGGCGCCTCGTGTTCTCCCCGGGCCTGGAGGATCATCCTTGAGTGCGAGATGGGATCTCCTGGAGCAAGGGCTTGGGTCGTGCAGACAGCCCAGGTGGTCTCTGTCGCAGGCTTGCTGAAACTGTAATTTGGTCCAAGTCGTGGAGCGTCCGTGAACTGCTCTAGAGCAAACGACAGGGAAGGAGTGTCAGGAGCAGAAAGGACCTCCGGGGCTTGGGGTGATTCTGAGTTTGCGGGAGTTTGGGGAGGAGGCGGGGGGTGCAGGGCTGAGGTAGGAAGGATGCTCCTCTTCCAGAGGACATGGTCTTCCAGCCGTCTCGTGTTTCAGAAATGTCCCTCCGATAGGGCGCTTTGGTAGCCTGCTCTTAATGCCAGGCCTGAGTCCGGCAGGCTGCTGTTGGCTGCTGCTGGCTTTGCCCAGTTGCACCAAGCACAGTGCCAGCTTCATGCTGTGCCGTCCAGAGCCCTGTTTACCAGGTGGGTACCTGTGACTGCATTAAGCTGATCAGGTCCCTGGTGAAAGGGTCATGTCCTGGATCTACCATTTGAAATCCTCTCCATTAAGGATAGCACACGCAGATCTTCACGTTTTGCTGAAGCTTAACCGTTTTTGATGACTCACTCTGACCCTAATCTCTATTTTAATTTTTATAATTGCTCTCGGTAACCACCTCTCCGGCTGTCAGCTGGATGTTATGACCGGTATCCCTTTCTCTCATGACAGACAGAGTCGGGTCATTTGATTCAGAAAGGGAGTTTCCTTTCCCTCTGACTTCTGTTAAGAAAGCAGTGGTGAATTCCCCAGTAGAAACATCGTGGAAAATATTTGGAAATGAAGGCCTTAAGGTGCTGCCACGTCCCTGTGGCTCTGGGATTCTGTGGCCCTGGTTGACTGTTTCCAGAGTCTCAAAACGAATGCTGGGCTCTCACTTCAGGCCTTCACTCCACAATTGCCGGGAGCTGTTCCATCCACGAGACGGGGCCCGTCACTGTCCTGAGTCAGAAAGTCTAGCACAGACAGGCTCCTTCTTTGTCAGTATCACCATCAAACTCGACATTAGTCTATCTTGAAAATTTCTGTTTTGGGCAAATTTCTGTAGAATTTGTTTTGCAGAAGGAGCTCGTGGCTGGGATGGCAGACACGATCGTGCCTCTTTCGTGTTGTATGACTTAGTATGCACCTCTGGCCTCCAGGGTCTTTTGCGGAATGAGAGAGTCCACAGTCATCTGTAAGATAACTTCCAACCTAGCACATCAGAATGCAAGTTTGAGAGACTCAGTTTTGTCCTTTCAGGTTCTTAACAGGTAGAATGATAAGTTACATCATCTCTGTCCCCTGCGTGCACGCTCTAATGCCCAAGATGGTAGCTGCTTAATAAGCACTGTGAATAAAAGAAAAAGAAAAAAATGAATAGATGCGTGGTGATTTTCTGAAAATCTCGTAAGATAAAATTGTGTCTGGAGCCAGCCAGAGTCTGGCCTGTGTCACCTGGGGTCTGTTTTGGAGATGGAGGATTAGAGCTTCTCGTGTTAATTGTGATTTGAAGTTCTTACTCTGCAGGACACTTAGCCAGAGAAGGCTGGCCTCTTTCTTTTCCCTGCTCATTTGGCCCAGGACCGCCCACTTGCCTAATCAGTTTAAGCGCTTCCCTCTTAGGCCACTAATCCTATTTCTCCAGCTGAGAAGCCAGAGTGATAGCAGTGTGTCCCATGGCTATTAAGAGATGATACTGCCTTGCACACAGAGTACTTTCTTTTTTCCTCTGCAAAAGGATGATTAAGCAGAAATTTAATTTTTGTCTGTGTCTTGGATTTTTTGTGATGTTTCCTTATCTTCTGGTGAGGTCGAGGGAGGGGCATCATCCTTACTGTGGTGATGATGTGATTTTCAGCATCTTAACAGAATGCTTTTTCTCCTCCACGCTTGCACTTCATCAACCCCTCATGAATTCTGGTTGCCAGAGAGAGAGGAGACAGCATGAACTGAAGCCGTCTTTGACTTGTAGTCTTTTCTGAAAGATTAATTGGAAATAAGTGCATTTTATGGCTCCAAATTCCTACACATTAGATTTTCTCATTGAATGTTCCCCCCCTGCCCCTGGTTTATATATGCAGAGAACGCTTCATTAAAGCTGAGGCCATTCCAATTCAGTTACAAGCAGGCAGTCAACCCCTGCTGAATGTGCTGGTGAAAATCAAGACAAGTGCCAGTGAGAGGGAGGTGGCGAGACACCGCTTACTGCTTGTAGTTTTAACCAGTGAACACTTAGGATTTTTCGAATTAAGCATTGCAACTGCTTACCCAGTGGTGATGGGGCTCCTTCTGGGTCTTCCTTCCATTACATTTCCGTCCAAGGGACACACAGGTGTTATTATCATTCTCTGAGCTTTTGTGTGTCTAGAATATTTGTCATCACCATAATTGTGATGTCTTCATCATGTTGAGTCATTCTGTCCTCTGATCCAGCTTCTGAGATTCATTCCTTAAGAAGTTATCTTAACCATGGAAGACTTTACACAATAAGTTTGTCCATTGCTGATTTACTTAAAATAGCAAGGAATTGGACGCATCCTTTATGTTCAGCTTTAAGGGAAATGATTTAGTGATAATCAGTACTGAATAGTCAATCCTAAAGAAAGTAACCCTGAATGTTCATTGGAAGGACTGATACTGAAGCTCCAAGACTTTGCCCACCTGATGCAAAGAGCTGACCCATTGGAGAAGACTCTGATGCTGGGAAAGATGGAAGGCAGGAGGAGAAGGGGGCGACAGAGGGTGGGTTGGCTGGATGGCATCACTGACTCAATGGACATGAATTTGAGCAAACTCCAGGAGATGGTGAAGGACAGGGAAGCCTGGTGTCTGACCCATTGGAGAAGACCCTGATGCTGGGAAAGATGGAAGGCAGGAGGAGAAGGGGGGGCACAGAGGATGAGATGGTTGGATGGCATCACTGACTCAATGGACATGGATTTGAGCAAGCTCTGGGAGATGGTGAAGGACTGGGAAGCCTGGGGTGCTGCGGTCCACGGGGTCGCAGAGAGCTGGTCATGACTGAGTGACTGAACAGCAACAGTACCAAACATTCCAGTAGAGACGAGACTTTCTTTCAAATCCCTGTTGAGGATGAAGAGGAAAAGTGCTCGTGGAGAGGGACCCTGCTGCTTGTAACAACTTATATTCACAGTATGGTTAGTGATTAAACACAAATCTCCAGGTAAAACCTGGATGGTGATGGTGGTAACTGATCAGATGATAGTTAACTGATTTTCTGCATTTTTCGTTGTTTTTTTTTTTTTTTAAGGAATCACATTGTATAAAGAAACAGCATGTAGATACTTTAAAGTGAACAAGACATAGCTAGAAATGAATGCTTTGGTAATAAAAATAACTCTTTAAACGCATCCTCTTGGGTGTAGAAGTCTCTTTTCTACATTTGGGGGCAGGGCTGCCAGGAGGTGAAAGAGGTCCCGGTTGACAGCCCACTGGCACCCCAGTTCCTGAGAGAGGGGGTCAGTGGCCACGGAGGGAGGCTCCCCGAGTGTCTGGGAGCACACCCGGGGTGCCTGCGCTCCTGCTCTTGGACAAGCGCACTTGTATTTAGTTTGATTCTGTTACCATTATACTTAATGCTATGAGCTGTGGATGCAGTCAGGCTTGGTCAGAGTAGCAAGGTCTGTCCCAACGGTAGAGACAGCAGAGGTGGATCCCAATAAGCAATAACAAAGCCTTGGATTCATAATGCAGTGTGGTCTTTCTAGAACATGTGTACCCCTGATTCTTTCTGATAAAGGAAGGCGGCGTGGCTGTAGGACTGTGGGACCAGAGCCGGGCTGAATACTGGGCCTGCTCGTCCGTCCTCTTATCCGTTCGGTGGGGCCTGTGCGTGAAGAGTGAGGGGGCTCTCGAGCTGCCGCTGCAGCGGCTCCGAGTGTGTGCTCGGCGGCTGACGGTCGTGGCCTAGCGAGGGATCGTGCTCTCGGCCCGGAGGACGCCGTGTCACGGGGAGCGTCTGTCACACTGGCTTGGAGTGGAAGTTCTTCTCCGTGGTTCCCTGGAAGCACGAGCGAGCAGCGTGATGGCAGATCAGTTCCTTGGAGGGGAGATGTTTTCCCTCGTGAACTGGAAGCCGAGAAAATGGTAACAGAAGCTTGCTGTGTAACGGTATTACTTTAAATTAATATGACGATGAGAACCTAATTATCTTGTTTTGTTCTCTACTTCACATAATATAATTTTATAATCCAATCTCGAGTGTTTTGAAGGGGAGAAATTTGGTGGAATGTACCTCTCTGTACCAGTGGAGTCCTCTTGTTTGAGGACTGAACTGAGATACGTGGGCTCCCCAGGTGCTCCTGGTGGTGAACAATCCGCCTACAGGTGCAGGAAGCTGAGAGACGCGGGTCCATCCCAGGGTCGGGAAGACCCCCTGGAGGAGGGCAGGGCGGCCCACCCCAGCATTCTCGCCCGGAGAATCCCATGGACCGAGGACCCTGGTGGGCCACAGTCCGTGGGGTCGCTGAGAGTCGGACACGACTGAGGCGGCTGAGCGCGCGTGAACTGCATCGTTGTTCCTGGGAAGGCAGAGGCGCTGTCGGCAGGAGTCGGAGGAGCCGTGTCAGTGCGTGCTCTGTGATGCTTTATGTCAGTGGCTGCAGGGCATGTAGGCTCCTTGGGCTGGGCAGCTCTGCCTTTGCAGAACCTGGAATGTTCTTTGCACGTAGCGGTGGGTAACTGGTAAACTATTTGTCTGCCCAGTTCCTTAAAGAGTCGAGCCTAAAACTACCCTGATGAGAAAAGAACGCAACCCCTTCACTCTTTACAGTGGGACGTGTTTAGGAATTTGTGGGAATGAGTGATCTTCACTCCTCCACATTCATACCGGGCACCGGCGCCTTCTTCTTCCTCTTGAACCTTTCTGTTTTCGCCTTCCTCTCCAGGGGTGGCACCTTTGCTCTGCTCAGATAAATCCAGCGTCTCCTGGCCGGCTTACTGAGTGAATGTGGTCTCTGTCCCACTCACACAGAGAGCTGTATGTTTTCATGCAACAGTCACGTTCTTCTTGGTTTTCATGGTTGCATATATTCCGTCAGTCTGGGGAGCTGGAAGGAAATCGAACAGGGTGTGGGAATGAGGGTCCCTTTGTGAAAAGTGAAAGTGTTACTTGCTCGGCTGTGTCCGACTCATCGAGACCCCATGGCCTGTACCCACCAGGCTCCTCTGTCCCTGGCGTTCTCCCTCCAGGCAAGAACACTGGAGTGGGTCATCCTGCCCTTCTCCAGCGGATCTTCCCAACCAGTCTGAGCCTCCAGGGAATCCTGAGAGTACCTTTAGCTCTGTTTAAGGAAACGTTTCACCTTTAGAAGTGAAATGAACTTAAAAGTTTGCCATAAAATTGACTTGCCGAACAGTCTTGGTCCTCACTGTGCCTAGGTTGATTGCCTTTTTTCTGAGCCCACCTGAAAACGCAAAGCTGTTCGGAAATTTAGTCTAAAAAATTCTTCAATACTTTCCATTCCCAGAATGCGTCCTCTGAGAGCCAGGAATTTAGAAAGTTACAGAACTTAAGGTGGCCCCGGATAAAGAGAGCTTCCCAGACTCTTAATCACGAGCAGTCTACAGACACACTTCACTTTAATTCTTTGAAAATCTGCACTCATCAGAAATGATATACCAAATGATTGGTGATTTTTTAAATCTGCCTCACAGATCTTTTTTAAAAAAAAAAAAAAAAATCGTGGTTTCTTAGTATATTCAGAGCTGGCTTTGATCCCCAGAAGCCTGGCTCCCCACACCACGTAGTGACATCAGCCTCTCGCAGCGGCAGCGCTGGCAGGACTGGGGCCTCGGCTCGTCTCTGGAAGAAGCGCTGCCCGGCCTGTGGTCCTGGCTCTCATCCTTGGCTCAGAGTAATCTGACGGGAAGGCCTGGGTTTATTCCACAGGACACCTCGGGGGTGTATGTCTGTGTACTTGAGCACGGGGGGGTGCAAGGGCAATCTTGAAGGCTGCTAAGGAACAGCTCGGTTTTGTCCCAAATACTAATAACAATTCATTCTAGGCCAGCAGCAAAAATACTTCAGATTTTTTAAGCTTCTCTCATGGAGTTGGGAACAGAGAAGCATTATAGAAATATTTATAGTAGGCACAAACTTGCACATAAACTCAAAGGGTTTTAAGCAAGCATGCTGAAATATTCTTTTAGAGAAGCTGGAGTGATTATTTCTTGTAGCCTCTGACTGTTTAACTCCTACTAGGCCGTGCACACTGTCTAAATGTCTTATTCAGCCCTGTTTTTCCACCCTTAAATTTAATGTTCCCTAGACCCAAGTCCGAGCAGTGATGGTCAGGGTGTCTCTGGAGACATTCAGTTTTGAGGGGGCAATTCATGCTTTTTCTGTTTTTTAGTTATGAAAGTATGATAATACATTTACGGGAAACTTGGAAAGTACAGAACAAAGTTCCATGCAGTTCCACTATACGTCACATTTTTTTTTAAGTAGATGAAGTAAGAGTGTTAGTTGGAGCTTCGGGTTCACGGTCTGTGTGGCGCTGGGACTGTCCCGTCACCCCCGTGGCAGCAGCTGGAGCAGCCCCCACGCCCTTCTTTCCGAGTAACTGCTCCACCGGGCGCTGCTGGACTTGCTTTCCCATACCCTGAATGGACTCGGCCTCTTTGGTCACATCTGAGGTTGGAAGGACAGCGTCCGTAGCTTTCCCATTCAGCAGACCTTGAGAGCCTGTCGCCTGCTCTGTGGGCGGATATCGGGTTTGCGGTGGGGCCGGGGCCCGCCCAGTGAGCCCCCTGTGGCCTGGGGGCCCCGCCACAGTCAGGCTGCGGAGGCTGATGCTGCACCCCCGTGCGCGTCGCTGCTGCTCACAAGAGGCGTGCCCGCTGTCTGCGCGCAGGCTCGCTGGGGTCTCCCGTGTCTGCAGTGGGCATGGCAGGCCTCGCCGGGGTCTCCCGTGTCTGCAGTGGGCATGGCAGGCCTCGCCGGGGTCTCCCGTGTCTGCAGTGGGCATGGCTGGTCTGGGCCTTTCCCTCAGCTCTGCTCAGAAGTTGAGGGTGGGACATGGGTCCGAAGAAAGCCCAGGAAGGCTGGCGGCAGGGCGGCGGGAGTGAGCGCCTGCTTCCGCAGGAGCCCCGAGCAGGGCGGCGGGGGTCCGCACGCCCGTCTGCAGCCTCTCTCCGGTGCATTGCGTGCTGAGTCACTTACTCCTGTCCAAATCTCCGTGACCCCGTGGGCTGGCCAGGCTCCTCTGTCCACTCTCTCCTGGAGCTTACTCAAACTGATGTCCGTCAAGTCGGTGATGCCATCCAACCATCTCATCCTCTGTCCCCGCTGTTCTCCTCCTGGCCTCAGTCTTGCCCAGCATCAGGATCTTCTCCAATGAGTCAGCTCTTTGCATCAGGTGGCCAAAGTATTGGAGCCTCATGATCAGTCCTTCCAATGAATATTCAAGGTTGATTTCTTTAGGATTGACTGGTTTGATCTCCTTGCGTCCAAGGACATTAGCTTGCCCTTAAGAAGTGGGGTCAGGCAGCCGTCCTGTGCGAACACCGCGATCCAGAGGGGGAGGTGGGCGGCCAGTCCTCTGAGCCGTCACCCACGCCCATGGGGTCTGGCTCTCAGGACTGTGAGTGAAGTCCCCTCCTGCAGTGTGCAGCTGCTCTAGGAGGAGGGGGGCGGTCTCCCCTCTCTGCCACTCCTGCTGCTGCTTCTGAGTGGAATCGCCCCCCCACCCCCGACCGCAGCCTGGCTGGCGCCTCGCGGCTCCTTGGGTCAGGGCTTCCTTCCCTCCTCTGCCCAGCGGCCCGTGGCCTTCACGGCTTCAGCTGCTACTCCGTGTTGGGGTTGTCTGGCGTGTGCCTTTGCCGGATGCTGAGGGCAGAGAGCGAGCCTCGGCCCCTGAGCCTGGTGGGTCTGCTGCCTGCTGGGGGCGTGTCTCTCTGGCCCCTGAAGCCGGTGGCGCCTTTTGGGTGTGTAGGGTCCTCACGCAGCTTGTCTTGTTCCGTCACGATCGCGTCCTAGACCCCGGGTCTCTTGGAGACGGCCGGCATGCGGCCCGCAGTCGTGTGTTCTTCCAGCCACACCTTGCTCATCGTGTTTTGCTTCTGCAGATACGTACGTTTTAGCTGAAAAGGCACGGCAAGGCTGGCACCAGCCAGTCCCAGGTGCGGGGTCAGCAGTGCCTGACTACTGACGTGCGTTTTTCTCAGTCCCGGGGTTTCACCAGTTTTCACTATGTAGGGCAGTCTTTTCCTATGGCGATGACATGGAACCAATCTTAGAGGAAACGGTGACTAATAATGGTGCGAAATCGAAAAAAGAAAGCAACTGCTTGCCCTTCATTGGTTAAAAAAACAACAACTAGCTGTCTCAATGTAAAAACATTTTACATTCCACAAGTAATAAGTCATGACTTAATGAGGCAAACTGTCTACAATTTAGTAATTTGTAGCATTTGCTACAAGTAGATTCATTAAGAAGGAGCACTGCTGGAATAAAGCCCATTGAATTTCACAGGAAATTAGGGGGCAGCTTCCATGTGCTTTGAGCTGTGCCATGGACAGGCCAGGGACAGGCTCTAAAGAAGATGCTGGGCCTGTGGGAGGAGCAGTCAAGGGTCCGAACAGGGCCAGGTTGATAAACACCACCAGGGAGGTGCCCCCAGGGGGCTCTGGAGCCAGAGGGTAGGACGTGCGGGGTGCTGTGTGAGCTCGGTCTTGAACTTGAGCATGGTCTCAAGAAGCACTTGAGAAGGAGGCACGCTGGGCGGGGGGTCGCGGCAGAGGGCCAGTGTGAGCAGGTCTCAGAGGCAGGTCTGCGGGGCAGGGGGAGGGCCGTGCCTGCCGGGGCCCGGACGTGTGGCGGGCAGAGGTTTCCCCCGGATGGGGGCCTCTCCTCTCCCAACTGCCGGTCTCTCTCCCTGCACACCCGGTGCCTCTCACGCCCTCTGTGCCTGCCTTTCCTTCCATCGGGGTCTTCTGCAGACCTTGACTTATTTTAGACCAACCAACGTGACTTTTTTTTTCCTCCTGCTTGCATGGCTCAGCAGACCCTTTAAAATAATAATTTCTTACTTGCAGTTTATTTCAGAACTGAGGGGTAGAAAAACCGAAGCTCAGCGGGTGTTGTAAATGCGGTGGGTTCCGTCACGCGTGTGTTGCTGACTCTCCAAAGGTCGGTCTGTGAGGCTCGTACAAGAGGGGAGGTGGGGCTCGGCATTTTAAAAGTGGGGTTTATCTTCGCATCTGGATCTTCCCAGAATAGACTTGCCTTCACAGAGCACTTTTCTCGAGGCTTCATGGAGATAGGGCCGACTTTCTGGAAAGATCTCACGTCCAGCATCCTGTTGGACGTGAGGTGTCTGTTGAGCGAGACAGCTGGGTTAATAGGTCATGGTGTTAAACAGCCCCACAGGAAGGGGAGAGGAGGAGGGCTTGGGGCCTTGCTGGCTCCTTACAGCCTACAGGACCTGGTGGGGAGCAGGTGGCCCAGCCCGGGACTGAGCGCCTTGCGTGTGTGATCCCGTTTAATCCCATTTCATCAGGGACACTGTGTGGGTGTGTTGGCTCGGGCGTTCATGCTCTTAACCACGATTCTGCTCTGCTTCTCACGTCACTGCTACCCTCTGTGCCCAGCGGATTAGCCCCTGATATCCTTCACGGTACCTCGAATAAGTCTCGTATAATCCTTGATGCCCAATAAATTCTAGAAGGAAGACGATTCTCCTTGACAGAAAATCGATTTTACTCGGTGTGTGTCCACCGAGCAGAGTTACGAACGGTTAATATGCCCTGATCATCTTACGCTTATTTAAGCAGAAGTCTGAAACTCATGCCAAAGTCTCGCATGAATGATAGATGACTCGCTGTTTAACAGGATCTGAGCCGCGGCTTTTCTTTTGTGAACTGAGCGTTGACCACACAGCCTCCACGCCCTTTCTGTTTCTGTGTGGGTGCGTTTGAAGCTGCTACCTCCCCTCTCCCGAGTTCCCAGAGAGCTGTGAAGGGACGTTTGTTACACGTGTTCGTATCACGGCTGGGGCGTTGTGCACTTTTAAGTCGGCTTTATAATTAAGGTTGTGGTGGCTATAAATGTGCCTCTGAAACCACCTTCACCAGTTGCCATTGTCTTCCTATCTACGAAGAGCTCTGCATTTCTTGATTTAGAGTATTAAGGGCAAGTCTCTTACCGACGGCCTTTTAGATGTTAACCCAGAGGGTCATTTTCTTTCATAATGGGGCTGGACAGTCCTTCTGAAGCCAGAAGTTTTACAGGGTCTTCAAAACCTGAAACCTCGGTGGCTGTTGGTAGAGAATGTACAGTTGTTTCTGGGTAACCTTCCCTGCTGGGCTTTTCACAGTGACCTGCACCGGCCCAGTGCTCTTGCCTGGAGAGTCCCAGGGACGGGGAACCTGGTGAGAGGCCGTCTGTGGGGTCTCACAGAGTCGGACACGACTGAAGTGACTTAGCAGCAGCAGCAGCAGCAGCAGCAGCAGCAGCTTATTGAAAATAAGCCCCCTCTGTGTTCTCATCTTCGGGGCCTGGGCTGAGGGCAGACGCTGATGCTGCAGCTTCTTTCCTCCAGGGCTGACGCCAGCAGGGACTCTGGGAAGGACTCCCTGACCCCTTGACTGCACGGAGCGTGTGCGTTAATTGTAGGCAGTTTTTCACAGTAAGTAGTAGCCGTGGGTTTGATGGGTGAAGGAGTAGGGCCGGAAGAGGAGGAGCGGTGTGATGAGTGCCTGGAGGGCCTGCTGCTCTGAGGAGCAGGTGCAGATCGCCAGCCTCCTTAGAGGAGGCAGCAGACTCCCGTAGCTCTCGTGGGCGTCTCTGGGAGAGTCTAGAAATTACTGTTTGGGGTTAAGACCAAGGGCCCCGTGGGGGCTTCCCTGGTGGCTCAGTGGTAGAGAACCTGCCTCCCAGAGCAGGAGACACAGGTTCAATCCCTGGGTCGGGAAGATGCCTTGGAGAAGGGCTAGGCTACCCACTCCAGGATTATTGCTTGGGGGGCTACGTGAACCCCATGGACAGGGGGCCTGGGGTCTACAGTCCATGGACAGGGCGCCTGGGGTCTACAGTCCACGGACGGGGGGCCTGGGGTCTACACTCCACAGACGAGGGGCCTGGGGTCTACAGTCCACGGTCAGGGGGCCTGGGGTCCACAGTCCATGGACAGGGCACCTGGTCCACGGATGGGGGGCCTCGGGTCTACAGTCCATGGACAGGGCGCCTGGGGTCCACAGTCCACGGTTGGGGGGCCTGGGGTCCACAGTCCATGGACAGGGCGCCTGGGGGGCTACGTGGAGTTGCAGGGTCAGACACGACTGAGCACAGTGATTGAAGAGACTCTTGCACAGCATCCGGCGTCAGTGCTGAAGAAACGGTTCACATCAGAAATTTTAATTAAAACTTTACCTAAATTATTCAATGATTGGAGAAGTACATTTGGGATTTTCATTCCACGTCGGCCTTTACAGAGCAGTGAATGTCATGTCAGAGTGATCTGTTCAGGATGCCCTCTGCCCCTGCCCTCCAAAACTAAACTCTTCTGAAATGTTGCTTTCAGGGTGCCAAAAATTAAAGCGTGTACAACAAACCTCAATTTGCAGACCATTAGGAAGTCTTATGTTTTTTACAGGACCATACTGAGTTCACAGCGTCTGATTTCTTTAAAGGAAGCAGAAGGTCCCGGTGTTCTTTGTGGAAGTCGAAGTCAGGGGAGTGGGAAGAAAGAAACCCGCTGTTCACAAGCGCCAGGCCCTCAGCCAGGAACCCCTGGGCCTGGAATGTGAGCTGGAAAGAGAGCAGCCGGTCACACTGGCAGAGATGGGACTTCTCGGAGACTTGGAGCGCAGGTGAAAAATGGCCGTCTGGACGCCAGAGCCACTCAGTAGAAACAAGGATGTCGAGGGCGTCCATGCCTAAGCAGCAGCGAGCAGTGAGCCCGACATTTGAAGGCTTAGAACTTGGGGTTTTGCTGTTTCGATGCTTCTCAGTCCTGCAGAATCTGTTAGTGAAAGTGTCCAACTCTTTGTGAACCCGCGGAACCCCATGAACCGCCTCTATCTGTGGATTCTTCAGGGAGGAATGCTGCCATGGGTCGCCTGTCCGTCTCCAGTAGATTCTGTTAAGCTTTGTCATTCTAAGGGAGTCTGGACAGGGGAGGGGGAATGGACTCCAGCTCTGTGTTTCTGCCCTGGGTAAGGGGCTTACTTGGACGACGTAATAGTCATCGGAACGACGAGTTCTCGATTTCTCGAGACCGGGTCGGGGCCTGGGGCGCATCCTCCATGGCCGCCCGTCGCAGCACGGGGCGAAGCTGGAACGGCCTCCCGGGTCAGCGCTGTGAGCACTGCACTCCAGCCGCAGCACCCACTATCTGTCCCAGGCCTTTCTGCCAGCGCCTGTGTGGACGGTGGTGAGGCCCATTTGGGTGATTTGTATGGATCCCAGGACGTAGGTTTCTGTAGCTGTTGCAGCATTTTGAAAATTCAGGTTCAGTTCTTAACTATTCCAGGGACTTCTGGCATATTCCATGGTTCTCATTTGTAATAAAGGGATAGAAAGGCCTCTTTATCTCAGGGGAGACACATGAACACAGCTTTTTTAAAATAGCAGGTTCTGGGTAAATACAAAATACGGTCATCATCTTGAGCCTCCCAGGCAGTTCGTTGGTTCTGGAGTAAAGGGGGCAAGCGGAGGGCTGGGCCCTGCTCCCTGGGAAAGGCCCTGCTCCCCGTCCTGCGCTAACCTGGGGAAGGCCCACAGCCCGCAGGTTCTGGCGCCTCGTCTGTCGATTGGGAGAGTTTGCAGCTTGGCTTCGAGCCCTCCCTTCGCAGCCGTCCTTTCTGGTCTGTCCTGGGACCACTGACCGGCACCTTCTCTGTGAGAGGCTGTGGGAGCGTGGCTGGCAGGCGCTGGGTCAGGGCTGTGTATTTTTTTATGATTTAGGTTTGTTTATTTTCGGATGTGCTGGGTCCCTGTAGCCGTGGGGGCTTCTCTCCAGCTGTGGCTGGCAGGCGTCGGGTCAGGGCTGTGTATCTGTTCATGATTTAGGTTTGTTTATTTTCTGATGTGCTGGGTCCCTGTAGCCGTGGGGGCTTCTCTCCAGCTGTGGCTGGCAGGCGCTGGGTCAGGGTGTGTATCTGTTCGTGATTCAGGTTTGTTTGTTTTCGGATGTGCTGGGTCCCTGCAGCCGCGTGGCTTCTCTCCAGTGCTGCTGGGCAGGTGCTGCTCTCCAGTTTTGTGGGCCTCTCATTCCGGTGGCTTCTCTGCTTGTGGGGTGCGGCTCCAGGGCCTGGGGGCCCCAGTGGTCTCGGCTCCGAGCTCCGGCGCGCAGGCCCAGCAGTGGGTCGCATGGGCTTAGTTGCTCCGCGGCCCGTGGGATCGGCCAGGACCAGGGATGGAACCTGTGTCTCCTGCACTGACTGGCAGGTTCTTTTACCACCAAGCTGCCAGGAAAGCCGTGTAATTCAGAAGACAGCCGATGGCCCAAGCCCTCGTGACTGATCAGAAACTCTGCCCAGGGAAGGCCCAGCTGAACATGAGCTGCTGGGGCTTCGTCCCAGACTTGCTCCTCGAGGTTCTGCCTCTTCAGGAGTCGCTGTGATGAGACCCCTGTGACGAGGCCTGGGTGGTCTTGTACTTACGTAGGAGACCTGTGTGGAAGTGGTCCACCAGTCCCCAGATTCCTGTGCTGTCTGGGGAGGTGGGACGACCCATGGGGGGCTGACGCCCAGGCAGGTGGCCCCTTCCCTCCCCTCCCCTTCCTTCTCAAGTCCCGAAGGCTGGCTGCAGCTATTGGATGAAAAGACATGGATGCCGAGATGAGTGATAATAAACTTGGCCACCTTGAACTTGGGGAACTTGCAGTGCCCACTTAGTCTCCGAGTATTTTCCACCTCCACCCCAGTCAGCACACCGGCACCTCCTCTCCCTCCTGGGGCTACACCCAGCCTCCTGGGCCCGTCTGCTCCCATCCCCCCGGAGAACCGGGCAGCCTGTAGGCGTCACTGCCTGCTTTCTGCTTCTTTGCTTTGTTCTCGTCTTATCACCAGCGTGCACATGTAAGTCATCATCCAAACCAGGTCCCTGGGGACAGGGAAGGGGCAGTGCCGCCAATAACTGGGCTGGCACAGTGAGCGTGAGTGGGGCTGTCCAGGACACGCGGGCGCCCTGCTTGTCACCTGCGCCTGGTCAGAGCGCCGGGACGGTGGGGACAGTCTTTATGCCTCCTCATCCGTCGGCGCGACAGTTTCTGAAACAGTGAATGAGATCGTTGGGTGCGTGTGGGGCAGGCGTGGTGAGTCCCTGAGGGGCTGAGCTTCCGGGCTTCCCAGGCGTGCCTGTGAGGTCAGTGCTTTGGAGAGTCACTGAATCCTCCTGATGGTTCCAGGGACCCTTCCTTGCTCACAGAGGAGGCTGTGCTGTGTAGAGAAGCTCAGTGTTTGCCTGGAAGTGAATCGTAAGCAGCTGGAGGTGGGGTTCAAACCCAGAGTGCACTCATGCAGGGGCGGGGTGAGGGGCCAGAGAGCACGGCTGTCTGTCACCCTGGGTGCTTTCCTGAATCTCAGGATCTCGGGCTTCCCTGGTGGCTCAACTGGTAGAGAATCCGCCTGCAATGCAGGAGACGCCAGTTCGACTCCTGGGACTGGAAGAAAGGATAGGCTACCTACTCCAGTACTCTTGCCTGGAGGATTCCATGGACAGAGGAGCACAGTTCACGGGGTCACAAAGAGTCTGGCAGACAGAGCGACTCTCACTGCACACTGGCACGGTCCGTTAGAGTCCCAGATAGAGACAAGCTGTTTTCTGTTTATTGCCAGCAAAGGAAGACAAATTTGATTATAGGGTTATAGAAGATGAGTGCCGAACAAAAGGTATGATTATGCGTTTATTTTCTCCAAGTCCCCCCATCTTTTAAAATTGTCACATTTTAATCCCACGAAGAGGTGATCCCTTAGCATCAACGCCAAAGTCAGCACTCTCATCTGCTGATCACACTGCCTGCCCTGGCCTGTAGTCACCAACAAAGCTAGGATTGGGGGGTGAAGAAGACCAGCGCCGCCTGAGACGGTTTTGAAAGAGTCCTCCTCTGTGGGGGCCGGTGCTGGGCTTGAGCCTGGGAGACACAGCCTCGCCTGGTGGTTAGGGGGCAGCTCTGGGCTCAGACTGGCCAGGTTCACGTGCCAGCTCTTCCACCTCTGACTCGGGTCTCGGGCAGATCAAGCCGCCCCCTCTTCCTCTGCTGCTGCTTCTGTGGGGTACAGATAATACCACAAAGCATGCTGATTGTGAAGCAATTAAATCAGTGTATGGAGCTCTTAGAATGGGGCCTGGCGAAAGAGCAACACTGTAGCCCCTTTACTTGCCTATTATATGTTGCCTTTTAAAAGGCTGCTAGATTGATACAGTAGAAGAGTTACCATCTAGTGGTCCAGGCCTTTGGGATCTAGGGCAGTGCAGCCTAAAAACCAGATGGTGGGTTTTCTCCTTACAGGTGTTTCTGGGGGCACGAGGCAGTCTCCTGAAACTGCCTGCCTGAGGCCAGCACGTAGCAGGCATCTAATACTTTTGTCAGATTCAGCCGACTTGTAAAATGTATGGTCGTTCAGTCGTGTCTGACTCCTGCGGCCCCGTGGACTGTATTAGCCCACCAGGCTCCTCTGTCCATGGGATTCTCCAGGCAAGAATACCGGAGTGGGTTGCCACTTCCTCCTCCAGGGGATCTTCCCCACCTAGGGCTCGAACTCACACCCCCTGCATTGGCAGATGGATTCTTTTCCACGGAGCTACTGGGAAGCCCTTTATAACGCCCAGTGTGTAAACACGGGAGAGAAAGAAGCGACCCGGAAGCCGAAGCTGAAGAGATGAGAGTGTGGACGGAGGCTGGGCGTGGTCGAGGCTGGGCGTGGTCGAGGCTGGGCGTGGACGGAAGCTGGGCGTCGGGACTCGCGTGTGCCTCATTTGAAGGCCCCGCCCGCGGGGGCTTGCTGTGTGAGAGTCTCCTGGAGCCTCACTTAGAGGCGCAGCCCCAGCCTGAGGTTCTGACCCGGTGGGGCTTGGGCTGCGCTTCAAGGCAGGTGCTCTGTGGACCAGACTCGGAGAAAAGCTGTGTTTAAGTTGTACTGGAGTGTGGTTCACAGTGTTGTCTCTGCTGCAGCAAAGTGAACCAGCCGCGTGTACACAGAGGCCCTCTTCTTTGGGTTTCCTTCTGGGAGGTTGCCCAGAGCGCCGAGCGGCGTCCCCGGGGCTCTGCCGGGGGTCCGTCAGTCGTCTTACCCAGAGCCGTGTGTGTGTGTGTGTGTGTGTGTGTGTGTGTGTTGGCCCCATCTCCCAGCTCATCCTCCCTCCCCCCCTACTTGGTGTCCGTTGCGTTTGCTCTCTACGTCTGTGTCTTTTTACAGATAAACTCACCTGCACTATTTTTCTAGACTCCACATTTGTGTGTTAATCTGCGGCGTCTGTTTTTCGGGCTCCCTCCACTCTGTGTGGCAGCCTCTAGGTCCTTGCACGTCTCTCCAAATGACTCAGCTTCGTTCCTTTTTATGGCTGAGCACATAAACAGAAGTAGTGAGTGGCACATTTACAGTTTGAGAGGTGGTAATTTCGGTTATGAAGAATTTAAGAAATTTTTAGCTGGATCTTTATGTTACGTATATTTATTAAGACATTCTGAAATCACTACATTTTGCTCTAAAAAACCCTCACAGCCCACATGACTTTAGCAGTTGTCTGGACAGTTTCCCTAGGAAGTGAGTTGGGCGGGTGAGCAGCCGTGGCGAAGGGCAGGAAGGGGGATGGGTCAGTTCATGGCTCACACGCAGAGAAGACATAGAGCTACTGATGTAGACCCTGAAAAGGCAGAAGTCTGTCTGCAGTCATGGGAAGATACTCGACACGTGGGCCAAGGAGGAGGCAGGTGAAGGAGCGTCACGATGAACACGATGGCGCTGATGCTCCCTGAAAACTCATCGCTGGGCAGACACTCAGCGCGGACCGTCTCCTTCATCCTCACGCTGACCTTGTAGTTTGCCCTCATCCCTGTTTGCTGGTGGATGCGTGGCCCAGCGGGGACCCAGCTCGGCGAGGTCACACGCCTGAGAGAGGCCCCCATGGCTCGTGTGCCTGAACTGGCGTGTGATTCTGACTCTACGCTGAAAGATGCTTTTAAAGGGTCTATGAGTATATACCCTGAAACGTCCAGGATACCAAGTGGTGAGAATTTGGTTTTATTTTCCCCCTTCTCTATGCTTTATATTGTTTCTGGCTGTGCTGTGAGGCTTATGGGATCTTCATTCCCCAGCCAGGGCCCCCTGCAGTGGAAACTCGGAGTCCCCACCGCTGGACGGCCCAGGAATCCTTCTCTGCTTCTCTTCATTCTCGAACTTTTTTCCCCCCAGCCACTAGTTTAGTAACAACACTGACGTAAACCAGCAGCCTCGTAAACACTTGCTAAATGTGTAGAGCTGGTTATTGGTTATTGCGTTTCCCCTTTGGCAGTTACGTGGTGACCATCACAGAAGGGAAACCCAGTTCCTGCTGAAGCTGCAGAGAAGGTGCCGTGGAAGTATTTTCCTCCCGTCCCCCTGGTTTGTAGCATCAAGTGTTTGAGGCCTGAGCGTAGGTGAGAAGCCACATGAAATGGTCCTCAGGTTTTTAGCATCTAATCGGTCAACCAGCCCTCGGTTCAAGGAGAGCAGGGTCACCGGTCGGCACTTCACCTGCAGAGTCGGGTGTGGGCGGGGCTCCGCCTCCCCTCCCGCTGGCATGTCGGCCTCGTGCCCTCGACCTTCCCGGGCAGAGCTGCTGTGGCCATCTCGGGGTGGGTGGGGGCTTTGCCCCTCGTGTGCTGCCTGAGGCGGCTTCCTCCTGGGCTTTCCCACCCAGCCCGCCTCCACCAGGCCCCGCAGTGCCCAGCGCTGGACCCGCTTCCTCCCCGCGGTCTGTGCCACGCGGTGCCCGGGGCGGCCTCAGCGTCCTGTCGCGGGGGCGCTGAAGGCTGGGCCCCTGAGACTGCTGGGCTGCTCCTCTGTCCTGGCCCGTTGCTCTGAGGGTCGAGCGGATGTGGCCTCGGCTCCCCCATAGTTTCCATGGGATCAGCCCAGCCTCGCGGACCCCCTGCTGTCTGATTTGCTCCTTCTTCCTCCAGCCCCCTCTGCCCCGCAGCCCCCGCACTAATCAGCTAACAGACGAGTCTCGGTTCAGCCCCTGGGAGCAGATCTCAGGGTCTGTGGGCGATGGGGTGCACCCCCGCGAGGACATCAGGACCCCGTGTCTTGCTGAGCGTTCTGCCCCCATGACCCTCACCCTTTCTGGGTTGACCCTCCGTTCCTTGGCATAGCCTCCAGGTGGGCCCCAGCCTCGTGGGGGCGACCGCCCTCGGGTGGAGGGGTCTGTGGGGTTCTGTTTCTCCCCTTGCTCTCTGTGCCTCCCAGGAGGCTAAGGCTGAGCAGCAGGAATTGTCCCAGGCCCACCAGCACGCAAGCTGGTGTGGGTCGAACCCAGGGACACGGGTTCCGCTGTTACCACTCTCACTGATCACTGTGAATGGCTGAGAGGGGAAGTCGAGGATCGCTGACACACACAGGAGTTTACCCAACATATTTTAGCATGAAAGTTCTGCTGTCTTTTTTCCCTCTGCCACACATGCTATTTTTAGATAACAGATATTCAGCTCAGTTCAGTCGCTCAGCCGTGTCTGACTCTGCTACCCCATGAATCGCAGCACACCAGGCCTCCCTTGTCCATCACCAACTCCCGGAGTTCA
>SJYV01054081.1:0-12636 GCA_006410875.1 Neotragus pygmaeus | reverse complement strand
AAAATTCTTGGAGAGACTCCAAGAGATTGGAATAGCAGACCACCTTACCTGCCTTCTGAGAAATCTGTATGCAGGTCAACCAGCAACAGTTAGAAATGGACATAGGAAAGGAGTGTATTGTCAAGGCCGTATATTGTCACCCTGCTTATTTAACTTATGCAAAATATATCATGCAAAACATTGGGCTGGATGAAGCATGAGCTGGAATCAAGATTACTGGGAGAAAGATCAATAACTTCAGATATGCAGATGATACCATTTTCATGGCAAAAAGTGAAAAGGAACCACTTGATGAAAATGAAAGAGGAGAGTGGAAAAGCTGGCTTAAAACTCAATATTCAAAAAACTATGATCATGGAATCTAGTCCCATCACTTCCTGGGACTCTTGAGAGTCCCTTGGACTGCAAGGAGATCCAACCAGTCCATTCTGAAGGAGATCAGCCCTGGGATTTCTTTGGAGGGAATGATGTTGAAGCTGAACCTCCAGTTCTCTGGCCACCTCATGCAAAGAGTTGACTCATTGAAAAAGACTCTGATGCTGGGAGGGATTCGGGGGCAGGAGGAGAAGGAGACGACCAAGGATGAGATGGCTGGATGGTATCACTGACTCAATGGACGTGAGTCTGAGTGAACTCCAGGAGTTGGTGATGGACAGGGAGGCCTGCCGTGCTGCGATTCATGGGGTTGCAAAGAGTCTGACATGACTGAGTAACTGAATTGAACTTTCTTTACGCTCAGAGCTAATGATTACACAAGAAAACAACATATTCTTGCTCAAGGGTATGTTTTTCCTTAAGCTCTGTACTAATATATAACAACAATGTATCTTGCTTGAGGATGTGTTTCTCCTTCTTAACAAAAACTTTCTGACTAAACTTATTATTTCATTTTGTGGGAGTGGGTCTGGTTAAGACCTTTCTGTTGTTAGTAACCAACTGAAAAAGTATATTAGGCCTTAATCAGACTAGAGAGTGGGGCACTCTCTGCCCCTCCTGATGTCTATGGCAGAAGATTTCTTTCTCTATTTCATTGTACTAAAACTGCAGCAGCTGCTGCTGCTACTGCTAAACTCTGCTACACAAAAGTTCTGAGTGATCAAACCTCATCTCTGGCCCTGGATTGAAATTCTATCCTCCGGAGGCCACAAATCTGATGCCTTTGACCATAAGCTATGTACACATAAGTACACATGCTTAACTGTTTACCCCTTCAACTGCAGTGCAGGAGATCCCAGTTCAATTCCTGGGTCAGGAAGATCCCCTGGAGAAGGGATAGACTACCCACTCCAGTATTCATGGGTTTCCCTGGTAACTCAGATGGTAAAGAATCTGCTTGCAGTGCAGGAGACCTGGGTTAGGAAGATCTCCTAGAGAAAGGTATGGCAACCCACTCCAGTATTCTTGCCTGGAGAATCCCTGTGGAAAGAGGAGCCCATCAGGCTACAGTCAATGGAGTGGTGAAGATTCGGACATGACTCAGTGACTAAACAGCACAGCACACAGGTATTTCTGGAGATGGGAGAGATCTGGTCAATGCATAAAGCAGATATACAATGCAGAGCAGAGAGAGAGGAGGCCAAAAGGCAGAGAAAATTTTTTTATGTTTATGCTTTGTCTTGCCATAAAACATGAGCTTTTTTTCACAAAATAAAACAAGATTTTACTACACGGAACTTAAAGTGAACATTGTTCCATATCTGGAACTTCATTGCATTCATTTTCTCATTCTTTCCTCATCTTTAAAAATGCCAATTATTTATATATTTGACCAACATTATCTTCCTATAGATTAGGTAACCTATAATTATCTTTCAAAATAGCTAATCCATCATTTCTTAGGTTCTGATTCTGTAGGTCTTCATTGTGTGATATATTCTCCACTCTATCCTCCTTACTGTAAAAATGATGATTTTACTTATTGATGTTGCTAATGTAGGTTTAAGCTTTGAGGTGATCTTGCTTTTCTAATCAAACATTTTACTTAATTTTGCCAGCTCCCTTTAAACTCTTTATGTTCTTTGTTTATTCTTATAATTCACTTCATAGCTATCATAGTCTCTTTAATTTCCTTAAAAGTTCAAACACCTGCTTTTTTCCCAATATCTTAGATTATACATTTAACTAAATACTCCTCATTTGTCCTTTACATGCTATATCTGTTTTTTATTTTTATTTATTTATTTTTTGTCGATTTGTAACTTTATAGAGTTACCATGAATTCTTTGCTGCGCTTGTTGTTTTTATACTGTTTAATTATGACTTAGAGAAGTTCCATTCATTCCTGTTAACTGCCCCAAAATAATGTTGATGGCTTGTATTTTATTTCCCCACCTTGTTTAAACAGATGCTGTTGGAATCTTCTCCTGATTCTTTAAACTGGATGCTTTAGTTATTCACTTGCTTGAAGGAAGCTGTAAATAATGCCTGAGGCAAAGGGCAGCTCCATTTTGAGCTTATGTCTTCCCACTTTCTTTCCAAATCAATTGACCCCCTCCTAAGGAGAATTTCTGGATTTTGCCATTTTTCCAGCTTTGGCAAAAACAATCGGGTTTTCAGTAACTTCCTTTGAAAAATCTTTCTATGTAGAACTCTTGTCAGATTGAGCTTCATATCTGACTAAGTTATATTGGTATAACTAGGTTATATTGGTAACTTAGTTAAACTGCAGCAGGAATAACTGTGTGTAACACAATGTTACAAGTACTGTTACTTTCACATCTACAACTACTAGTAGTACCTACATTTCTACTATAAGGATGATCCCCACCAATTCTAATGAAGGAGATGAGGAAAATGAGGTACATCTAATTTATTGGCACTTCAGCAGAACATATTTTAGAATCATTTTAACTGGTAAAATAATGTTGACTATTGACAGACATCAACATTTTCGAAAGGAGAGATTTTTTTAAAGGAATTCTACAGTGTCATCTTTTTCATGTTCCTATACTACATTGATATTATTATCATTCTTTTGAATGTTTATAATATTTTTAGGAATTAAGAAGCAGATAAAATAGTGAATATATCAAACATATTGTATTGTATTGAACATATTGTATTGAACTCTGACAACTCTGACCTGTACTCAAAACAAAAATCAGGAAGAAATATGAAATACTCTACTTAAACAAATTACCTAAACGTTTATAGAATGTGTAAGACCTGGATTTGAATCAGAATTAAAAACAAGCAATATTTTAAGCTAGATGTATCTGATTAAACTACATAATAAAACTTATCTTACATTAATAGAGTCCAATAGATAGCCTAAACTTAGGATATAAGACATGTGGTCTAGATCAATTTAGATACATCTGTTCTTTTCTGGAACTTTAGTGACTGGTAAAGTAGGAGGGTAGGGCTTCTTTTGCCAGTTATATATTTGCTTAATAATTAAGAATATTGATGGTGTAGTTTAATTAATACCTTTGAAGTTTTTATATGACTGTCAAGGTTTAGGTCCCTAATTAGGAATAAGGATCACCCATTAACATCCCGAGGATTGTTGGGTGACTTTGTTTAATGCAATGAGTGGTCTTAACTTATTTGCTGCCCATGCCTCCTCCTACAAAAAAGCACAGAAGTACGGTTGGAAAGGGCAGTTTTGTATCTTGCAAGGAATAAGATACAGGTCTAGTCAAGACTATGGTTTTTCCAGTAGTCATGTATGGATGTGAGAGTTAGACTGTGAAGAAAGCTGAGCGCCGAAGAATTGATGCTTTTGAATTGTGATGTTGGAGAAGACTCTAGAGTCCCTTGGACTGCAAGAAGATCCAACCAGTCCGTTCTGAAGGAGATCAGTCCTGGGTGTTCTTTGGAAGGGATGATGCTAAAGCTGAAGCTCCAGTACTTTGGCCTCCTCATGCAAAGAGTTGACTCATTAGAAAAGACTCTGATGCTGGGAGGGATTGGGGGCAGGAGGAGAAGGGGGTAACAGAGGATGAGATGGCTGGATGGCATCACTGACTCGATGGACGTGAGTTTGACTGAACTCCAGGAAATGGTGATGGACAGGGAGGCCTGGCATGCTGTGATTCATGGGGTCGCAAAGAGTCGGACACGACTAAGTGACTGAAATGAACTGAACACTACTTTGTGGACCACTAGCAGAACACTTACTAGAGAACTGTTTTTCCTACAGCAAAATACTGAAGAACAGACAGGTACCAATTTTCTATGGGCTTGAAATGAAATCACTCAATGACATCACCATAGGGCCCATAAGATCCACATGACCAAAGTCAGGGATGACATAGAATGATATCATATGCTGGTCCATATGTTTGTTAAGATTATGCCTTATTTTGTTACATTTAAGGATTCTTAAATATGTGGAAAATTCTGAATGACATCAGAATTGAAGATACAAATGTCACTGAACTGAACTGAACTGAAGGATTCATTGTATATTAAAAACAATTTCCCATATCAGAGATATCTTACCTATCAAGTCTATTGCCATTTAATGCTCTCTGCACTAGCCTCAGCTAAACCATTAAGCAAAAAAATTCTCAATTTTCTGCTCATATAATTACTAAAATAAATATCAGTGACCAGATTGAACTAGGAAATAACATCAAAAGGGAGATAATGGCCAGGGTACGTGCAGAGCAAAAGCCCAATGTAATACATTAATTTAGGTTAAATGACCACTCGATCTAAATTTGATAAAAATTAAATTCTAATTAAAAATTAATATAGTTGCTGATTTCAGAATTTTAGTATACATATAAATTTAATAATTATTCTACATTACTTATTCATTAAATGCTAATAAATTTCTAGATTTAAATGATAAATCAAAGTTCTATTTTATTTTACTTTTAGTTTCTTCAATATTATCATGACAACACTGGATAGACACTCATAAATTTTGTAAGTGCTCATTAAAAGCTTATATAGAAAAGTTGCATAATTTTAAACATCATGAATAAAAACAATAATTAAGATAAGAATAATATTATAAAATATGTTCTGTTTGAGGCTGAGAAGACCAGTTTAATATAATTTATTTTTTCATGTAAATTAAGGGAAAAGCAAAAACTGAGCAAAGGAAATGTAGTTTAAAATACATAACAAAGAAAGTAAAACAAAATGAAAATACATAACTATGAAAAGCCATCATTTAATTAAAAATAAATAAAAATTAATATATAGTGTGATTAAAAGTATCTCATAAGACACTAACGATGGCCATATTTGTCTGTCTGGGAAGCAATTTCACAGTAAGTGTTAAGAGCCTTTAAATATGCATGCTTCTTCATGCAGTAATTTTATAAACAAACTCAATGGAAATAAGAAAGAATATGACCAAATTGTTACTTCTTTGTTATAAACTGGAAAAATTAAACCATTTTAAAATTTTCAGCTAAATATACTATTAACTTCCATAGATTAAAATATTAGTTGATCATTTAAACAATATTTTTTGATAACGTACTGGGAAAAGGAATAAAACAAAATGTTAATGTAAAGCAGCATAACATAGTTTACAAAAAAGTGTTTTCAAAACAGTAAAACTAGTAGGCATAGATTTATTTTTTAGTAGTCTAATTACTGTGATTTTAATTGTTTTATTTCTTATAGCTGAATTTTGAAAATTACCTAACAGGTGCATTGAAGATCTGGCCAAGATGATAGAGTAAAGTGTGTTCATCTTCTCCTGTGGGAACTTCAAAATAGCAACTAACCGATGAACAGTCCTTGAAAGGAGAATGCTGAATCTCACCACAAAAAAAGACACTCCACATCCAAGGGCAAAGGAGAAGCTTCAATAGGACAAAAGGATGGGTGAAAATGCATTTAGAATCAAACCACATACCCACGAGAGATATTCAGAGGACTCACACAATACCTTGTATGCACCAGGACCCAGGAAACCCATGAGAAATTTTCCAAACTGGGAAAGGAGTATGTCAAGTCTGTATATTATCACTCTGCTTATTTAACATATGTGCAGAGTACATCATGTGAAATGCCGGACTAGATGAAGCACAAGCTGGAATCAAGATTGCTGGGAGAAATATCAATAACCTCAGATATGCAGATGATGCCACCCTTATGGCAGAAAGTTAAGAAGAATTAACAAGCCTCTTGATGAAAGTGAAACAGGAGAGTGAAAAAGCTGACTTAAAACACAACATTCAAAAAATGAGGATCATGGCATCCAGTTTCATCACTTCCTGGCGAATGTATGGAGAAACAATGGAAAGAGTGAAATACTTTATTTTCCTTGGCTCCAAAATCACCTCAGATGGTGACAGCAGCCATGAAATTTAAAGACGCTTGCTCCTTGGAAGAAAAGCTATGACAAACCTATACAGCATATTAAAATCAGACATTACTTTATGGACAAATTTCCATCTAGTCAAAGCTATGGTTTTTCCAGTAGTCATGTGTGGATGTGAGAGTTGGATCATAAAGAAAACAGCACCAGAGAATTGATGCTTTTGAACTGTGATGTTGGGAAAGACACTTGGACTGAAAGATCAAACCAGTCAATCCTAAAGCAAATTAGTCTTGAATATCCATTGATGCTGAAGCTGTAGGTCCAACAGTTTGACCACCTGATGGGAAGAACCGACCCGTTGGAAAAGACCCTGATGCTGGGAAAGATTGAAGGCAGGAAGAGAAGGGGATGGCAGAAAATGAGATGGTTGGATGGCATCACTGACTCAATGGACATGAGTCTGAGCAAGCTCTGGGAGTTGATGTTGGACAGGGAAGACAGGCATGCTGTAGTCTACGGGGTCCCAAAGAGTCAGACACAATTGAGCAATTGAACTTAACTGAACTGAAAACAAAAATTTGTATTCATTGTAAGGGATATCAAGATGAAGGAGTGGGAAGATGCTGAGCTCACTTCTCCAGTGAAGANTTGGAAAAGACCCTGATGCTGGGAAAGATTGAAGGCAGGAAGAGAAGGGGATGGCAGAAAATGAGATGGTTGGATGGCATCACTGACTCAATGGACATGAGTCTGAGCAAGCTCTGGGAGTTGATGTTGGACAGGGAAGACAGGCATGCTGTAGTCTACAGGGTCCCAAAGAGTCAGACACAATTGAGCAATTGAACTTAACTGAACTGAAAACAAAAATTTGTATTCATTGTAAGGGAGATCAAGATGAAGGAGTGGGAAGATGCTGAGCTCACTTCTCCAGTGAGGACATCAAAAATACATATACATATTAAGCAACGTTGAAAAAAATCTGGAGACTGTCAGTAAAGCTTTTCTACAACCAAAGCTGTAAAGAAAGATCCAAATGAAACCAAGTAATTTAAGGGAGGAGGTCAAGTCCCACACCCCTAGCAGAGGACATGAAAGAGGAAGGACATATCAGGGGCTCACGGAATGAGTAATTCAAGCCACATATTGTGTACTCCATGCCTGGGGTCTGACACAGGGAAAATGAGTACTATTAGCTCGTTTGAAAATCAATGAAAACTTACCAGGGGGCTGTCAGAAACTGAATGTGCATATGCTTATTCCTGGGAACAACATAGTACAGATTGTTTGGACAACATCAGGCATACAAACACTCTTATTATAAGGGTCCAAGAAGGAGAAGAAAATTAAAAGAAAAAAAAGGTTGAAAGTGTATTTTATAAAATTGTGATTTGCAATTTCTGAAAACTGCAGAAGAAAACAGATTTCCAGGTATAGGAAGCAAAGAGTCCCAAGCAAGATGAACTCAAAGATACCTATACCTAGATATTTCATAAATGGCAAAATCAATAGATAAAGATCATTTTAAAGGCAGCACACAGGCATGTACAAGGGGACCCCCATAAGGGCATCAGCCTATTTTTAAAAGAGACTTTGCAGGACAGAAGGGATTGGCATGATGTAATGAGTCCTGAGAGGGAACACCCAGGGCCTATGATACAAGCACCATGGCCATCATATTCAGAGCTGAAGGGGAGAGGGGAGTTACCAGACATGCAAAGGTTAGAGATTTCATCAACACTAGCCCAGCCATACAATAATTATTAAAGACTCTTCTTCAAGTCGAAAATAAAAGGTTACAGGAAGAAGAATACATAGAAATGGAAACTGACAGTCATACAATAATATTTGGGGACTTAAACATCCACAAGGAAACACTAATCTTAAATGACACATTAATTATTGGACTTATTTCCAGGAATAAACATATGCACATTCAGTTTCTTACAGCCCCCAGTAATGATTTTCAAAACAAATAGGAATCCCACTTTTATAGCAAACCAAATTCACCCATATATAAAAAGGATCATGTGACATGATCAAGTGGAATTTATTCAAGGGATATAAGGATGGTTCACTATCTGGAAATCAATGAATGTGATATACTACATTAACAAAGAGAAGGATAAAAATCATCTTAGTTGATGCACCAAAAAAAAAAAAAAAGTGACAAAACTCATTCAACATTCAATCATTATAAAAAATTGCACCAAAGCTATTATAGAGGGAACATATCTCAAAGTAATAAAGACTGTGAAAAATCTACAGCTAACATCACATTTAACATTGAAAAGTTAAAAAAAAAATTCTTCCTCTAAAATCAAGAAAAAGTCAAAGATGCCCACTTCCATCACTTTTTAAACATAGGATTGGAAGTCCTAGGATTCAAAACAGAAAAAGAAATAAAAATCATTTAAATTGAAAAAGAAAAAGTAAAACCATCACTATTTGAAGATGGTATGCTACTATATGTAAAAAGCATAAAGTCTCCACCAAAAACTATTAGAACTCAGAAATTAATGAGACATAGATAAAGGATCTAAGATAAATATACAAAAATCTGTTAGTTTTCTATACATTAATAATGAACTATAAGAGAAACCAAGAAAACTTTTTTCAAAATTACATCAAAAAAAAAACACAAATAAAATAGATTAAAATATACTTAACCAAGGAATCTGAAGGACCTATACTCTGAAATCTATAAAACATTGATGAAGAACATTAAAGATGATACAAAAAACTGTAAAGATTTCCCAAATTCAAGGTTGGAATGATTGATATTATTAAAGTGACCAGGTTATTCAAAACAATCTACAGATTCAATGCAATTTCCATTAAAATGCCATGAAACTTTAAAAGAACTAGAAAAAAATAATCTGAAAATTCATAGAGAAGCATAAAATACCCTTCATAACCAAAACAATCTTGAAAATAAAGGATAAAATTGAAGGCATTATGCTTCCTGACATCAGACCATACTATAAAGCTACAGTCATCAAAAAAATATGATGCTGGTATAGAAAAGACATATAGATCAATGGGACAGCATAGAGAGCCCAGAAATAAACCCACACACCTACGGTCAATTAATCTATGACAAAGGATATGTACCTATTCAATGGAATATTATTCATCCATTAAAAAGTTAGAAATCTTGCTGTTTATGAAAATATGGATGGACTTAGATGGTATCATATCAAGTGAGATAACTCAAAGAAAGACAAAATACCATATCATTTCAGTTATATGTGGAATCTAAAATGTATACTGAAAGATACATATAACAAACAAGTTGTTGCCAGAGGGGCAGGAGTTAAAGATGGGAGATGAGTGAAATTGGTTAGAATGATTCAGAGACACAAACTTCCAGCTATGAAATAAATGAGTAACAAAATGAAATGTGAAGCATGGGGAATATAGTCAACAATACTGTAATATCTTTGCATAGTGGCAATGATAACTAGACTTATTGAGATCATTTTGTAATGTATAGAAATACTGAATCACTGTGTTGTAGATCAGGAATTAGCATAATATTGTAGGTATTATAAATAACATTTCAAGAAAAAAATGATCAATGTACTTAATCATTAATTTGATTAAATAAATATTCCCTTTCCCATAAAGTGTGAGATAAGATCTATTTCCTGCTTTGTTTATGAAAATTTGTTTTCTCTCTTTGTTGTTCTATTGTTTTAAGGGAAAATGAAGGCATGGTTAGTGAAATACTGAGTGTTCATGTAAATATTTTCTGATTATCTACTATATATAGAACCTTAATTGAGAGCTGAGTGTATATAATAGAAAAGAATATGAGGACAACTTCATTAATTAAAAAGGTAAAAGATGAGGGAGACGAAAAATGAAGACTGAATATTACCCTGAAAAAGCTAAAGAAAGTGAGTTCAAATAATTTAAAGAAAGCTGGAAAAGAAAGAAAGTACTTCCCTCCAGGAGTAGAGATGAAGTGAAAATGGTAGTTCACTGTAAGTTATGGAGGCTAAAGTATGAAAACCTAAGGTCAATGAAGAAACTTTGAAAGATTAGGGTAAATGAAAATAGTGAGTTTTCACCGTTAAAACTTAAAAAAAAAAAAGGCTGAATAATAGAAGATGTTATTTCAAAAGTGGTACAAATACTTGCCATAATTATATATATATATATATATAGTACTCTCAAAGTACTGAGGAGAAAAAATTATTTGATAATATCACTACTTTGTAACTATTGTATTTATTTTTAAAATGAATTTATGTATTCTTTTTACAGAATAAAGTAATAAGATTTAAAACAATAGATGTTCAGCAAATTCAAGGAATCTGAAATACTGAGTGTTCATGTAAATATTTTCTGATTATCTACTACATGTAGTACCTTAATTTGAGAACTAAGAGTATATGATAGAAAAGAATATGAGGACAACTTCACTAATAAAAAAAGGTAAAAGATGAGGGAGAAAAAGAATGAAGACTAAATATTACCCTGAAAAAGCTAAAGAAAGAGAGTTCAAATAATTCAAAGAAACCTGGGTAATTCAAAGAAAATATATACATTGTGCTTATTGGGTATTTTTTTTTGTGCATACTCCAGGCGTTGATGGTGGTGCTAAGTTGCTCAGGCGTGTCCCATTCTTTGTGACCCCATAGATTGTAGTCCACCAGGCTCCTCTGTCCATGGAATTCTCCAGGCAAAAATACGGGTGGGTATCCATTCACTTCTCCAGGTGGTCTTCGCAACCCAAGGATCAAACCCAGGAGGATTGTAGGAGGATTCTTTACTGCTGAGCTACCAGGAAGACCAGGCCTGGACAGCCTCGAGTTAACAGTGTTTCTGAACCATCTTTTCCACCTCATCTCTCCGTATTCATATCAGCATGATCTGTCTGCTGCTTTGGTTTCACGTCAATTCACCATCAATAATGTTTCAACTTCAGGATTTCTTTGGGAGAGGAACCGCACAATTTCACTCTTGCATAACAACTCGGCATAAAAGCTACTCTAGTTCTTTCAGAAAAATCAACCTATATCATCTACCAAGTGACAGTGAAGTTAGTTCAAGCTTACATGATGTATTGGTAACAAAAATATACCATTATAAGAATTCAGGATCTCAGGTAATGTGCTGATTCAATTCTAGCCAAGTGCTGTAGGAACTCAGCACCCAATGATTTGAGAGATACCATCATCCCAGGTCATCATTTTAGAATGTTTCTTTACAAAGATTTAATGGATTAAATAAACATCCTTTCACCTAGGCATATGTTTACAATGATATTGTCACAACAGTGGGGAAGTATCACCATATGGTGTGCATCATATGAGGGTGAACTTTAGACCAGAATTCCAAAACCTTGGAACACTAGGGAAAATGGCTGGGACACTCTTTTCCAGGTTAGCCCTGAAAATGTGCAGGCAGACGCTATACCATCTGAGCCACCAGGGAAGACTGAAAATGTATAGATTACTATAAAGAAGAGAAAGGGATGAAAATATATGACATTTTGATTTGGTATGTAGGTCAGGTGGGGTAAGGAATGTAAGACCCTGAATAAAAAGTCACTTTGAAAATCAAAGGTGTGATGAAAAATGGTGAAGTAGTCTTGAGTGGTAAAATGAAGAGACCAGGTTATTAGGAAAAAACCTAGAAGTATACTATTTATACTTCTGCAAATTTTATACACTATTGCCTTAAAATGTACATTTCATGAACATTATCTTCTTTTAAAAACATGAAAATTTTATACTGTTAGACATTCCATGTCTGGACTCATCTAACAAAAATAACTAATGGAAAACAAAAAGAAATTTGTCTTACTTTCTGTGTATTAGAAGCTGCTCACTTTGTATCCCAAAACTGCTTTTAAATGCCTTCACACTTAAAGGATTCCAATAAACAAGAGCCAGTGTTTAGCACTGTACACACTCATGGTAACAGAAACATGAAGCAGAGGTGCCTCTAGTTTGATGTGGATCACTCAGCTCTCAGTTTCTCTGGAAGCACTCTCTCAGATGAGAGAGATGATTGTGCTGTTCCTTCCTGTTTCTTAGTAAATGCAATAATGTATATATGATCTCTTAGGATTTGATTTTATGGAGAATAGTTGAAATAAGGCTAGATTCTACTGTGATATTTAACTTGTAAATAAAAATGTGAGAAATAGTCTATACTGGTTCATATTCAAGGCCAAAATCTGCTATTAGCCACTAATTCAATTTCAAGTACAATGATGGTGAGGGTCACTTGAGGGAATTTTTTGGCTGGGAGTCTGTGCAGAATGCTGCCACAGCTCAGTCAGGAAAAAAAGCTCTTCTCATGCCTCTAATGATCTGTGAAATGGCATTAACCCAGGATGAGACTCACCTCTGTGAGTCCCATAGAAATTACAAAATGTCCTTCATAGTTTT
>SJYV01054075.1:5756-27122 GCA_006410875.1 Neotragus pygmaeus | reverse complement strand
CCTGGATTTGCCGAGCCTCCCGCGCGCTCGTGTGCTGCCTCTTGCGGTGCCGCCGTCACCGGTGCTGGAGCTGCGCGTGGGCGAGCGCACGTCTGCGTGCGCTCCGTGCGTTGAGCTGCCTGCTCTTCGCTGGCCCCGAGTCAGGTGGCAGTCGCGGGGTGAGGGCAGACCTCAGCCGAAGGGCGCCTGCTAGGTGCCCGGGACAGACACAGCCCCACTGCAGGGGGGCCCGGGGTCCCCAGCGCCTGTTGGAGCTAGCACCATGTGACTGGGCGGGCCTGTGGATGTGCTGGGCTGGGGCTTGCTGTCTGCCTGGGCCACGTGCCTGGGTGGAGCTGCCCCTCGCTGGGTTCCTCGGCCGCCAGAGGAGGCCCTGGGCAGGGCCACCCTGAGCGGCGCGTGGCCTTCGGCCCCGAGGCTCGAGCTGTGGCCACTGCCTTAATGGAAGGAGCATCGTGGGTTTGGACACGCCAGAGCCGAGGATGTCAATACAGTTACGTATGATTTAGGAATCAGACTCCTTGGAANGGGCAGGGCCACCCTGAGCGGCGCGTGGCCTTCGGCCCCGAGGCTCGAGCTGTGGCCACTGCCTTAATGGAAGGAGCATCGTGGGTTTGGACACGCCAGAGCCGAGGATGTCAATACAGTTACGTATGATTTAGGAATCAGACTCCTTGGAAAATGTCCTTTTAAAATTCCTTAATTTCCGCCCTGAAATGTTGATGTCCGGTGTACCGAGAGGAAGCCTCCTGGTCCCATTGGGGTCTGGTCCTCAGCCTGCATTTGTTGTCTTCGGGAGGCGTGGTTCCCAGGAGGGGCGAAGGCAGGGGCCAGAGGCCGGCCTGGAGGGCGCGCGCCCTTTGTGTCCCCTCGTGTGTTCTTAACATCCTTGAGTTTCACAGTCTCTGAAGCGATGGTCTTGCCTCGGGGCCTGGAGACGCTTGTGCTCATTTTTGGGACAAGCTGACCCACCCCCAGCAGCTTCTGCCTCCAGTTGTCCCACTGCTTTTTGTCTTGTGGGCTCCGGGGCCCCCTGAGAGGAGCCATCCGGCAGGGCTGCTCCCACCTGGGGGAGGTTGGTGTGTGAGCATGCGCAGCTCGGGGCGGGGGACACCCGGGGTCCCTGGACGCGTGAGCTGAGGGCTCAGAGCAGGTGACACCCGGGGTCCCTGGATGCCTGAGCTCTGGCGGTGGCGGGAACGCGGCCCGCAGGCAGGCGGAGCCTGGAGGCAGGTGGTGGTGGTGAGGCGGTGGCGGTAGGCAGGGGGACGCACAGGATTTCTTGACTTCGTTTCTAGTTTCCCTGATGACGTGTCCACGTCCTGCTTCATAGCTAAACCCTGAGTTTTCTTGTGTTCTAGATTAAATAGGATTGCGAATCAGGTGGCCATTCAGCGGAAGAAGCAGTTTGTCGAGCGCGCCCACAGCTACTGGCTCCTCAAGAGGCTGTCCAGGAATGGAGCCCCGCTGCTGCGCAGACTCCAGNTCATAGCTAAACCCTGAGTTTTCTTGTGTTCTAGATTAAATAGGATTGCGAATCAGGTGGCCATTCAGCGGAAGAAGCAGTTTGTCGAGCGCGCCCACAGCTACTGGCTCCTCAAGAGGCTGTCCAGGAATGGAGCCCCGCTGCTGCGCAGACTCCAGTCCAGCCTGCAGTCCCACAGAAGCTCGCAGCAGGTACATGGCCCGCCGGGGCCCGGGCGGCAGGCGGAGCCTCCATCCGAGGCACCCTTGGCCCTGCGGTGTGCTGGCTTTTGCTGGCCCTGCCCACTGCGGGTGCACAGGGAGCCTCTGCCCGCCGAGCAGGGGGCGGGTGTGCCGGGGCCTGTGTGCAGGGGGGGGCGGCTGGGCGGAGCACGTGCCTTCCTCTCAGTAGCTGACGCAGGTTCACAGGCTGGCTGACGTTCAGAGCGCTTCTCTGAAAGGTGGGTTAAGGAAGGGAGCCTCCGGCTTCGTGAGCTGTCACAGACCAACGGGGCTTGGCCGCCGCTGGAGCTGAGGGTGGGCTTCAGGCTGAGCGGGGTCTGCACCTCCTGCTGCCCGCGCGCGGCAGGGCTGCCCCGCCCATCGTCCTGAAGGGTTCCAGTCGGGGCAGGCCTGCCTGGCTGGAGGCTCCTGTCCCTGGTCCCACGGCGGGTGACGGCGGCCGCCCAGTCCATCGTGTTGTCCTGAGAGCTGCCGCTTGCCCGCTCCGTGTGCCTTCTTCCCGTGGCTCCTGTGCGGGTCCCGGGCTGTCTGCCGCCCGGCCTGGACGGAGCTCTGCCTCTTCGCCTCCTCAGGCCTGCGGTGCTGACCGCAGGTCATTCAGCATCGCACACACATGAATGCTTGTTTAAAAAGAGAAGCTTGGATTCTGCTATCTTTCTAATGCTTTTTGAAATCCAGAGGAGTGTGACGTTTCTGGGCGACTGCGGGGCGGGCCATGCCCCTGACCCTCCTCTGTCTCCAGGGAAGGAGGCAGCACATGGCCGTGGGGCCGCTCCCTGGGTGACAGGCAGGTCAGGTCCCCCCGCCTGGTGGTCCTGGTGCCTGCAGTGCCGTCTGAGTCCCCTCCCCCGAGACAGGCACCGCTGTGCAGGCTCACCAACCCCGCCCTGCTGGGGAGGCTGAGCCCCACGCACCGGGCCAGAGCCATCCTGGACATGTACAGAGGGGCTGACGGGGCCGGGTGCTCGGCTCCCTGCCTCTTGCCCGCTCCGTGCAGCGTCAGGACCGCTGATGGCTGAGTCCAGTCCTGCTGCCCACCCTGGGGCGGGGATGCTCGTCCTGAACCTTCCGCCCCTCCTGGGCCTTTCCTGGGGAGGCCGTGCACTCCCCTCCTCCCCGCTCGACATGGGCTTTGTCTCCGTCAGGGCTGTTTCAGGACCGGGCCTGTGGGCTGCGAGGGCTGGCTGTGGGCTGGGGGAGCGTCCACGGGGCTGCAGGGCTGGAACCGTGGGGACTGAGGGTGGC
Source organism: Neotragus pygmaeus (assembly GCA_006410875.1). Taxonomy (NCBI): domain Eukaryota; kingdom Metazoa; phylum Chordata; class Mammalia; order Artiodactyla; family Bovidae; genus Neotragus; species Neotragus pygmaeus. The sequence goes on along the minus strand of SJYV01054075.1, from coordinate 24,170 downwards.
TGGCTGGCTTAGTGCTGCCTCAGGAGCTCCAGGAAGGGGGCCAGGGCAGAGCCCGCAGGGCCTTTGGGTGCTCGGAGAGGGTGCTGGGCCTTGGGGGTAGCGAGTTAGGCAGAGGGCATCTTGAGATGGGAGCAGGGAGGCCAGACGGGGGCCTTTGTCCTCAGCCTGGTGACGGCGGAGCAGCGGGAGGTGCCGAGAGTGCAGAGCTGGGAGTCTAGTCTGGGGCTGGGCTGGCGGGGGAGTCGCGTGGGGAGCGGGACTTGGGCCGAGGTTGGGGTGCGTGAGGGGCCTGCCCACACCCCGGGAGCACACGTTCCCAGGGTCAGCACGTGGGTTTGAGAACAGTCGTGTTCTCCTCATGTCCTGCCACACATGATGGAAATTTGTAATGACGGGAGAATTCACGCACAGGACACAGAAGGGTCAGTTCTCTTGGCTGAAGGAATTGGAAGGAACCACAGAGATTCAGACTGAGGTGCAGCTGGGCTTGACCAGGGGCCAGTCCTGACTTGGTGGTAGTGGGCTTAGCGGTGCAGCCCGTGTGGGCAGGGCCACGGGTGGGGGTCTGCCTGCCCTCGCCAGCCTGGAATGGCCGGGAGCGCCCCATCGCAGGGTAGGTGGGAGGGCTGCACTGCCTCTTGCTTCCCACCCTGTCCTAGCGGAGGTTGGCTTCTGGGGGCAGCCCGTTCGTGTTCCACATGGGCTATTGAAGGCTTGGTGTGATTTGATGATTTTTGAAACTTTAAAAATGCTTGGTATTAGTGTTTAACCTGACTCACTAGTCTGTGTGTCTGGGCGTCTGCCCTGAGCTGGGCCCTGGGAGAGGCTAGGTGCAGCCCTTCTCTCTACGGCAGACTTTCCAGTCAGGGACGGACAGACAGACAGGATGAGCCGGGCTGGCGGGATGAGGCGCTTCGGTTGCTGGGTGCTCCTGGCCCCTGCCTCCTCAGTGGTCTGGCCCCTCGGTGGTCTCTCCTGGGCCCATGGAGCCCTGGCCTCTGTAGGTTCCCGTGGTGGTTCCGTCCTGCAGAGCAGGCTGGGGGCCTGCGGGCATGTGCTGGGCTGGGGGTGCGGCTCCTGTCCCACTTGCCCTCGAGTGCTCACGTCCGCCATCTCCCCCTGATGTGCCCTGTGGTGGGAGGGTGTCNCAGGAAGTTCTCCCCTCCATGCCTCTGTAGGTTCCCGTGGTGGTTCCGTCCTGCAGAGTAGGCTGGGGGCCTGCGGGCATGTGCTGGGCTGGGGGTGCGGCTCCTGTCCCACTCGCCCTCGAGTGCTCACGTCCGCCATCTCCCCCTGATGTGCCCTGTGGTGGGAGGGTGTCCCCCATTTGCTTTCCGGTGGCTTTCGGACAGCTGGTTGTCCTGCTGAGCTGGGGCAGGGCCTCCACTGCTGCTGGTGGCTCAGCAGGGCGAGATGGCTGTCCCTCAGGGTCTCCCACCCTTGCTCATGCCCTGGGAGTCGGCCTGATGTGCGGGGTCCTCACGCTGCAGAGCTGGCCTGCTCTGTCCCCAGCCGGGGCGCTGGTCTGACCCAGTTGGTGTTGACCTTGTGGGGTGGGGGGGTTCTGTCTCAGTTCTAGGCACTGGGTGTGCTCCCCTCCTTCCGCGGGTGAATGAGGGCTGGGTTGCAGAAAGTCTTCTCAGAGCTCTCTTGATGGCTGTTTGAAACCAGAAATGACTGCCGTACTCCCCCAGTGTATGGAACCTTCCCGGACTGGTTTCACGTAGGAATTAAAGACTGCTCATGTAGAGTCAGAAAGGCAGGCCCTTCTGTACACAAGAGGCGTGGGGCTTGGCCAGGTCCTCCCCACAGGTTCCTGCTTGGCGGGGGCACTGTGTTGGAGGCAGGGCCTGTGGTCCTGCAGCCTGCAGCGGGCACAGCAGGTGGGCACCAGGGGTTTCTGGGGACTTAACTGCTTTCCTGTGTCTCGTGGGCCACCAGGCTAAACGTCCTTGGAGCTGATACTTTCAGTGTCTGTTTCAGACTGACGGACGAGATGATTTCAGATGCTCTCGGGGAATTTGGTTTTCTGAGCCCACTGTTTAATGTATTTACTGGCCTTGTTTATACAGCTGATGTTACTGTTAACTCTTGTTTGATGTCTGAGAATTTTAAATAATGTAAACACAAGCCGGTGATTGGAATCCGGTAGAGCTGGAGGATGCCGATGGAGGGGAGACTCAGGCCCGGCTCCTTCCCTGCGCCCGGCCTCCTGGGTGGGCCCCTCTGCTGCCTTCCCCAGTAGAGAGAGAGGCCTTGCAACTCTGGCCACGGGTTTTTTGCCTTCAGACCCTGAGGTCCTGGAACGCAGCATCAGCCTTAGTCAGGGTCGATCCTCTCAGAGCAGAGTGCTCCCTGCTGCCAGGGTTCAGGGATTGCACTGGGATAGGGGTTGGGGGCCGCGGACGCAGCCAGATGGCTGCCCTGTTACAGCTTGCTCTGGATGGAGGTGGGCCCCAAGGGGCAGAGGAGGTTGAGTGCGGAGCGTTCTGGAAAGCGGTGCCTGCGCCGCCGTAGCCGGAGCAGGCCCATGGCGGTAGCGGCGCGGCGGCAGGGAAGGGGAGCCTCATGCGTGAGGTTGGACTCAGCTTCCGAGTGGCCTTGACTGGGAGGGCCCCAGACTCCCGACTGGAGCCTGAGTGGGGGGTGTGGGAGGAGCTGTGGCGGGACAGCCCTCAGGTGCGCCGAGGCCGAGGCCGGCGCGTGCAGCGGTGGGAGGGTAGGGCCCTGGGGCTAGGGGCGGGCAGCCCTGAGCCCCTCCAGGAGGCTCTGAGGACCCCAGGCCGTGGGCAGAGCGTGGGGAGGGACGGGAGCGAGGCCGGGGATGCGGGCCCTGGCGGTGGGGTGCAGGTGGCCCCGCACGCTCCCTGCCTGGCCCCACCCCCNGGTAGGGCCCTGGGGCTAGGGGCGGGCAGCCCTGAGCCCCTCCAGGAGGCTCTGAGGACCCCAGGCCGTGGGCAGAGCGTGGGGAGGGACGGGAGCGAGGCCGGGGATGCGGGCCCTGGCGGTGGGGTGCAGGTGGCCCCGCACGCTCCCTGCCTGGCCCCACCCCCGCCGCAGCGCTGGCCTGGAGATGAACCAGCGACGGGCGAGCTTGGCCCGGAGGAGGCTCCCCGGGCGGGAGGCGAGGGGCTGAGCCGCGGAGCCTTACCTGTGTGTGTCTGTGTGGGGGACAAGGCCGACTCCATTCTTCTTCTCAGAGAGAGAATGACGAGGAGATTCAAGCCGCCAAAGAGAAGCTCAAGTACTGGCAGCGGCTGCGGCACGACTTGGAGCGCGCCCGCCTGCTCATCGAGCTTCTGCGCAAGCGCGAGAAGCTCAAGCGGGAGCAGGTGAGGCTGTAGGGGCGGGGCGTCCCGGGGAGGGTCAGCTTGTGCTGGGCCCCACAGTCCTTGCCCCGGCTTCCTCTGAGTGGCCCTCTCTGGTGAGGGGTGCTGGTGGCTTTAGGGGCTGACACTGATCTCTGCCGTGAAGGAGACTGGCTGGGGTGGGGTCTTTGTGGTGTCCAGCGGGTCCCAGGAGGTGTGAGCAGGAGGGGGATACCATATGCTTGTGCCTTTAATGTGGACCTCCCTCGGCCCCTGTACCGAGCTGCGCCCTCGAGGTGGGAGGCGGCTCCCCAGAGGGAGTGTGCCCTCGGACGCTGAGCCCTGGTGCGCTGGCCCCCAGGTGAAGGTGGAGCAGATGGCCCTGGAGCTGCGGCTGACCCCACTCACTGTGCTGCTGCGCTCGGTGCTGGACCAGCTGCAGGAGAAGGACCCGGCCCGCATATTCGCCCAGCCAGTGAGCCTGAAGGAGGTGGGTGTCCTCTCCTCCTGTGCCGGCCTCCCTCGGGTCTGCAGTGATCCAGGGTTTGTGGAGGACCCCTCCCAGTGCGTTTGTGTCCGGCCAGAGGACCCGGGCTGCCCCACGGTACTGCATGGGCATGAAGTGTGCCTGGGTGTGTATGTATGTACATGACGGGTGTCCTGGTTACGTGGAGTGTGTGACTCTGGTTGTGTCTGTAAACGGTTGCTTTGTTCCTTGAAACCAGGTCCCGGATTATCTGGATCACATCAAACGCCCCATGGACTTTGCCACAATGCGGAAGCGGCTAGAAGCACAGGGGTACCGGACACTCAGGGAGCTGGAAGAGGATTTTGACCTCATCGTGGACAACTGCATGAAGTACAATGCCAAGGACACGGTGTTCTACCGGGCCGCCGTGCGGCTGCGTGACCAGGGCGGCGTGGTGCTCAGGCAGGCCCGGCGCCAGGCAGACAGCGTCGGCTTTGACGAGGCCTCGGGGATGCACCTGCCCGAGCGGCCGCCCCCGGCCCCTCGGCGGCCTTTCTCCTGGGACGAGGGTGAGCACGGCCATCCAGGAGCAGGTGGCGGGGCACTTCCCCTGAGCTGGAGTGCAGGCTCAGGAGGCGGGATGCGAGCTGCACGCTGCCTGGAGGTTTCCTAGGAGCCTCCTGAGGACTTGGGTTCGCATCATATCTTTAACCTAGTACACTTGATTAGTGTGATTTTAATGTGAAAGTGACACAGGAATGACAGGGTTGCTTTCACTGGCTTCTCTGTTTGCCGTGTAGCGTGTATCTTACACTCAGCACATCTGTGCTGAGAGCATCCACGTTTCTGGTGCCCACTTGAGAGGTGCGAGAGCCGTGGCCCGAGTGGGGCAGCAGGTCGCCCTGATACAGACCAGGGAGCAGTGTTGCTCGGGCTGTGTGTGCAGGTGGGCCTGGGGGCCTGTGAGGAAGTCCTATGGCAGAGGAAGTCCCTCGCAAGGGAGCAGGGAACAGGTGCAGGCCCTCCCTGCCGGGGTCCCTGCCCACCTCACGAGGCGGCCTCGGGGGGGACGCCATGTCCGCTGGCTCTCCCGGGTCCTCGGAAGCGGACCTACCTCCTCCCCCACCTGAGCGCTCTGGGTCGGGAAGGGGTGCCAGCCTTGCAGGACGTGGCCGGGCGAGTCACCGTGAGACTCTGCGTCCATTTCTGCGCCCAGGTTTTCACGAAGGGTGGCCTGGGGCGAGGCGTGCGGCTGTGTCCCCTCTGTGCTTGGGCGGCCCCAGGCCCTCCCCGCGGTGTCCTCTGCCTGAGGGGCTTTCGGATGAGATGGGGCTTCTTGCTGTGAACCTTCCTGTCTGTGGCGGTCTGTTAGGACGCGTTCTTGCTTGGTTCCCTGTACTGGCGTCTTGCTCTTCTCACAATGAGGCGGGCGCTTTAGGGAGAGGTTTCCCTGTGGGTCGAGTGGCGTCTCTTGTCTGATGGCGGCGCTGCTGTGGTTTCTGTCCCAGTTCTGTTTGCAGGGGACTCTGTGCTCAGTTTGTTAGCCGCCTCTCCCTGATTCAGGGTTGTCTACTTTATACATTTGGTGTTTGGCTGAAATTGAAATTTTGTTGAGGATTTCTTATACCCCAAACTCCGAATTACCTGTGAACTTTGCAGCCCAGTTTAAAAAAAGCCGCATAACAACCTGGGGCTGAGACTCAGGCTCAGACGCACGGGGTCCCCGAGCTGGTGCCCCTGGCGAGTCTGGACCTCCTTCCGGCCTTTCTTCACCTGGGCACCTGGTCTCGGTGGGAGGGCTCAGTGGCCCAGGGCGTGGCCCCGGCTCCTGTGTTTGCTAGAGGCGCCCAGCCGCTAGGCGCCATGCGAGGGTAGGGCCCTGGGATCCCTGGTGAGGTGGTCTCAGGTTGGCGGCGCCCATGTCGCGGCTGATGGCCGTGTCTCTGCCTCCAGTGGACAGGTTGCTGAACCCCGCCAGCAGGGCCCACATGGTCCTGGAGGAGCAGCTGAGGGAGCTCCTGGACATGCTGGACCTCACGTGCGCCATGAAGTCCAGCGGGTCACGGAGCAAACGGGCCAAGCTGCTGAAGAAGGAGATCGCCGTCCTGCGGAGCAAGCTGAGCCAGCAGCACAGCCAGCCCCCGGCCGCGGAGTCAGGTACTGCAGGCTCGGAAGAGGACGGTGCTCCGCGGGGGCAGGAGGCTGCGGAGGAAGGTAAGCGCTCGGACACGCTCCGGGCTGAGGCTGGGGTAGTCCTGTCTGCGCTGCATTTGGCCGCTTAAAAACATTGGGGGTGAAATGAGATCTGCTTCTCGAGCATGGTTCAGGTTGTCCACAGCCTTGCAGGGCGGTCGGAGAGTGAGGGGCTGGTGTGCCAGGGCGGGAATGTGGAGCAGAGTCTCCCAGCAGGTGCCCGGTGACCCGGCGAGGCTGCGCGGGGGGAGGACCGTCTCAGCTCCTCTCCCAGGCGTGCAAGGCAGCAGGGCCCTCCAGTGGCCCCGTGCCCCTGTGGGTGGGATGCGAATGGGGGCCCCTCCCTGGGGACAGCCCCTGGCTCAGCCTGGGCTCCCGGAGGTGCCCTTCAGGTGCCCTTTGGGCGGGTGGAGGGTCGCCCCCTCCTGCCCGCCTCTCCTCACTTGAGAGGTGGGCGTTTCAGCAGCAGCACAGGCCGTGGGGTCAGGCTCCCTCCCTGCACGGCTCTTAGCAGCTGCGTGTGGTTTTTCTGAATTTTTACGACTTTGTCCAAATAAGAACAACAAAGCAGTTAATAAAGGACACAGAAAGCTGCTCTGCTGCCCACCCCTTGGAAAGGACCAAGGTCTCTGCGGGTGTGTGCTGGCCTTGCGGCCCTGCCGTGTCCTGGCAGTGATGCCACGTCTCTCTCTCTGGTGCCCGTGAGCGGGTGGACCACTCTGGTCCGGTGGTGTCCTGCGGTCCAGCTGTCTGAGGAGCAGCGGGTAGGACCTGGATCCCCACACTTTCTCTGCTCGGAGAAGGTGGCCATGCGGTGGGGCGGGGCCCCCCGTGGCGCCCTCTGCCCGGGCGGCCGTGTGCCAGCTGCAGGCTCTGGAGCGTCCCTGCTCGGGGGCGGGACCCGCACGTGGACTGGAGGGTCCGGGGCCTCCCTGCCATCAGCACACTGGCCCTGCCTGTGGGTTTGGCTCCGAGCAGCCCTTCTCCCGGGGGCCTTCGGCAGCCGGGTCGTGCTGGGCTCCCCGGCTGTGCCCCCCTGTGCCCTCAGGGCTCTCAGGGCATAGGGCGGCCCCTCCTGCCAGCCACCCCTGCTGCCCCTTGGGGTGAGGGCGTGCGTCTCCCTTCTTGGGGGAGAACGGGCCACCAGGTTGGTTTTACCATCGCCCCAGCAGTGGGGCTGCTTCTCTGAGTTCTCCCGCTATGTGGGTGTTCCCGCAGGCCCCTCATACTGCTTCTGGGGCTGGGCGCGCGTTAGAGGAAGCCAGTGTAGTGGTCTGAGCGGGGCCGGCTGGAAGGGGTGTGTGGGGGGAGCGGTGTGGTAGTGGTGGCTGGCCAGCGGCGCGGGGCGGGGGTGCCCCCATGAGGCGGCAGACATCAGCGCTGGGGGGTGTCTGTGAACAGTGGTCGGTGCAGGCCGCGGAGATGGCCGCGTGTGGAGGAGTGCAGGAGCGTGTTGGGAACATGGTCCTGGGGCAGGAAGCACCCAGCATCGCCCGTCACACCTGAGAGGGCAGCGGTTTCTCAACGTCTTGGTTGTGAGTTGATGCTCACGGGGTTTCCACTGGGAACCCTGACAAGGCGACTTGGGGCAGGCCGGAGGGGTGGCAGCCGTGACCGGCCCACGGTCAGCGGGGGGCCGTGCAGGCGGGTCTTCAGTTTCCAGCCTGGTCTCCTTGAGCGGCGTGGCCATGGGCCTTGGAGGGGCGTCTGCCTCCCGCTGCCGCCCTTTCCGTCTAGTCTCAGGTTGACGCTCTGTCTTACTGCTCAGGACTGGGTCCTCTCCTTCCCCAGAGGGCTAGGCACTGCTGGGACCAGTGCAGCTGAGGCTGGAGGAAGAGGTCAGGCTCGAGCCAGGAGTGGGGGCCGCCCCGAGTCGGGAGAGGTGGCAGCATGGTGTTCCAGTGAGGCTCCAGGCTGGGTCCCTGGTCCATGTGTAGCTTTGGTTTGGAAGCATCTCATGGGAGGTCAGTGCCCGGGGCGTGGATGGTGGCATGGGGTGCCCTGGGCGGGGCCCATGCTGATCTGTGCGTCGTGAGTTCCCGCGAGTGGGACTCCAGATGCCAGGTTTCATGTTGATGCGTCCTGAGGCTCTGCGTTCGTTTATGCCGCAAACACATCATTTATTCCAGACGTTCCCGGAATGTTTCTCCCGAGCAGCTGAGTGGTGTGTTAGCAGCTAGTGACCACGGGGATGTAGGTCTAGTGTGTGGTCCCCGAGGACAGACCCCAGCAGCCCTGGCCAGCACCTGCGCGGCCACTGTCCTGTCTGTTCCCGTCTGACGAATGAGAACAGCGAGGCTTGGAGTCCGCGGCCCATGAGGGGCCTGCAGCTGGTGTGGGGGTGGTTTGCACTGGGTCACCTAAGCACCTTCTGCCATGATCCCCGCCGTCTGTGAGGCTTCGGACGCCTGGGACACATCTGTGAGCCACCCTGGCAGACTCGGAGCCCTGAGCCGTGGTGTCGTCTTTGGGAGGAGGAGTGAGGCGCCCCTCTGACGAGCCCCCCTCGTGGCTGGTGTAGGCAGAGTGTGGGCACAGTGGGGGCCACGGGCTGCGGGGTTCAGGGCCTGTGTGCTGGGGGCAGCTACCTGGCAGGAGCGCCCAGGCCTGGGGTGGGGCGGCCGTCGTCTTGGCCCACTGCTGAGTGGGGCCCTGGGAGGGGCGTCCTCCACGGAGGACGGGGCAGTGCGGGTCCCCTGCCGAGGCGGAGGCAGAGGCGGATGCCAGCAGCTTGGGTATCAGGTCAGCACTAGAACCCCTGTGGGGCCCCGGGTTGTGGGGAGAGGAAGCCTCTCCAGGGAAGGAGGAGGGGCCGGCTCCAGGGAGGGTCCAGTGCTCACCCTGCCCGCCTGCAGCTCCCCCACGGGTCAGTGTCCTGCACGGCCGCAGGCAGCGAGTGGGAGCTTTGTCAGCAGGACTCGAGCCCTGCCAGCTGCCCACGTGTTTCCGGTTTGCACGTGTGTTTGCACTGACGATTCTAATGGCTTTGGTCAAGGAAAGGCTGTCTCCTCGTTTTCCAAGCCCTGTTCCGAGGCTTGTCTGAAACCTCTGGGTGGAGCCTGACCACGGCCGCCCTCCTGCGTGCCAAAGCTGGCCGGCTCATCTCAGTATCAGTGGGGAGAATTCTCAAAACGTGCTCCGAGACCTCAGTGAGCCTTTGGAGTTGGGTAGCTTCTCACTTTCAAAACGACTTTGAGTTGAGACTTTGAGTTGAGAACGGTGGCCTTGTGTTGTTTCAGATAGGTGGGGGAGGTGCAGGCTTCATCCGGTAGAGACGACTTTGTGAGTGAATGTGCTGCTTACGCCTGTTCTCTGCTGCGCGTCTTGATGCCAGCCTCAGCTTGATTGGAGGGAAACCTCAGTGGCTCATCCCAGAGGACGTGCCCACCCGTCCTCCAGGGACAGGTCTCCCAGCTACCCAGGGCCTGGGGCTAATGCGCTGGCTCTCAAGCATCTTTTTTTTTTTTGTAATTTCTAAAATCTTTTCTAAAGAGGCTAAGATTAAGATAGTCTTTGTCCAAAGACTGTGTTTTTATCTTTCAAGTCAGATTTAAGATGACGAGCTTGGGCTGTGGCGTTTCTGAGGGCGGCGCGGTCTGAGAGCCGGTGGGGGGCTTTGCTGGCGCGCTCGCAGCCGCTTGCCGTCCCCGTTCTTTGCCGCCGCCTGAGAGTGCCCGGGTCAGAGATCAGATTCACAGGCTTGTTTCCTTCTGTTTGCTGACCTGTGGACCGGGTCAGGACTGTGGGGATGCCCGCTTAGACCCCCTTAGTTACGTGGCATGTTTCTCCTCCTCAAGGTAAGTGGCTGTCGGTGGCAGCGACTGTCATGAGCTCGAATGCTGTCCTGGGCTGGCGCGTGTGCGGTGGTCTCAGGGAGCCTCTGGACCCTGGGTGCAGGCGCTGGCCGGGCGTCAGGGGCGCGCACACAGTGGCCGCGGCTGCTGGCAGACAGTTATGTGTGATGCTGTGTTTCCTTGATTGAATTAGCATTTTGGTGGACTTCACAATTATAGTAAGTTTTATGATAGCTTTGATAATTATCAGCTTTCAAAAATCACTTTATTTATAATTTTTTCAGGAGATAAATCTCCCCCTAAACTTGAACCATCAGATGCATTACCTCTTCCTTCAAACTCGGAGCCTAACTCAGAACCACCAACCCTCAACCCAGTAGAACTCCACCCAGAGCAGAGTAAACTGCCCCAGAGAGTCACACTTGGTAATGAGGCACATAGCACTTGCACTCACAGCGCGCTGCTAAGCGGACACTCTCCAGAGCCCACCCGCGCCCGTAGTGGCGCCGCGCCGCGGGCGGAGCCGTCGAGCGGTGGGAGCAGACGCACTTCTGTTCTCTTCTGCAAACCGGACAGCGTAAGCCCCCCAAAGTCTGCCGAGAACACTGAAACCCAGCCAACTTCTCCTCAGCTAGGGACCAAAACCTTTCTGTCTGTAGTCCTTCCGAGGTTGGAGACTCTTCTGCAGCCAAGGAAAAGGTCGCGGAGCACCTGCGGCGGCTCTGAGGCGGAGGAGGGGTCCCCGGGAAAGCGCCTGGACACAGGTAACTAGCGCCCGAGTGCTCCCGGGCTCGCGCAGGCGGGGTGGGGGGTGCCTCCAGGGCCGGCGTCTGCCCTCTGCTGGCCGCGGGAGGACACAGACGCCGTTTCTTGTTGAAAAGCGCCCAGTCGCAGGCCTGAGGCGGCAGCACCTCAGGGTGCCCGAGGACCGGGGTCAGCTTGGCCTGGGGGCCCTGCTGGTCCCTTCCTGGGAATCCGGCCCCGGAGGCTCCGACTGTGGCAGGCGCGTGGGTGCCGGGCGGCGGGCCCCTCTTCTGAAGCCTGCGGGCCCGGGGGACACGGCGTGTCTTCCGCCTGCCCTCTCGCTGTCCTCTGTGGCTTGGTTGGTTCACGCGCGCTGAGCTGTCTGCTGCTAAGGCCGTGTGGGTGTGGTTCTGGTTTATCACGGAGCGCTCGTGGCTGCGGGCTGGCCGGTGAGCTCCCGGCCGCGGGCCTGTGCTCCTCAGGAGTCTCCCGGGCTGTGTCTGCACTGGCGTCTCTGCTTCCCTGCTCTCAGCCTGTCCTGAGCGCCAGCCCTCCCGGCGCAGGCGCGGGCTTTCCGTGCTGGGGAACTAGCGGTGGGCCACGCCCGCGTCCCCTTCTGGGCGGCTGTGCTGTGGGTGTCTCCAGAGGCGCGCTGGCCGCAGACCAGAGCCGCGGCGTGAGCTGTGGGTGTGTCGGTCACAGCCACGCAGAGAAGTGCGTCCTCCCCTCTGCTGCTTGGATTGAGCCGCGGGTCCGTGCGGAGGGTGGGTCCAGCTTGCACGGAGGTGTGTATCCTGCACCTTGACAGACAGACCGGCCTCCTTGTTGGCAGAGTAAACGTGTGCCCGGTAACTAGTTTTATTAGATAAAACACTTTCCAGTAAGTACAGTGCTTCTGTTTTGAGGAGTCGGTATCAAGTTGGTAATTTTTGGGACCTTGTTAGAACTATGAGCTCTCTGGGCTGCGTGAGTGTCCAGGACCCAGGTTCAGATGGGTCCCTTTGTGGCGAGAGTCTTTCTCAGCTAGGCTTAGTGGGAGACACTCGGCTTGGTTTTCTGTTGCTAGGATTCTCCTAGCAGTCCCCCTGCTGCCGGGAGGCGAGTCAGACACTGCCCTGTGGTCAGGGCCCTGGCGAAGCCGGTGTGCCGGGACTGCCAGGCCCTGAGTGCCCTAAGTGGCTGAGCTTCGGACCTCTGGCCCCGTGGGTCTCCGGCTGTTGGACTTTTGGGGCCTCTGGGCTCCCTCCTGAGACGTCTCTGTAGAAACCATGTGGCTCCTTTGTTGCCACCCCTGAGCCAAGGATGCTGCAGGTTCTCAGGGTGGGTGGCTGCTCTGGAAGGCAGTCCTTGAGGCCTTGCGAGTGGGCTGGGCACGTTGGAGTTGCTGGCCCTGCGGCCCGGCTCAGGCAGAGCCCTTTCTTCCTCTCCAGATGGCGGCGTCTTCCTTCTTCCACACACAGTTCATCCTGAGGGTCTGCTCTGCACCCACTGGGCTGGCCCCAGGTCCTGGCGTGGCCTCGCCCGAGCATCTGGCGGGCTCCGTTGCTCTAAGCCACAGACTTCGCAGTCTCGGGGTGTGGGCTTTCTCAGCCTTCCACTTTTCCCAGAGAGCCGTTTTTGTGCCTCGTAGGAAGTCCTCTTGTGTCCACTACGTGCGGCAAGGCCTCCCTCCTTCTGGGCGCGCGGGCCTCTTGTTGCGGGCGCCCCTGGGGGTCATTGCGTTGGCTGTCGCTCCCGGAGCCGCGTCTCTGGAGCCCGCGCTGTCTGCCCGCTTCCTCCGTGCCCACCGACTCTTGGCCTGGGCCCTCCTGTCGCGACACCTGCCGCGTGGCTCCTGGCTCTTGGCGTGTGCGCTGTTCAGGGAGTGTCTGGCCTGCAGGCCTTCAGTCAGACTAAACGGCTGTTTCGCTGTTTTCCAGGTCCTCGTTTTAGCTACTAACATGCGGGGTAACTCACTCTTTGGACCCTAACTGTTCTCTCTCACTCACCTTGGACGGGAGAAGCGGAAGGACCCCGCATCCTTGCGTGTCACCCAGTCCTTGTGGATGGCATTGTAAGCCCACACAAAACCCACAGCAGCCGGAGGAGCCAGGCCGCCTCACCCCGCCTGTCCGGCGGCCGGCCGGCCGCCCGCCCGCAGGTGCTCAAGCTGGCTGGGACGTCGCGTGGCCTCCCTGCACCCAGGGTGACCGTGCAGAGGGGTGCCTTGGGCCAGGGCGCCCACGGAGCCGCTGCCTCCACAGACGACTGACGTGGACAGACCTGGCCTGCCCTCGCCAGCACCGGACTGGCTCTAGAGGACCTGGGGTGGGGCTGGGGCCGGTGCGGGCGCGGCCCGGCTCACGTGGCGGCCGCGCCGTCGCCCTCGCTGTCCGCTGCTGGCACTGGCCTTCCGGCTTCTGCTGCCGCACGGCTTGTCCTCCTGCTCCTCGGTCGCCCCCGGGTCTCCGGGAGGCACAGCTCTGTCACCGCGCTGAATGCCTGCTGCCGGGAGCGGGTGTCCTGTCCCGGGCGCGGGCCTCCCCTGACGGGGGCCCCGGCAGCCTTCCTGCTGCTGGTCGTCTTGGAGTCGGTCTGGGCATGAGCAGGACGTCGGGGTCCTACTTGCTGTGCATCGGTGCTTTCATTGAAAGGTGGAGAAACACCCCAGAATGCAATTCCATTGCCGACAGTGAAAACAAAAACTAGTAACTAACACAACTGCCACCTGACGCCGCTGTGCAGAGAGGCTGGCTGCGGTCCAGTGCCCGGGGCGCCCCGCGTGGGCCTGGTGGGCTCTGGCCTGCGGGAGCCCCCGGGGGCCTCCTGTCTCTGCGCCGTGAGGGTTCAGGAAGCTCGCTGTGGCCCCGCTGACCGGCGTCTCGAGTTGGGCCAGGGCTCCCCACTCGGCGTGTCAGTCTCTGGGATGGAGGAGGGGGGTTTGAGATCCTGGGTGCCTCTTGTCATCCGAGGCATTGGCTCTGATTCCCAGGGACCCCGGGGCCTTTGGCCTGTCTCCAAACCACTTTTGACTGGGCCCTGACCTGACTCCTGGTGTTTCAGAGGGACCCTGTGCGAGCTCCTGCCTGGTGTCACTTCAGGCCCCACGAGGTCTCGGCCGCGCGGGGCAGCTTGCGGAGCCTGGCCCTGCTCCAGCCACGGGCCTCGTGCTCTGGGGCCTGTCTGCCACTCAGCGGGTGGCGTGTGGAAGGCCCTGCCTGACTGACTCGTCACCCTGGGTGCGGGTGTCCCAAGTCCCGGGGAGGCGCGCGTGTGCCTGTGTTCCCCAGCTGCCTCCCGGGTCCTCGCCCCCTGGTGGCGCTCGTCACCAAGCGTGTGCACGGGCAGGGCTGTCGGCACCGTCTCCCCAGGATGCGCTCGGGGTCCACGGGCTGGCCCGTCTCCCCTTTCCCCACCCTCCGTCGGGCCTTGGGTGGGCGGCTCCCGCCTCCCGCCGTGTGCTGGGGCCGCGGACGGAGGCCCCGTTCACCCCTCACCGGCCCTTCCCAAGCGCCAGGTGCCGGTCAGGTGGTGAGGCTGCCCGCCACCCTCTCGGCATCCTCCTCCCTGCCAGGAAAGGCAGCTGAGCGGCTCGGGGGGCGGGGAGGCGGCCCCCAGCTCTGGTTCTGCGGCTCCGCGGCTGGGCACCCTTGGCCTTGCGGTCCCTGAGGGTGTGTCTGGGCCTGGTCCCGCGTCAGGGGCTATCCAGGGGCCTCCTGGGGTGCGGGTGGGGTCTCGGAGCCCCCGGTGTAGGGCTTGCACCCAGGAATCTGGCCCCTGGGCTGAGACGAGACATTTGCTTTCTCAGGGTGGTTTGGTTCAGGTTCCCAAACTGAGTGTAACACTCCTGACCACCTGTGGTTGCTACTTACAAATAAATAAGCCCTGGGTAGAAGAGAGGTTGTGCCAGGCTTGGTGCGCATCCAGCAGAGGGGCCGCCGTCTGACCGGCTCACTGCGAGCGGGCAGTGGAAAGCATGCTGTCTTCCTGTGTCTTTGCTGCCGTCTGGTAGAGGTCTCCCCGTCTCCTTTTATTTACAGAGAAATGTGTACAGCAGATGAGAAAACCGGTGATCAGCCAGCTCCTTCAAAACATTTTTAAAGAAATGGAGTTTTAGGTTTTTGAAGCATGAGGAATGGGATTCTTTTGAGGGAAAAGTCATGTTCCCCCTGCAGCCGTTGCCCAGAGGGGCGGGGCTGGGCTGGGCTGGGCTGGGCTGGGCTGGGTGGCGCTGGACACGCCTCGGGCTCCCGGCCCGTCGTGACCCGGGGGATGGGGCGCTTGGTCTCTTCCCTGCCTCCTGCTGGCATGGACTTCTGGGGCAGGACCTGAGGTTGGCTCTGAGGTCCTCCTTGACCTGCGGCGTGAGGCTGAGGGCTTGTGGGCCGCTTGCTCTTTGGGCCTCCTGTGTGCTGTGGCACGGTCGGTGTGAGTGGCTTCTGGACCGAAGGGTCCCACGCGGACCGGACGCTTGTCTTGGGTCTCGGGCTCTGGAGGGCTGGGGATCCCGCTCATGCCTTGTTTTAGAAGGTTTTCCTTTGCTGGGGACGTGCAGATCCCCTGGAAGCCCCCCTGCCCCCTCGTAGGCTCAGGGCCTCGGCTGGTGGGGCTGGGGTGTCCAGGAAGGAATGGCCGGTGTCTGTTCACCGTCGTGGGATCTATGTTTCCACTCGGTTCCCCTCTTCCGTGTGTCTGTCTGTCTCCGTGTGCCAGGCACGTGGGTGTGGGTTGCAGGTGCGTTTGTCTGTATTGTCCCGATTGAGAGAGCTGGCAAGCTCAGGGTGCGTGCACACCTGTTTTCCAGGTCTCACCAATGGCTTTGGGGCCACGCGGGGCGAGCAGGAGCTGGGCGGCGCCCCGGGGAGGACCGCTGCGCCGCGCCGCCGCTGCGCCTCCGAGTCCAGCATCTCCTCCAGCAGCAGCCCGCTCTGCGACGCCAGGTGGGCCCCTGGTGTGCCTGCTCCACACCGCCCGCTCTGCGGGGCTCACAGGCGGGGAAGACAGCACGTGAGAGCTGAGCCCAACTTGTGAGCTATAGGTCACGCCCACACGGGCCTCCCCCCAGATGGCTGGGAGTCCCTGGGCGCCCTGTGGTTAGGGCCTGCCGCTCTCATTGCCTGGCCCAGGCTGGTCCTTGGTTGGGAACCTGAGATCCCACATGGTGGAGCCAAAAAAGAGTGGCTGTGGCCCACACTGCGTCCCCCGAAGCCCCCACGCCCGGCCCCTGCGTGCTCTGGGTGCTGACAGTCTGTCCCTTCCCCCTGAAGCTTCAGTGCACCGAAGTGCGGCCGCGGCAAGCCGGCCCTGGTCCGCAGGCACACGCTGGAGGGCCGCAGCGAGCTGATATCCTGTATCGAGAACGGGAACTACGCCAAGGCGGCGCGCATTGCTGCTGGTGAGTCCGCGCCCACCAGCCCTATGCCGAGGGGGAGGTGCCGGAACCCAGAGGCCGGGGCTGTGAGCGGGGCGGGTGCAGCTGCGGAGGACCCTGGCACCACACCGGGCCACACGTGTCCCCGGTCCTGGTGCCCAGGTGATCCTAGGCGTGCGGCCCAGCGGGTCCCGAGGGCTGGGCGTGACTCCCCTCTCCCCCACGCCCTCCCCAGAGGTCGGCCAGAGCAGCATGTGGACGTCCACCGGCACAGCCGCCTCCGTCCTCGAGCCCCTGAAGGTCGTGTGGGCCAAGTGCAGTGGGTACCCCTCCTACCCAGCCCTGGTGAGTGCGCCGAGCCTCGCGGCCGCGTCCCCCTCTCCTGGGCCTGGGGCCACCCCAGCGCTGTTGGGACCGCTGTCCTGGGAGACCCCACGCAGAGTCGGGGGCTCAGGGTGTCGGGCAGTCAGGGAATCGGGGAGTTGGGGGCGGGTCTCAGGTGGGGACTCGGAGTCGGGGGTTTCAGGGTGTAGGAGAGTCTGGGTGTGGGGTTCTGAGACTTGGGGTTTCGGAGTCGGGGTCTCAGGGTGTTGGGGTCTTGGAGTCGGGGCCTCAGGGTGTCGGGGTCGGGGTGTGGGAGTCTCGGAGTCATGGTGTGGGTCTCTTGGAGTCGGGGTGTGGGGGTCTCGGAGTCATGGTGTGAGTCTCTTGGAGTCGGGGTATAGGGGTCTCGGAGTCGGGGCCTCAGGGTGTCGGGGTCTCGGGGTTGGGGTATGGCTGGTGTCCCTCCCCGCCCACCGCTCCTCTTGCCGCCGCCTGTGCCGTGACCTCGTGTCTTCCTGTGCAGATCATTGACCCTAAGATGCCGCGTGTGCCTGGCCACCACAACGGGGTCACCATCCCGGCCCCGCCGCTGGACGTGCTGAAGATCGGCGAGCACATGCAGACCAAGGCCGATGAGAAGCTCTTCCTCGTTCTCTTCTTTGACAACAAGAGGAGCTGGTGAGCGCGGCCCCGCTGAGCGGGAGCGGGCGCTCGGCGCCCCCGGGGCGGGCGGGGGACCGCTAGCGCTGGGCCCCTGGGTCCTCGTGCACTCGGCAGGCCCCGCTCGGGCTCCCAGACCCGTCTCTGCAAGGGCTGCTCCCACCGTGCCTGCACGGCCTCTGGCTCCAGGCGCCTCCGCAGCCCCCGCCCCGGGGCCCAGACCGCGCTGTGCGGGGCCTGCAGTGTGCCCAGGTCGGGGGCGGCGTCTTGCTGACCCTGCCTCCCCCAGCCGGCGGCCCTGCTGGGTTCTGCTGGGCAGCCCTGTGCTCTGCTGGCTGGGTAGCGGTGTGCCTGGCAGTCAGGCAGGGGTGGCGGCAGCGCCCGCAGGGCCTGCTCCTGGGGTTCCAAGGAGCTGCCTGGGGTGTGGAGGCCGGGCGTGTGTGGGGTCGCCGTGGGCAGGTGGTGTGCTCGGGCCTCACAGCCCGTTTTCTTCCTCAAAGGCAGTGGCTCCCGAAGTCCAAGATGGTCCCTCTGGGCATTGACGAGACGATAGACAAGCTGAAGATGATGGAGGGCAGGAACTCGAGCATCCGCAAGGCCGTGAGGGTCGCCTTCGACCGCGCCATGAGCCACCTCAGCCGTGTGCACGGGGAGCCGGCCAGCGACCTCAGCGACATAGACTGAGCGCCGCCCGTGTGCATAGCTTGTACATGCTGTACATTGCTCGCCACTTAACTTATTCTCGGTTTTAGGTTAGTTGGATTCTTTCTTCCAGGGAGAGGGAGATTTTCTTTCCTGGTTTTCTATGACCCATCCCCATCTGGGCGCCCGTGACGGCATGGGCGCATCCCGGGCGCTGCTCCATGCCCCTCACAGGGCACCGGCGGGGGCGCTGCTGGCATCATTTCTTCGATCTGTAGCTCTCTCTCTCTCTCTCTTTTTTTTTTAAAGACTTTTGAATGTTTAATAATTTTGTAAATCATACTCTTTACACAGAGTACCACTATTTAATAGACAGGATGTACATTTACAATGACAAATGTGTATTTTAAGAAAGAAAATGACATTATTTTGAATGGTACTTTGTGGAAAGAGGTGGGGAATAAATTTATGCCGCGTGCATCACTCGCAAATCACCAAAAACACTCCGCCGCCTCCGTGAGGGCTGGGGCAGGCCTCCTGGGCCTCCCCTGCCACCTTGCCCACCTGCCAGCCTCCCACGGTGTGCCTCCCAGCGGATTATTTATTGTAGAAAGTGTATTCATTTGCTTTATAATGAAAAATAAATTTGCAGAAGTATATTGATATGCATTTTTATACTGGCACATAAAAATTCAACTTGCTTTGGGAGCAGGATGTTGGTTGTTGTATAAATGACTCTGGCTGTGTGTGCTTTGATTTTGTAACTTGTAATCTTTTGTTTACAATGAGGGGCTTTCTGTAACTCGTTTTAATTTAGAACACTTTGGTAGCAATAGAAACTTTGGATACATTTTTGTATGGTACATGTGATGTATATAGAATTAGTACTTTATTTTTATTTTTAAGAGGTAAAAGCATTATGTTAGGGGA
>SJYV01054073.1:0-15449 GCA_006410875.1 Neotragus pygmaeus | reverse complement strand
AAAGTTGGCTTAAAGCTCAACATTCAGAAAATGAAGATCATGTCATCTGGTCCCATCACTTCATGGGAAATAGATGGGGAAACAGTGTCAGACTTTATTTTTGGGGGCTCCAAAATCACTGCAGAAGGTGACTGCAGCCATAAAATTAGAAGTCGCTTACTCCTTGGAAGAAAAGTTATGACCAACCTAGATAGCATATTCAAAAGCAGAGACATTACTTTGCTGACTAAGTTCCGTCTAGTCAAGGCTATGGTTTTTCCAGTAGTCATGTAAGGATGTGAGAGTTGGACTGTGAAGAAGGCTGAGCGCAGAAGAATTTATGCTTTTGAACTGTGGTGTTGAAGAAGACTCTTGAGAGTCCCTTGGACTGCAAGGAGATCCAACCAGTCTGTCCTGAAGGAGACCAGCCCTAGGATTTCTTTGGAAGGAATGATGCTAAAGCTGAAACTCCAGTACTCTGGGCACCTCATGCGAAGAGTTGACTCATTGGAAAAGACTCTGATGCTGGGCGGGACAGGGGGCAGGAGGAGAAGGGGACAACAGAGGATGAGTTGGCTGGATGGCATCACTGATTCGATCTGAGTGAACTCAGAGTTGGTGATGGACAGGGAGGCCTGGCATGTTGCAATTCATGGGATCGCAAAGAGTTAGACACGACTAAGTGACTGAACTGAACTGAACTGAGGGGGAACACTTTCAGTTTTTCAACATTGAGAATAATGTTTGTTGTAGGCTTATCATACATGGTCTTTACTATGTTGACTTCAGTTCAGTTCAGTCGCTCAGTCGTGTCCAACTCTTTGAAACCCCATGAACTGAAGCATGCCAGGCCTCCCTGTCCATCATCAACTCCCGGAGTGCACTCAAACTCACGTCCATTGAGTCAGTAATGCCATCCAGCCATCTCATCCTCTGTCATCCCCTTCTCCTCCTGCCCCCAACCCCTCCCACAATCAGTCTTTTCCAATGAGTCAACTCTTTGCATGAGGTGGCCAAAGTATTGGAGTTTCAGCTTTAGCATTATTCCTTTCAAGGAACACCCAGGGCTGATCTCTTTTAGAATGGGCTGGTTGGATCTCCTTGCAGTCCAAGGAACTCTCAAGAGTCTTCTCCAACACCACAGTTCAAAAGCATCAATTCTTTGCTGCTCAGCTTTCTTCACAGTCCAAGTCTCACATCCATACATGATGACTGGAAAAACCATAGCCTTGACTAGACGGACCTTTGTTGGCAAGGTAGTCTCTGCCTTTGAATATGCCATCTAGGTTGGTCATAACTTTCCTCCAAGGACTAAGCGTCTTTTAATTTCATGGCTGTAATCACCATCTGTAGTGACTTTGGAGCCCAGAAAAATAGTCTGACACTGTTTCCACTGTTTCCCCATCTATTTCTCATGAAGTGATGGGGCCAGATGCCATGATCTTCATTTTCTGAATGTCGAGTTGGTTCCTTCTATTCACATTTTTTGGAGAGTTTTTTTTTTAATATAAACTTATTTATTTTAATTGGAGGTTAATTAATTTAAAATACTGTTGGTGCTGAATTTTATCAAAGAATGTTTCTGCATCTATTGATATTTTCAGCTTTTAAAAAAATCTCTCAAGTTATTAATATGGTGTATCACATTGATTGATTTGTGTATATTGAAAAATCCATGCATCCTTGGAATAAACCCGACTTGATCATGATGTATGAGATTTTCGATGTCTCTCTGAATTTTGTTTGCTAAAATTTTATTGAAATTTATACATCTATGTTCATCAGTGATATTGGTCCGTAGTTTTATTTTTTTGCATTGTCTTTGTCTGGTTTTGGTATCAGAATGATGGTGGCCTTAAAAAATGAGTTTGGAAGCATTTCTTTCTCTGCAATTTTTTGAAAGAGTTTTAAAAGGATAGGCATTAACTCTTCTCTAAATATTTGATAGAATTCTCCTGTGAATCCATTTGGTCCTGGTCTTTTGCTTTTGGGGAGAGATTTTATCAGAACTTCAATTTCAGTGCTTGAAATTTAGTTGTTCATAATTTCTATTTCTTCCTGGTTCAGACTTGGAAGTTTGAACATTTCTAAGACTGTATCCATTTCTTCCAGGTTGTCCATTTTATTGTCATATAGCTATTCATAATAGTCTCTTATGATCTTTTGTATTTCTGTATTATCTGTTGTAACCTCACCTTTTTCATTTCTAATTTTGTTGGTTTGATTCTTCTTTCTCTTTTTCTTGATGAGTCTGTCTAAACGTCTGTCAATTTTGTTTATATTCTCAAAGAACCAGGTTTTAGTTTTACTAATCTTTACTATTGTTTCTTTCATTTCTTTTTCATTTACTTCTGCTCAGACCTTTATGACTTTTTTTCCTTTAACTAATTTTAATTTTTTTATGTTCTACTTTTCTAAGTTATTTTACAGGTCAAGTTAGGTTGTTTATTTGAAATTTCTCTTGTTTTTTTTGAGGTAGGATTGCGTTGCTATAAATATCCCTTTGAAAAATGCTTTTGCTTCATCCCATAGGTTTTGAGTTGTCATGTTTTCGCTTGTCATTTTTTTCTAGAATTTTTTTTTTTATTTCCTTTTTGATTTCTTCAGTAACCTATTGGTTACTTAGGAACATGTTGTTTAATCTCCATGTGTTTGTGTTCTTACTTTTTTTTCTTCTTGTAATTGATATCTAGTCTCATAGTGTTGTGGTCAGAGAAGTTGCTCAATACAATTTCAATTTTATTAAAATTACTGGCTTGATTTGTGACCCAAGATGTGTTTTGATTTTTGACTCAAGATGTGGTCTATGCTGGAAAATGTTCCATGAGCATTTGAGAAGAAGGTGTATTCTTCTGCATTTTGTTGGAATGTCCAATGGAAGAAATCAGTGAGATCCATTTTATCTAATGTATCATTTAAGATGTGTGTTTCCTTGCTAGTTTTGTTTTGACGATCTGCCCATTGGTGTGAGTGGGGTGTTAAAGTCATATTATTATTGTGTTACTGTCAATTTAGCCTTTTATGTCTGTTACTGCTTTTCTTATGTATTGAGGTGCTCCTATGTTGGGTGCCTAAATATTTACAGTTGCTATGTTTTCCTCTTGGATTGATCCATTCATCATGATGTAGTGTCCTTCCTTATCTCTTGTAATCTTCTTTATTTTAGTTCTATTTTGTATCATATGAGGATTGCTACTCTTGCCTTCCTCTACTTTCTATTTGCATGGAGTATATTCTCCCATTCTCTCACTTTCAGTATATATGTGTCTTTAGGTTTGATGTGGATTTCTTATAGATAGCATATATATCCAGTCTGTGTCTTTTGATTGGAGCGTCTAATCCGTTTAAATTATTGAAGTATATGTTCCAGTATATTTCCAGTTTCTTAATTGTTTGGGGTTGACTTTTAGATCTCTTTTCTTCCCTTCTATTTCTTGACTATATAAGTCCTTTTACACTTCTTGTAAAGCTGGTTTTTTGGTACTGAATTCTCTTAACTTTTGCTTGTCTGAAAATCTTTATTTCTCCATCAGTTTTGAATAAGATCTGTGCTGGATACAGTAATCTTGGTTGCAGATTTTCCCCTTTCAGTACTTTAAGTATAGTCTGAATTTCCTTCTGGCCTGCAAGGTATCTGCTGAAAGATCAGCAATTAAGCGTATGGGGTTTCCCTTGGATGTTAATTGTTGCTTTTCCTTTGCTGCTTTTAATACCTTTTTGTTGTGTTTATTCTTTGTTTGATTAATATGTGTCTTGGCATGTTTCTCCTTGGGTTTATCCTGTGCCTTGTTGTGCCTCTTGGACTTGATTGACTATTTCCTTTTCCATGTTGGAGAAATTTTCAACTCTACTCTCTTCAAAAATGTTCCCACACCCTTTTATTTTCTCTTCTTCTTGGATCCCTAAATTGAATGTGCTGCATTTGATACTGTCCCAAAGTTCTCTGAGCCTATTCCCAGTTCTTTTCATTCTTTTTATTTTATTCTTCTCTTCAGAAGTTATTTCCATCGTTTCAAGTTCCAGCTTACTAATTCATTCCTCAGCTTCAGATAATATGTTATTGATTCCTTCTAGAATATTTTAATTTCATGAATTGTGTTGTTTGTCACTGTATGCTTATTCTTTAATTCTTCTAGATCCTTGTTAATTGATTATTGCATTTTCCCCATTTCATTTCAAGTGTTTGATCATCTTTAATATTATTACTCTGAAATCTTTTTCAGGTAGTTTGCCTATTTCTTGTTCATTTATTTGGACTTTTGTGTTTCTAATTTGTTCTTTCATTTCTGCATTATTTATCTGCCTTTTCATTATTATTTTTAAAACTTATTGTGTTTGAGGTCTCCTTTTCTCAGACTTCAATGTTGAATTCTTTCTTCCTTTTGGTTTCTGCCCTGCTAAGTTCAATCCAGTGGTTTGTGTAAGCTTCGTACAGAGTGAGATTTTACATTTCCTCTGATGGGCAAGGCTGAGTGAGGCGTTAATCCTGTCTGCTGAAGTTTGGGTTTGTATTTCTGTTTTGTTTGCTGTTTAGATGAAACCTCATGCACAAGGTGCCACTGGTGATTGGGTGATGCCAGGTCTTGCATTCAGGTGATTTCCACTTTGTGAGTTCTCACTATTTGGTACTCCCTAGGGTTCATTGTCTGGTAGTCTAGATCTTGAAGTCAGTGCTCCCACTCCAAAGGCTCAGGACTTGATCTCTGGTCAGGAATGAAGATTTCACAAGTGGTTTGTTATGACCTTAAGTGAGATTAAAACAAATACCCAAAAATAAAAACCAAAGAGGTACCCCAGACAAATGGCAGCTACAAAATCAGGCAAATGATAATTAAATTAATGGAATATACACATGTACATGTACACCTATATGCAAAGTCAAAACAGTCCAACAAATATAAAGTATAGTAGATTGACCTGACAAACAAAGGAAACCAAAAGTTATATCTACCAGTTAAAAAAAAAAAAGTAACTAAAGCACAAACTGGAAAACAAAACTAAAGCAAGGTGCCAAGTGCGGAATAGAACAATGAAAACAAAACTAGCAAATATTTTGAAAGAAACAGAAAGAAAGAAAGAATAGATATGCAAAGTTAAAAAAGGATAATGAAGAAGACATATACATTAATGATTAACTGCAAGGGGTAAAGAAGAGTAGGAAAGACAAACTACAGACTAAATGTAAAAATAAATAATAATAATAGGTCTAAAAATTAAAATTATATAAAAGAGAAAAGTAAAAAAGAGGAAAAGAGTGGGAAAAAAAGGAAGAACAAAAGAAGAAGAAGGAAAAAAGGGAAAACTCCACAAAACTGTAAAAGCCCAACGTAGATGCAGAGGTATATAACAACTACAAAATATGTGACTGAGGGAAGAAAAAAAAACTCAAAAGCTAATTCAATTTCATAGTGCCAATAAAACCAATAACTACAACGAGGGGTAGTGGTCGTGAAAACAGTGAAAACAAAAATCCAAAAGAATCTACAAAACAAGTCAAAACATGAGAATAATAAATGTTTTTTCTTGGGCCACTGCTGTCAGAGTCCTTTCCCTCGCTTGATGTCACAGTCCAACTCACATCCCTAGGATGCCCTCCAACACTCTGCTGAACTCTGGACTTGCTGTGGGGGCAGCTCAGATTCTAATCTGGTCGTACTCCTGTATATTCTTGCCTCCAATGTACACAGCTATCAGAGCTAGTGCGTCTTCTTTCGTGGGAGCTCTCAGTGCCTTTTTATATATTCCACAGACAGAGAGTCTGCCTAGTTGATCATCTGCAGCTTGTACAGCTGGTGGGAAGGTTTTGAGTCTTCTTCCTTACCTCTACATATTGGTTGTCCGGTGGGGTTTACTCCTGAGGTTTCCCTGGAGGGCTTGGGTTGGCCCTTGTGAGGGCCAGGTTTGGAGGTAGTGCAGCTGCTTGTGTTTCAGGGTTTCTGTCAGGCTGTTTCTCAGGGGAGTTGGCTGCTTAAGGTGACAGAAAATGTAGAGCTCTAGAAGGGTATGGTAACCAGCGTTGGCCAATACACTCCAGTATTCTTGCCTGGAGAAACTCCCTGAAAGAGAAGGCTGGAAGGCCACAGCTTACAGGCTCTCAAAGAGTTGGACATGACTGAAGTGGCCCTGGATGCGTAGACAAAAGAGTTTTTTTGCCTGTGGCAATTCTGTCCCAGTGAGAGTTGAGCACGAAGGTGGCACAGATACTTGGCTTGTGGGGGCCGTGGTGGCGCCAAGTGTGCAGGGACACAGACTGCCTCCACCACAGGAGTTATGGCCCTATCAAAGTCCTTTCTTAAGGCTCTTGTAGCTGGCGATCAGAGGTTTCTTTGGCCAGTCTTTGTAGCTATGACCATTCAGGCACTCAGAGGACTCCCTTGCCTGGGGTCTTTCTCTGTTGTTTGGTGCATCAGGCACATAGAGGGGTCCCCTGGCTGGGGTTAACTCTGTAGTTCAGTACCTCAGGTGTGTGATGGGTCAGCCTCTCTATTGTTTCAGCTGTTGATTCTGATTGGTGGGGAGAGAGAGAGGCTATGGTGAAGGCTCCACCCCCCTACATGTGACTCAGAAGCATTACCTTGCTTCCATGGCTGCCCTGCTTTCCTCCACAGGCATTTCCCATCATAATCTCCTCCCTCACATCCCCTCAATCTTTCTCTCCACAGTCAACAGCAGCCCTTGCCCTGAGATTGCTCCATGATCCCTAAACTCCAGCTCCCAGCTGATGCACCTTCCAGGGGACCTGCATCCTTGTCTGGGGTATGTATGGCTGCAGCAAGGACTGTCTGATTCTCATTCCATTTAGGCTGCCACTGATCAGCTGTTTCATTCTCAACCTTAAATGTTTCCCCTCTGAATCAAACAGTTGCACCATTCTGGAGCTTGGAGCTTGGTTCCCTGCTTCACTCCCCCACCTGCTGAGTGCAGGTCCAATCCTATTAATACTTCTCCCCACTGCCCCCTCCAAGTTCCTTCATCCAATCGAGTTTTGCATGGTCTTATTCATTCATTTCCGCTGGTCAGGTACTCCTGTTTATTTTCAGCTGGTGCTCTCCAGGCACTTCTGTGTCTGAAAGTATATTCCTCATGTAACCATGGAGAGAGATATACTTCACATCCATATACTCTTCCACCATCTTGTTCCCCCTCAAGAGTAA
Organism: Neotragus pygmaeus; assembly: GCA_006410875.1. Lineage (NCBI taxonomy): Eukaryota > Metazoa > Chordata > Mammalia > Artiodactyla > Bovidae > Neotragus > Neotragus pygmaeus. Next base: position 8,316 of record SJYV01054073.1, on the reverse strand, counting down.
ATTCTTAAGTCAGTTTTTGGTGCTCCCAATATCCTGTGCGGTTGGTGAAAGAAAATGACAGTAATGAACTTCACCTGTCTTTTGTTGATCCTCTGCCCTAACTCTTGCTTCTTGGCCTGCATATAGATTTCTCAGGAGGCAGGTAAGGTGGTTTGGAATTCCCACACCTTTAAGAATTTTCTACAGTTTTGTGACCCACACAGTCAAAGTCAATGGCATAATCAATAAAGCAGAAGTAGATGTTTTACAGGAACTCTTTTGCTTTTTGTATGATCGAACAGAGGTTGAAAATTTGATCTCTGATTTCTATTCCTTTTCTAAATCCAGCTTGAACATCTGGAAGTTTCCCTTTCACATACCTTTGAATCCTAGCTTGGAGAATTTTGAGCATTACTTTGTTAGATTCTGAGATGAGTGCAATTGTGACATAGTTTTAACATTCCTTGGCATTGCTTTCTTTGGGACTGGAACAAAAATTGATCTTTTCCAGTCCTGTGGCTGCTGAGTTTTTAAAATTTGCTGCCGTATTCAGGGCAGCACTTTCACAGCATCATTTTTAGGACTTGAAATCGCTCAGCTGGAATTCCATCACCTCCACTAACTTTGTTCATAGTGATGCTTCCTAAAGCTCAGTTGACTTCATACTCCAGGATGCCTGGCTCTAAGTGAGTGCTCACCCCATCGTGTGTATCTGGGTCATTAAAATCTGTTTTGTATAGTTCTTCTGTGTATTCTTGTTACTTCTTAATATCTTCTGCTTCTGTTAGTTCCATAGCGTTTCAGTCCTTTATTTGGCCATCTTTGCATGAAATGTTCTCTTGGTATCACCAACTTTCTTGAAGCGATCTCTAGTCTTTCCCATTCTACTGTTTCCTTCTATCACTTTGCACTGATCACTGAGGAAGGCCTTCTTATCTCTCCTTGCTCTTCTTTGGAACTCTGATTTCAAATGGGTATAGCTTTTCTTTTCTCCATTACCTTTATCCTCTCTTCTTTTCTGAACTATTTTTAAGGCCTCTTCAGAGAACTATTTTGGCTTTTTGCATTTCTTTTTCTTGGGGATGTTCTTGATCACTTTCTCCTGTACAATGTGACAAACCTCTGTCCATAATTCTTCAGGCACTCTGTCTATCATATCTAATCCCCTGAATCTATTTGTCACTTCCTTTGTATAATTGTAAGGGATTTGAGTTAGATCATACCTGAATGACCTGAGTAGGTTTCCCCTACTTTCTTTAATTCAATTCTGAATTTGGCAAAAAGGAGTTCATGATCTGAGCTACAGTCAGCTCCCTGTCTTATTTTTGTTGACTGTATAGAGCTTATTTGTCTTCAGCTAAAAAGAATAGAATCAATCTGATTTTGTTATTGACCATCCGGTGATGTCCATGTGAAAAGTCTGCTTTTGTGTTGTTGGAAGAGGGTGTTCACTACGACCAGTGCTTTCTCTTGGCAAAATTCTGTTAGCCTTTACTCTGCTTCATTTTTAACTCCAAAGCCAAACTTGCCTGTTACTCCAGGTAACTCTTGACTTCCTACATTTACATGCCAGTCCTCTATGAAGAAAATGATTTTTTTTTTTTATTTTTAGTTCCAGGATGTCTTGTAGGTCTTCGTAGAACTGTTCAACTTAAGTGTCTTTGCCATGAGTGGTTGGAGCATAAACTTGGATTACTGTTACATTGTATGGTTTGCCTTGGAAATTAACAAAGATCATTCTTTCATTTTTGAGATTGCACAGAAGTACTATATTTTGGACTCATTTATTGACTATGATAGCTACTCCATTTTTTCTAATGGAGTAGATATAATGTAGCAGTAGTAGCCCACAGTAGTAGAAATAAAGGTCATCTGAATTAAATTTTCCCATTCAAGCCTATGTTAGTTCACTGATTTCTAAAATGTCAATGTTCACTCTTGCCTTCTCCTGTTTGACCACTTCCATTTTACCTTGATCACGGACCTAACATTCCTGGTTCCTAGGCAGTACTGTTCTTACAGCATTAGACTTCACTTTCATCACCAGTCACATCTACAAATGGGTACTGTTTTTGCTTTGACCCAATATCTTCAATCTTTCTGGAGTTATTTTTCCACTGATCTCCAGTAGCATATTGGACAACTACTGACATAGGAATTCATCTTTCAGTGTCAATTTTATTTTATTTTATTTTATTATTATTATTATTATTTTTGCCTTTCATGCTGGTCATGAGGTTCTCAAGGCAAGAATTCCTAAGTGATTTGACATTCCCTTCTCCAGTGGACCATGTTTTGTCAGAACCCTCCACCATGACTAATATGTAATTCATGATCAACGAAGTGTTAGTCAAAAAAATTCAAGACATATTATTAAAAAATCTCATTAAAATTCTTGAGTTTGTAAGATATGCTTTAAGTCAAAATATGTTCTGCAAACTTTCTCATACGAATGTGTTTCTGGAATTTTAATGACAGCATGTATTTTTCTTAAGTATGGAAATATAACTTGTAAAATATTTATACATTATCTCTTTTGTGGTAATCATAGCATGCTGCCTTTCAAGAGAAAATGTGGATCTTACAAATATAATTGTATTCTTTTAAGGTGCTTATGTTTACTACACCTAAATTATATCGAGCTTTGAAAAAGAAAAAATATTGTATTCCATGTCCACATTAGTACTCTATTTCTTTTAAGTATTGTCCAAATGCTGAATTTTATTTTTCAGCAAAAATTAACCAAAAACATATTACAGCATGTCACACAATTGCATTCAATAAGCATGGGATTTGGCAAAACAATTTCAGATTTCATATAAATTATCTGCTATTTATTTAGTAATTAGATAATGTGAAGATGAAGTACACTGTAAATAAATAATACATTCATCTCCTTTCTGTAGAAAAAAATAATTTTATTATTTGATGATAGTTCTTAGAATTTACTCTCTTAACAGTTTTTTTTTAATATATAATGTACAGCAGTATAAACTATATTCATCATGTTGTAAGAGGAGCTTGGCAGGCTACAGTCTGTGGGGACTCAGGGAGTTGGACACAAATGAGCAACTGGACACAGTGCACAGCACTTTATGTCCTTAGCTCTTACTTATCATATAGCTGGGACTTAGTAACATTTTACCATCTTCATCCAATGGCCCATTCCACCTCTCCTCACCCACATCAGTACCTACAATTCTGCTCACTTTTTCTATGAGTTTGTTTCTTTTTGAAACATATTTGATCTACAACAATGCTAGTTAGTTCCTGTCACATAGTATTGATTCAGCATGTCTGTAGATTTCAGAATGTTTACTATGGTAAACAATTTTTTGGGCTCCAAAATCACTGCAGATGGTGACTGCAGCCATGAAATTAAAAGATGCTTACTCCTTGGAAAGAAAGCTATGACCAACCTAGATAGGATATTCAAAAACAGAGACATTACTTTGCCAAAAAAAGGTCCGTCTAGTCAAGGCCATGTTTTTTTCCAGTGGTCATGTATGGATGTGAGAGTTGGACTATGAAGAAAGCTGAGTGCTGCTGAAGATTTGATGCTTTTGAACTGTGGTGTTGGAGAAGAATTTTGAGATCCCTGTGGAGTGCAAGGAGATCCAACCAGTCCACTCTAAAGGAGCTCAGTCCTGGGTGTTCTTTGGAAGGACTGATTCTAAAGCTGAAACTCCAATACTTTGGCCACCTCATGCAAAGAGTAGACTCATTGGAAAAGACTCTGATGCTGGAAGGGATTGGGGGCAGTAGGAGAAGGGGATGACAGAGGATGAGATCACTGGATGGCACCACCGACTGGATGGACATGAGTTTGGGTGAACTCCGAGAGATGGTGATGGACAGGGAGGCCTGGCGTGCTGAAATTCCTGGGGTCGCAAAGAGTCAGACACAACTGAGCGACTGAACTGAACTGAACTGAACTATGGTAAATCTGGTTGCCATCTGTCACTAAACAAAAATGCTGCATAGACTATATTCCCTGCACTGTATAATTTACTCATTTATTTGAAAGTTAATGTTACTACCTCTCAATCTCCTTTATCTGTTTCTTTCCTTCTTCCATCCTCCTTCCCTCGGGTAACCACTCATCTGTCTTCTGTACCTATAACTCTGTTTCTTTATTGTTGTGTTTTCTCATTTGTTTTGTTATTTTTTAGATTCTACATATAAGTAAAACCAGACAGTATTTGTCTTTCTCTGTTTGGCTTATTTCATTTAGCATATATATTCTAGGTCCAACTCTGTTATTATAAATACCAAAATGACACTCTTTTTATGGTTGAGTAACATTCCAGAGTGGTATGCACACACACACACATATATATATACTTGTATTAATAAATAATATGTACTATATATATATTCATGCATATATATATATATACATATGCACACACACGTGTGTGTGTATATATACACACATATATATGTATATACATATATATATTCACACATATATGTGTGTATATAAATACATGCATTTATATGTGTATGTGTATTCTATATATGTATGTGTATATATATATACACAATGCATCTTCTTTATTAGTATGTTGATAGACATTAAAGTTGCTTCCAAATCTTGGCTATTGTAAATAATGGTGCTATGAACTTTGGATGCATGTGTGTTTTCTTATCAGTGTTTTTACTTTATTTAGATAGATACTCAAGAGTGAAATAGCTGTATAATATTATAGTCCCATTTTTGTTTATTTATTTTTTGAGGGACCTCAGTACTGTTTTACACGTTGGCTGCATCAATATACATTTCCACCAACAGTGTGCAAGAATTCACTTTCCTCCCTATCTGGTATCTTTTTGGATAATAGCCGTCCTAACAGGTGTGAGGTCAAATCTTATTTTGGTTGTAATTTGAAAATCCTTAATGATTAGTGGCATTTAATAATTAGTAGGCACAATAGAGGACAGAAATTGTATGGAACTAACAAAAGAAGAATAGGTGGCAAAATATATATGGAAGAACTATACAAAAAAGATCTTCATGACCCAGATTATCATGATGGTGTGATCACTCACCTAGAGTCAGATATCCTGGAATGCAAAGTCAAGTGGGCCTTAGAAAGCATCACTACAAACAAAGCTAGTGGAGGTGATAGAATTCCATTCGAGCTATTTCAAGTCCTAAAAGATGATTCTATTAAAGTGCTGCAGTCAATATGTCAGCAATTTTGTAAAACTCAGCACTGGCCACAAAACTGGAAAAGGTAAGTTTGCATTCCAATCCCCAAAAAAGGCACTGTCAGAGAATACTCCAACTACTGCACAACTGCACTCATCTCACATGTTAGCAAAGTATGCTCAGAATTCTCCAAGCAGTGCTTCAACAGTACGTGTACTGTGAACTTCCAAATATTCAAACTGGATTTAGGAAAGGTAGAGGAACCAGAAATCAAATTGCCAACATCCTCTGGATCATCAAAAAAGCCAGGGAGTTCCAGAAAAATGTTTAAGTCTGCTTTATTGATTATGCTAAAGCCTTTGGCTATGTGGATCACAACAATCTGTAGAAAATTCTTCAAGAGATAGAAGCACCAGACCATTTTACCTTTCTCTTGAGAAATCTGTATGTAGGTCAAGAAGCAAAGATTAGAACTGGACATGAACCAGACTGGTTCCAAATTGAGAAAGGAGTATGCCAAGGCTATATACTGTCACCCTGCTTACTTAACTTATATGCAGAGTACATCATGTGAAATGGTGAGCTGGATGAATCACAAGCTGGAGTCAAATTGTTGGGAGATATATCAATAAGCTCAGATACACTGATGATACCACTCTTATGGCAGAAAGCAAAGAGCTAAAGAACCTTTTGATGAAAGTAAAATCAGAAAATGAAAAAGTTGCATAAAACTCAACATTCAGAAATCTAAGATTATGGGATCCATTCTCATCACTTCATGGGAAATAGATGGGGAAAAAAGGAAACAGTGACAGATTTTATTTTTGGGGCTCCAAAATCACTGCAGATGGTGACTATAGCCATGAAATTAAAACACTCTTGCTTCTTAGAAGAAAAGCTAGTGACCAACCTAGACAGTGTATTAAAAAGCACAGACATTGCTTTGCCAACAAAGGTTCGTCTAGTCAAAGCTATGGTTTTTCCAGTGGTCTTGTATGGATGTGACAGTTGGGCTATCAAGAAAGCTGAGTGCTGAAGAATTGATTCTTTTGAACTATGGTGTTAGAGAAAACTCTTGAGAGTCCCTTGGACTGCAAGGAGATCTCCCCTATCTGTTCTCAAGGAAATCATTCCTGAATATTCATTGGAAGGACTGCTGCTGAAGCTGGAACCAATACTTTGGCCACCTGATGTGAACTGACCAGTTTGAAAAGACCTTGATGCTGAGAAAGATTTAAGGTAGGAGGTGAAGGGAACAACAAGGGATGAGATTTGGTTGGATAGCATTACCAACTCGAATGACATGAATTTAAATAACCTCCCAAAGTTGGTGATGGACAGAGAAGCTTTGGGTGCTGCAATACATGGTGTCGCAAAGAGTTGGACCCAACTGAACGACTGAGCTGAACTGAATAACTTCCTTTCTTGAGAGCATACTTTGTAACTCTAACATTTCTGTGGATGATATTCCAAATACTACTAATAGAGTCTTGTGTTTTATTCTCTTCGATTATGCTAACACATAAAGTTAGTCTTTATATCAGATGAGTTTTTTTGCAATTTTGAATGGTTTATGTGTCTCTGGATTAGCAAACAAAATTTTAACCATATAATGGTTTTAATATTTAATGGAATATAGCTTTTAATGCAAACAAGTATTAGAATGTACTTGGAGATTGAATAGTTTGCATCAAGACATCAAGCTTTATCATTTTTAAAGTTAAGCTGATACTTTAAATTTATGTATATTAAATAGTAGTAAAATGTTAGCTATTAATTTTATTATTTTATCTTGGGTACTATACTTACCATATTTTATAAACTATTTATATGTAATTCTCAAAGCATTGCTACATGAAAGTCCCCATCATGCCTCCTGTTACATCTGTTAGAGAAACAGGGAGCTGAGACGCCTTTAATGAGTTAAAAATTTCTCAGAAACAAAGCTAGCTATTGGGAGATATAAGACTTTTAAAGGTTAATGATATTAGTAATTTTTTTTTCCTTTGTGCTTAGTGGAGATAGCATTTAAGCCTCTGCATAGACCCTTCTGTTGTTTATCACTGATTTTTAAAACAGGTACAGTTATAGGAAGATTGTATCATCACAAAGTCATCTAGAAACACCCATTTCCTGAGAAAGTTTTATTATGCATCCAGTCTCTAATACATATCATTTTAAAAATCCACAAACAAAATTTTAAATGTCACATGGAATAAGCTTGTGCATTTTTCTTTGATAGAATTTTAAGTCAGTGCAATCTGGCAATTTCTAAACTTAGGCTAAAGTTAGAGATTTAATATCTTTCAAAATTTACTTACATCATTTCCCTAACAGATGCTTGGCAAAAGAGATGGCTATGTATAGCTGAGTAAGAAAGTTCTTTAAAGATAGTGAGCAATTTGTTGAAGTTTGAATTCCTCAGAACTATTTCAAATTTTTTTTCTTCTTATGTTTAATTGTATTCACAAGTATCAATGTGCTTCCACTTGAGAAATAAAAAGCCAATATTTTAAAGAAATAAAAAAATAAGGAGAATTATTTTAAAAGGAAGAATAACATTCTAATTTCCCAGGAAGTTCATGTAACTGATAAATTTGAAAAAGAGTATATTTTTCATACTTTGATCTTTTAATCCAATTTTTTTTAGATTCACTGACCTAAAATATTTTATGACAATATCTACAAGGATACACTTGTTCTTAAATGTTTTTGAAAAATAAAGTGGAAAATTATGTATGCCTATAATATTTACAGTTATTAGACACGTTTTAGACACATTTTAAAATTTGTGCAGAAAAATTATACTGAAATATAAAGCTATTAGATTTTCTNTATCTACAAGGATACACTTGTTCTTAAATGTTTTTGAAAAATAAAGTGGAAAATTATGTATGCCTATAATATTTACAGTTATTAGACACGTTTTAGACACATTTTAAAATTTGTGCAGAAAAATTATACTGAAATATAAAGCTATTAGATTTTCTATGTCTTAAACTATTATTATTATTTTAATACAATTTAATACCATTTATTATATTTATACTATTTTAATATATTTTAATAAAATTTAGTTGAGTGAGAAAAAGTTGGCTTAAAGCTCAACGTTGAGAAAACGAAGATCATGGCATCCAGTCCCATCACTTTATGGGAAATAGATGGGGAAACAGTGGAAACAG
>SJYV01054069.1:0-13803 GCA_006410875.1 Neotragus pygmaeus | reverse complement strand
AAAAAAAAAAAAAAAAAAAACACCAGTTTGGGGAAATCACATGTGCTAAATCAAAATCATGAAATATAGTCAAAGTAAGAGTATATAAAGCTAAGTATTTGGTGTCTAGAAAATCAGAAGAAGTAATGAGATTTTTTTAATATGGGGCCAGTTCATTCAGTTCATTTAAGCCCTAGGATGTGGCTCAAATGGTAAAGAATTTGCCTGCAATGCGAGAGACCTGGGTTCTATCCCTGGATTGGGAAGTTCCTCTGGAGAAGGAAATGGTAGCCCACTCCACTCCAGTGTTTTTGCCTGTAGAATTCCATGGATAGAGGAGCCCTGGAAGACCCTAGTCCATGGGATTGCAAAGAGTCAAACATGATTAAGTGACTAACACACACACAGTTCATTCAGGGTGGTCTTAATAAAAGGACTAAGATCTTAAGACTTCTTATATCATATAAAGTAAATAAGAGGTGCTTCAAAGATGAAGCTGACATTATCATACTGACTTTTCCTTACACATCTAAGGGATAAGAAAGAAAGAGAATTAGGTATGCTTTCCTAATTTATATATCCTGACTCCTATGAAATGAATCCAAGTCTGATTCATGTCTCTTTCCTGAGATCTAAGTTCAAGGATCAAGAAAACAGCTGGAGTAGCCGTATCTCCAAACACTCTGAATAAAACTTGCATTAATGGCACCATGTCTTTGGAGTACTACAACTAGAGAGATATGTTATTTAACTCTTATAATTGTATTACTCTTGCCCTCAGCCTATAACTTGGATGATCAGGTTCATTACTTACTGGGGTTATCAAACCTACTTTTCTGAAGGGTCAGATTTCCTGAGCCCTGTCTTTTATANGTGTTGGAGAAGACTCTTGAGAGTCCCTTGGACTGCAAGGAGATCCAACCAGTCCATTCTGAAGGAGATCAGCCCTGGGATTTCTTTGGAAGGAATGATGCTAAAGCTGAAACTCCAGTACTTTGGCCACCTCATGTGAAGAGTTGACTCATTGGAAAACACACTGATGCTGGGAGGGATTGGGGGCAGGAGCAGAAGAGGATGACAGAGGATGAGATGGTTGGATGGCATCACTGACTAGATGGACATGTGTCTGAGTAAACTCTGGGAGTTGGTGATGGACAGGGAAGCCTGGCGTGCTGCGATTCATGGGGTCGCAAAGAGTCGGACGTGACTGAACTGAACTGACTGAATATAATTTCTCTCTCTTTTATTAGTGTTCTCTATTTGTTAATGCAACCTCGTCACCATTCCATCTTTACTTCCTTAATCATGATTTCCTTTGTTTCTGTGAACATGTCTATAATGGCTATACTGTGGTCTTTCTGATCAATGTGAAAACTTTCTCTTAGGCAGTTTCTGTTCCCTGCTTGTGTCCAAAGGAGGGGTTACACTTTCCAGTTTATTTGTATACCTTGTAACTTTTTTAATCGGATATCTTAAATAATGCAGCCAGTCTGGTTGTTGTTGTTCACTTGTTACTTTGTTCACTGACTTATTGGATTACTTTAGTGACTTCTATTTAAGCTTCCCACCACACCAGATGTTCAGCCTCTGCTGTTCCTCAAGCAGGGAACGCTACTTTGGGTATTCTCACAGTCATCCTAGAATCAGTGGTTTTGGGAGGACTCTGTTTCTCTTTTTCCTTGACAATATCCACTAACTGCCAGCTGACTACTCTGTTGCTTCCAATTGAATGCTCTGACTCACAGATTGCTCTACAAACTAATTCAGTCAAAATCTGGCTCCTTTGAAGGAAAAGTTTTTGTAGTCTGTATTTGGTTTTTATTCTGCCCTAAGAAAGGATCATTCCTGCTGTATTACCTATTTCCTTCTTGCGAACTAGCAGGCCTACAATTTAGCCTGAATCTTATATCTCCTCCCAGTTGTCTTTATCACACCCACTCCTGTTCTTGTAGGGAACAACTACCCACTCCAGTATTCTTGTCTCAAGAATTCCATGGACAGGAGCCTGGCAGGCAGGGGTCCATGGGATTGCAAAGAGTCAGAGAAGACTGAGCAACTTTCACTTTTCACTGTTCTTGAAAGCACCTGTAGGAGTGAACGTCTTCCCTCTCTGTTACAATTGAAGACCATTCTTTTGAGAAAACATTAGATGCTATCTGTTTTATGACCTGTTTTCCCCCCAGAAATCTCAGCCAGGGCTCAGAAGCTGGGGGTGTGGACAGTGATTAGCTTTTCTTCAAATAACACCCTACCCTATAAGCTGATCACTTGGTGGAGGGTGAGGAGACCACAGCCTAGGATCACTGGCATGAAATCACCACTTCATGAGATGGGGCAAGGGTAATCTGACCAGAACCCCAGTATTCTCAGCACACCACACCCACAGTAGATCCTCTGTCCTATACCTGGATTGTGAAAGAAAAGGAGTTCCCGTCTCTCACCTCCATTCACTCAGGATTTAGCTTCAGCAGGTACCTGGGAGCAGGATGAGAAAGCTGACATACCACTCCTAGGAAGAAACCCTCCCTCTGGGTGTTGTCGGGAGAGGGAGCTCTGTGTTCTTTGCTGCAGTGGTCTTGAGTAGGCTGTTTTCACTGAGAGAGGCAGGCGTGAGTGATATTGCTTCAAATACCAGACTTATCTTTCTTACCAGCTTTTCATAGATGTTCTTAAATAGATGTTTCAATTTTGCTTTTCATCCTTAGGATCATTTCTATCCCCTTTAATAGCTTTCACCAGTCTCAGTGGGGAGATAAGATGAGTCAACTCAAGCTGTTGTGCTAGAAGTCATTCTCTAATAGGTGAAATTTGGTTCAAAAAATAAGAAATTATATTAATTTGGCCTCCTATCTTTTGAAATTATTTTAAAAGATTTTATGAAGCTGTTTGAGAAGTGGGATGCCTCTTCTCCAGCTATATCACACAGCAGGTGTTCAAGCATCTTCCTGAGTGCCAGTGGCAGTGTTACGGTCTCACTGTAGGAGCAGACTTAATAAGTAGCTAAGGTATTGTCAAAAAGCGCACCTTAGGACCAGCTGTACTAAAACTAAAATTACTGTTTGGTGAATGTTTTCTACCGCTTCAGTGAGCTAGTAAAGTGATTTATCCATAGGTCCACTAACACAGAACCAGTTGACGAGAACCAGTTTATACTAGTGGGTTGGTGAGAATATGGCCCATTTCAAACTCAGTCATTCACCCAGAAGCACCATAGATATCTTTGTGTTTGATTGTATTTGATAATAGCTGCCCATAAATTTCTCAAACCAAAGGGCATCTTGTATGTAAAGTGTGCAGTGCGACCCTCTGGTCTCATTCAAGTACTTGAAAACTGCAAGTTTGTTTTTAAGGAAAACATTAGCCTTTACTGCAAGTAATTCTACATCCCATCTATTTTTTAAAGGGAAGTAATCCTCTCTTTGGGCAAGATTTCCCTTTTATCCTCTCAGTTACCCAGTAAAATATGAACTGTGTTTCATATCTTCTGTCAAAGGACTGCATTCCTCTATAATTAACTACTTGCTTTAAATGCATCATAGAATACAATTATGATATGTCTGTAATCCAGCACCTGCCAAAGGCTTACATACTTGCTTCCTTTATCATCCTGGCAGAGTCTTAAAATTTTCTGGATTCAACAGTTTGTCTTAGCTGCCAGGATACAAAGTAGACTCAGTTCTCAGTGAAAGCAACAATCTTATCCTAGGGGTCCCTACACCTTTTTGTTTTGTCTCTGAAATATTAATATTTTCTCTATTTTTTAGTCTACATAGTTTTGTTTTTTCCACTGTTTCAGATTGAAAATAGGTCAGCTATAAATGAAATACATCTAAGAATAGAAGCATTTAACCAGAAAACAAAAAAATCGACCATTTGCATTCAAGGGAAAACTCCAGATATTGGACAACAGAAGTTTTACTTGACATTCATTTTCATTAATTGAGCATATTAGTTTGGTCAAATTCAAATTGGTTGAGGGTCTATTTATATTGTCCTAAATAGATACCCTCTTCATAAAAAATAAATAAAGTGGAAATCACTTTGAATTGGAAAACACTTTTATGGCAGAAAGCTAATATTTTTTCCAGAGACCGCAAACCTGACTGAAGTCTGTCCTTCAGATGAATTGAAGGTGGTTTATATTTCAGAAGATCACAGGCCATACTGTGACATCTGAAGAAGATTCAGTTTATTAATTGATGCTAAATCCCTGATACAGCATTTAAAAGTAGAACCTTTCAAGCAGTTTTCATAGGGTATTTTTAGTGATTATAAAATGCATGCATATGTTTTTGGAAAGTGCAAAAGCAAGTATAAAGTATCGGGAATCAGCAAATACATCTACAACCCTAAGGTGACTTCTGTTGTCATATTCATGTCACATTCTCTCAATCTTTCTTCTCATTGTATGTAGTTTTAGGACTTCCCTGATAGCTCAGTTGGTAAAGAATCCGCCTGCAATGCAGGAGGCCCCAGTTCAATTCCTGCGTGGGGAAGATCTGCTAGAGAAGGGTTAGGCTACCCACTCCAGTATTGTTGGGCTTCCCTTGTGGCTTAGCTGGTAAAGAATCTGCCTGCAGTACGGGAGACCTGGGTACGATCCCTGGATAGGGAAGATCCCCTGGAGAAGGGAAAGGCTACCCACTCCAGTATTCTGGCCTAGAGAATTCCCTGAACTGTATAGTCCACAGGGTCGCAAAGAGTCAGATATTACTGAGCAACTTTCACTTTCATGTAGTTTTAACATAGTTAAGATCCTGTTGGATTTTTATCCCAATGAAGGAAGAAGAACCTAAAAGTCCTTCTATCCTATGGTGTAGCTTTCTATTCGACCCAGTCGCAGTACATTTTACACACTACGCCTGAGCTGTGTTATTTCTACAGGTGGCTAATACTCATAACACATTCTAATCATAATTAACATCAGTTTTAGAAAGTACTACTTTTCCATTTTGTTGTATGGCCCAAAATCACTTTTTATGAATTCGTCCCTTTACACTCCTTTCTTATTGTTATTGAACTACACTGAGTTGCTGCCACAGAAAACAGTAAAACTTCACATATTATTAGTAGTAGGAGAATTGTCAGCCTGAGTTAGAGAATTATTTATAAACTTTTCATTACAGAGATTTACACATTAATGTAAACAGAATTGTACTGAAGCCCCAAGTACCATCACTTAGTTTCTGCATTTATTAATTAATAACTAATCTGTTTTCATCCTCCTCTCGTGTTATTTTAAAATAGACCGAAGTATTGTGTTATTTCATTTATGAGTATTTCCTTATAGGTATCTCTAAAAGGTTTTTTTAAACCTACCTAGCTTAAGAGTACTATTTCACATTCTAAAAAATTTAATAATTAATTTCTTAATTATATCAAATACCCAATTGATCTTTGTATTATCAACTACCCCACAAATACTGCTTATGTTTTCACACCCTTGTCTTGTAGAGTGTCCTCCAGAGCCTGAATTTGACTGATTGTGTCATCATGGTGTTAACATGTCTCCCTGTATTCTTTGTAATTCAATCGTTGGCTCAAATGTGTATTTTTGATGCAGTTATGTGAGATGTAAATGCAGAAAGTGGTTAAAGCTATATTAAGAAATAAAATACTATGTAAAGAAAGTTGACTTAAATGATGAAAAAAGGATGGTAACAGGGTTTTATAGTAAATGAAGATAGTTGCTAATTACTTCAGAATTCTCAGAATTCAAAAATTGCTCTATAATTTTTACTCTTTTCCTGAAAAATTGCTTAACAGGGAAAACCTTAAAGACATTTTACAATAACAGCCTTTTACTTTTGTCAGTATTTATATTAGAATGTCAGAATCATGTTCTAGTGTTTATTTTATTCCTTATATATTACATTTTTTAAGGAATAAAATCTTTTTTCTGTCTCATTGTCCAACTGCATGTTTTCTTTTCTAAAATATAGCTTAGTGAGATTCAAATAAAGTACTTTTTTATTTTGTAAAATAAGTTTTTTCTTTTTAAAATAATTATTTGAACAGTACAAAAATCCTATTTAGAATAAGTTTTAAAAGAATTAGAGCAATGAAATCAGCAGGGTTTTTTTTTAATATCTGTTATAAAAACAAAGTGATTTTATTCAAAAAGTAATTACATATAACTCAAAATTTGTAAAAGAGTTAATTTGACTTATACTAAGCTTACTACTTGAAAAATAATTTATTTTTAATAAATTTACAGGACTATTCATTCAAAGAGTCTTAACAGTCATCTCCATCTCATTGTGCTGTGTTTTTGTATTTGTTTTATTTTTTTCCCCATAGCTCATCAGTAGGTTACTTGCAACATCCAGGATCAGAACAAGTACAGTTTCCTCGAACTACTTCACCGTGCAATTCCCAGCAGCTCCAAGGCCACCAGTGTGCAGGTATGAATAGATAATTGGGGCCAGAGGGTAGGTGGCAGGGATGGTTTGTCCATTTGAGAAATAAGTTCCTCGGACATTTCTAGGAAAAAGGTTTTCAACTTGTTAGGTGCTGAGATATGCCCAGGATATTCAAGGCACACGAGAAGTAAGGTTTAACAGGTTCAGTCCACTTCTTCCTTTTCCCCTGCTACCAGTACCCCTGCTCTCTGTTTCTCCTGAGGCTCTCCTTCCTGCCTGCCGCATTATTACTGATATTCTCTAGGATATTTTCTTTCATTACTCTTTGGGTTCTTCCTCGGAAATTCAACCACTTCCCAAGCTTCAACCTTGGCTTTCCGCCACTGTCTCCCAAATTTGTTTCTGCCACGACAAGACCACATAGCCAACTGCCTATTGGACATTTCCTAACCAGGAATATGTCAAAGGCACTTTAGACTTAATACTTCTCCCTTTCCATCCCGTTCTTCACCTTCCATATTGGGACCAGTACAGATTTCAAAATCCTGGCTCTCTTCTGCTCTCCTCTTTCACACTTAGGCTGCCGCCATTCCCTCAGGTCCGTTACCTGCTTTCCCCCTTCACTGCTGCCACTTCTGCTTCGTTCATGTTGTCCGCAAACCCAGCCTTCCTCCTCCCCAACACATACACACATACATACACAGCTCACGAATTATCGTCCTGAAACTGATGTCTCTTCATGTCATTCCTCTGAGTTAAAAATTTGCATAGATTCTCCATTTAACCCTCAGAACTCTATTTCTAGAATGCACTATGCTTTTTCATCCCAAAGATACTTTTGTACCTGTTCTTCCCTCCTCCTGGTGTGCTGCTCTAGCATCCAATTGCCAAAATCCTGCGTATCTTTAAAATTTGACTCAGAAATCATGTCTTCTGCAAAGTCTTAAAAGTCCTTAAAAAGTCCTTAAAACTGAGCTTGTTTCTTAGTTTTCTTGCTCCCTTAGTTTCTTAAATAATCCTTTATCATAAGACCATATTTTATTGTAATGAATTGTTGACATATGTAATCTCTCGAAGAAACAGAGAAACAATAGATGATTATCAAATATATAACTAATGGCTGCATCAATATGGGCTGCTGTGGCCAGGGAGAACCTTGAGATACCCTTAAGCAGTCAGCCCTTCTGTAGTGTGCCGAGCCAGGTCAGGTTGGTGCTAATTCTGGGGAACCGGAAATTGCCAATACGATTACTGCAGTGCAAACAGCAGTCCTGGAGGCAGGCCCCAGGGTACCTTACCTTACACTGAAATAGTGAGTGCCAGTTACATTCCTAATACCAGTAGTGCTGCGGTACTGATGCCACAACAGGAATAAATCAGCTGTCGGTGGTTGTTCACGTGATTATTTCAGCTCTTTTAAAGTCAGCCACAAAGTCTTCCTAGCTATTTTCAAATGAGAAAATACAATAAAAGAGGGCAAATAGTTTTCTCTGAGTCATAGGACATTTCAGAGCACTGACATGCTTTCTGAATCCCATATGCCAAACTTTTCCCTACCACATGAAATTGAGTCACTCAAAAGATGTCTTTTTACCATATATCAAAATTTCTGTAGGGTACTTCTTCCCAGTTTTCCTTTATGTATTTAGAATAATGCTTATTTGAAAATAAATGTATTTTAAAAATTAAGCACTTTTATAGGTCATATCACAATTGTGCTACTCTCTACTAGGTCTTTTAGATAATTGGACGTTCCTGACCTATTATGTTTAGGATAAGTGTGATATTTAGGTCTATGGAGTCAATTTCAGTGTTTTTTTAAACACACAACACTTGTATGAAGCATCAGAGCTTAAATCTGGCTTACATAAATAACAATAAAATTTTTGTCAGAGATATAAAAGTATTGTCATTATCTTGGTGTTTAAAGAAACTAGCCATTTGCTTAAGTGTGCTGACTGCTGGGTCCTAATTCTGATTTTCAGTGGCGCCACCTCCACCTGGTGGCGGAATGGTGATGATGCAGCTCAGCGTACCGAACAATCCGCAGTCTCGTGCCCATTCACCCCCACAGTGGAAGCAGAACAAGTATTACTGTGATCACCAGAGAGGACAGAAGTGTGTGGAATTTAGTAGTGTAGACAATATTGTTCAGGTAAGATGCTTCTTTTGTCTATTTTAATTTTCAAACTTTCAACACTTAGTCTCATAAGGTTGACCAACCTATAAGATTGATGCTGAATTTAAAATCTTCTCAAACAGATTAGTAAAGAAGTTTGTACATTCTCTATAGCCAGAAAATTTTAATACTGTTTCCCAATGTTTGCATAATTAAACATTTTCTTAATTTAGAAATTAAGAAGATAAACTAGATCTGAATTTTATTAAAGAAACTGAATTAAGTTGCTATCTTGCCTTTCCCATATGAACTGCATTTTACTGTAACCAGAAGGTTGATGAGGCAAGGCTCTTCATCATAGAAGAAATGTAATCAATAAATCTAAAAACACTGATAGAATTTTAAAAGCGATATTTTGGAATCCTATTAAAGTAATGAACAAAGAAACATCAGAAACATCAGGAAGAGTTTTATGAGAAGCTTTCAAATAGGTAGATTAGGCAGACAACACGTGAAACAACTGATCTATTGTAGCGTCAATTAAAGTGGGCCCAGGTTCCATCTCTGATCAAGAAACTAAGCTGTGCCTGGGCAGCCAAAGAAAATAGTACCTGAATCTAATCAAGCCTCTCTGAGTCTAGCTATTACTTTACAGAAAATACAGAAAGAAAATAAAAAAGTTTATAGGTACCACAGATATATTATTGGACAAATTGCCTATTTCTTTAACAAACAAATGGCATTTTGAATTGAAGGATGAGTCTATTATAAATTTAGAAACTCAAGAGTTATAACAATCAGATGCAATGTATGGGGATCTTCCTTGAATACCAGTGAAAAGACATTTTGGAGCAAAAAGTGAATAAATATAGTCAAAGTGCTAAACTTTAAAAAAATAAACAACTGTCAACCAAGAATTTTATATCTAGTAAAACTGTTCTTTAGAAGTGAGGGAGAAATTAAAATTTTCTAGATAAACAGAATTTGAGACCTGCCCTACCAGAAATTCTCAAAGGAGCCACTGCAGAGGGAAATGAAAGTATAATGCTAAATAGTAATTTGAAGCCGTACTAGGGAAAAACTCTCAGTTAAGTACATGGACAGTTTTAAAAGCTAGTAAGATTCTAGTAGTATGGTGTATAGTGTATATTTTCTAATGGAAAAGTATCTACAATACTATTTTTAAAGTACAAAAGCAAAATTCAAAAATAGGATGTATAGTCTGTTTCCATCTTTGTAAAGCAGATATATGAATACGTATGCATAGAAACAGTGTTACTAGTGTTTATCCTTGGGCATTGGAAATTATAAATTTCTGTACTGTTTTAATTTCTTAAATAACAAGTACCTATTATAATGTAATGTGTATAATTTGTAATCAGAAAGAATAAAAATTTCTGTCCAAAAGGAACTCTTCAAAAACCCTGACTAAAATGTTGACCTGTTTTCTTGATATAATTGCAGCACAGTCCTCAACTCAGTAGTCCCATTATTTCACCAGCTCAGTCACCAGCACCAGCTCAGCTGTCTACCCTGAAAACTGTCCGTCCCTCTGGACCACCACTTGCCATCATACCCCAGTTTTCTAGACCTTTTGTCTCTGGGCAAGGTAAGTGCAGAAAGCTAATCACAACCTCAGAGAATTTTAAGACATCCGTTCACTCCCCATCAATTTGTAATTTACCTGGTACTGCTACCTTCCCTTTTCCAAAGGACTGCGTTTTCACCTTTCTCGGGCATTTTCATTTGTTACCATTTTCTCTCCTAACCTTAATGTTTCATCACAATTAATAATTAATTAATGGTACTTACCTGGCAGTACACTGGTTAAGACTCTATACTTCCACTGCAGGCATCACAGGTTTGATCCCTGGTTGGGGAACTAAGATCCCAAATGTCACAACTAAGCCCTGGCACAGCCAAGTAAATATATAAGTAAATATTTTTAAAATAATAATAATGTCTTAAAGAATCATTAAAAAGGAAAGTAGTATCTGAATTTTTAAGAACAAGTTATATGGTAATTTCAGAAAAGAAGACAAACATGTCCATCAAGCCCTTGAAAAGGTGTTCAACATCATTCATTAAGGAAAGGAGTATTAAAATCTCAATGAAATACCACTTCACTCCATTTTCGTGCTTAAAATTGTGTCTCTGGTCTCGGTGCTAAACCTTCTTGTTGTATCTGCCCTCAGCTAGTGTTTAGGAAGGAGCAAGTATGTCGTTGGGTGTGTTCTACCAGGGAGCTGCACAAGCACCCTGACAGTGTTCATCAGAAAAGAGCTCCACAGAGTGGCAAGAGGCTCACGCCTTGCTTGTCTCTGTTGGGAAAGTATCAGGAGAAGCACTGTATGATTTCCTGAAGATGCTCCCTTAGCACCCACCCATAAGCCTCCTCCAGACACTGAATGTGCTGCACTTGGGGACTTATGTTAAAATGAGACTACAACAAATGAAAACATCACAGACAAAACTTTTGCAGTCAGCATGTGTGAAGCGCTTTCCATGGGATGACTCTAGGCACTAAGGTGTGAAAGAAAATATATTTATAGTAATTAATAAATGATTTGGGAGAGAGAGAGATCTTCATGTTTTTCCAAGGTTTCTTTTGTCCCCTGAATGTATGTTCTGTTCACTTTTAACCATCAGAGAAAATGTGGATTTTAGTATCTCAGACGGGTGGAATGAGTTCTTATAGTTCCTTTGGAGGATTTCACATAGAATGTTAAGGTTTACAGAGAAGTTTCTCTCCATGCTAACTTGTCTACCAGCTCCTTCCACTTAACCTCCTTCATAACTGTTTTTGTTAGTCCCTCCTGCTTGCAGAAGTTTACCCCAGCTCTTTGAAGGATATGTGAAGGCTTTTAGTTTTTTTAAAAAAGATGTCAATACCTCCACTTTTTTATTCTATTTGGTAGAACATGTTCCCTCTCATCCTGAGACAACTGAGAAAACTCTGTGAAGTACTTGGTACCCAAATAAAGGAAAATGTGAAAGTGATTTTTTTTTATTAACTTTCAGGAGATGCCAGATATCCGTTACTTGGCCAGACCCTGCAGTACAACCCTCCTGCTGTTCTGCACGGACACATTCCAGCCCAGCAGGTGTGAGAGCTGCTGCCCTGGCGCTACCGAGAGCAGTGAGGGAGGAGGTGGTAGGAGCATCAGTTCCCAGCACAGTGCAGATATGAGGGGTGGGGGGCGGGCGGCAGGAGGCACTGGGTGCCATTACTTAGAAAAGACTGACAGCAAGTGATGGGCCAAAGTTCTACTGCCGCTGAGGCAGAATTCAGAAGGCCTGGAGGTGTTTTTTTTTTTTTTTCTTCTAAAGTACAAACCCCAGACTGAGGGCGGTTAGTTGTTAAGTGGTCAGACAGTGCTATCACATTTGCATCAGCATCAACCTTATTTCATATGTTTGTGGATTTTCAGGGTCATTCTGGCAACAGGCATGGCAACCGAGGAAGGAAACAAGCCAAAAAAGCTGCATCCACTGACCTGGGTGCAGGAGAAGCAGGTGTGTCCCGAAGAGGCATCCGGATGTGCTTCTATAAACTGTTGGCCTGAAAGTCTAAAACTGCCACACCACAGAAGTGGGTTTTCCTTGTCTAGAATCCTACACAAAGTCTTAGACAATTATGCTGTCTATAATGCAAGCTTCTTGAATGTTCTTTTAATTCTGTCTCATTTCAGGTTTGGGAGTACTGAAACAAAGGTAGGTTTAGGAGGAGTGCAGGGACCAAAGGGATTCAAAAGAGATGTGAGAGAGGAACAGGTAGAATGAAATGCATTGCCCCTGTATTCTTGGAGAAAGGAAGTATTCTTTACACCTTTCAGGCAGTATAGTCTGAAGAGCAAATACATTGCCTTTCTATGGCAGGGGGCTTTCAAGTCTGTACCTTAACTTTCTATTCAGTAGCCTTGGGTTTGTTAGAGCAAGTGCTGTTTTAAAGATAACATACAGAATACTTCCCTTGTGGTCCAGTGGTTAAGGCTGCACTTCCAGTGCAGGAGGCATGGGTCCCATCCCCCATCAGGGAACTGAGATCCCACATGCCTCACGACACAGCTAGAAAATAAAAACTGAAGATAACGTAGAATTTGACAATGGGGATTTGAAGTTCAGGAAACTGTACCCAGGATCACACACTTAGTTTGAAGAAGCCACTGCACAGGCTGCATTTTTTATGTGAGGCTGTGAGTGTGGCCGGTGGCATATGGGCCTCTCTGCACCCCTTGCTTGGGGGTAAGGAAGAAATATTTAGAAGATGGCCATACCAAGTATAACTTTGTGGATTTGAATGGTTTCAGAAAATTGTGTTCATTTCCTGTGTCGTTTGAGTCTGCAGTACATTCTGCCCACCTTAATTCTCTACCTTTTCCATTCTAGTTGTTGGAAAGGTCTTGGAAATTACTGAACTCCCAGATGGAATAACTCGCATGGAAGCCGAGAAGCTCTTTGGGGAACTCTTTAAAATTGGCGCCAAGATCCGGTGGCTCCGGGACCCTCAGGCCCAGCCCCAGATGCGTCGCCACCCGCTTTGCTGTGGCAGCGGCGACAGCTCTGTCAACCCCGAGCGCGCGAAGCCCGGTGACCTGGCCTCCACCTACACCGTCCTCGCCACGTTCCCCTCCATCTCCGCCGCACAGAACGCGCTGAAGAAGCAAACTAACTCGGTCAGCAAGTTTAAGCTGAGAACAAGCAAGAAGCACTATGACTTCCACATTTTGGAAAGGGCAAGTTCTCAGTAACAGCCACCTCAGACCCTTGGCCTTTGTGATCCCCCCATCGTCACCCATCTGCAACTGGCTTGGTATCGGGAGCTTCTGTTAACGATGGAGACTCCTAGGATGTGCGGTCATGGCGTTACAACTTCTGAAGACAGGCCGGTGATCCAGCAAAGAGGGGAAAAAAACAGGTTTCACCCCAAATGACTGTAGAAATCCACATCAGAATGATACAGAGTTAGCAGCTTTTTCTGAGGAAATGCTGTTCAAATGCCTCCTAACTTTTATAGTTATTTTGTTTTATATTTCTGAATTCTTGTATCAGATCCAAAGCTCTATTGTACAGCAAATTATTCTTCAAAATGAGTACCACCAGTTGCAACCTGTATTTCTTTTTTGCAGCCAGCACAGTGTGACCCGACATAGAATTTGGGGGAATAAGAATGCAGGAGTGGAGTAGCCAAGTTAAAACTACATACTGTCTCTTGGGGGGCACAGTAGGTGACTAAGGAGAGCTCACAAACAAAAGATTACTCTTCCCCTGTATCTCTAAACACAAACAATTTTCCCTCATAGGGTCCTTTCCTTATTCACTTAGGTCATATGAACACTGTCA
>SJYV01054068.1:0-13508 GCA_006410875.1 Neotragus pygmaeus | reverse complement strand
TCTTTGGCTACCCAAGGGCTTGCCGATGGACTCATAAGTGGAGGGGCCATAGTAACAGAGATGACACACAGGCCCTGAAAAAACTTTCTCTGACTAAGGTTGATTTGTTCATTATTAAGAATTGACCCCTGAGGAAACTAGTAGTAGATTGGAAACTTTCAACTCTGGATTTGTATACAGTGTACTTCATATCTGTCACATAAGTGTAAGTTAGGTTTTCTTTGTGATTTTTCTCTGATTTTACCTTTATCTGTAGGTCTTAGGAAATTTTGATATACTATTTTACACAATACTGCTTCAGTCCAAGAGATGTTTTTTATGATGAAGGAGATTCAGTGTTGCATGTATAACCATGACACCCACTGGCCCCTTCCATGGATTGGATCCAGTGGAAGCAAGTAACCTAAGGGAAGATTGGAAAGATCTATAAAAAGCCCAGCTAAGGTACCGTCACACCCTTCAGGTTGGGGTAATGCTTTCAGAAGATGGTATCTGCATTGAACCAATATTCTACATATGCTTTTATGTTTCTCAAAAGTAAGAATACATGGCAAATAAGGATGAAGAAGTGGAAGTCAAGGTGACCAGTTTCAACATCATCCCAGTAATTAATGTGTATACATTTTTTTTTTTGCTCCCCCACCCCCTTCCCNTATTCTACATATGCTTTTATGTTTCTCAAAAGTAAGAATACATGGCAAATAAGGATGAAGAAGTGGAAGTCAAGGTGACCAGTTTCAACATCATCCCAGTAATTAATGTGTATACATTTTTTTTTTTTTTGCTCCCCCGGCCCCTTCCCCTCTCTCCCCGCCACAGCTTTAATTTCTGTTGTACCTGCTTCCTGGGAGGAAATGCAGAAAAGGTTAATCAAGAAATTTTCCACTGAGTCTGAAGTTACAACATCTATCTAGGTAATTTGGTCTTATCCTGACAGTGGAATTGTAAGCAAATAATAATAATAATTAACTGAGATCAGTAAAGCCTTAACTTGTTAATGGTTGCAATTAANATGCAGAAAAGGTTAATCAAGAAATTTTCCACTGAGTCTGAAGTTACAACATCTATCTAGGTAATTTGGTCTTATCCTGACAGTGGAATTGTAAGCAAATAATAATAATAATTAACTGAGATCAGTAAAGCCTTAACTTGTTAATGGTTGCAATTAACTCTGATTACTATGTTGAACCAGAGTTTCTGCTACTTAGTATGGTCTGAGAGAAGTATGTTCAGAACCCAGGGCATTCACTTGGGCATTTCTTGTGATTCCAAGTCTGACAATCATTGTGAAGATAATATTTCTCAACCATGGTTTGATGAGAGCCAGGCAACGAAAGATTTTATTATTTATGAAGAAACACCAGTGTCACCCCACTAAAAATATAGACCAGTTGAAAAGCTGAGTGAATTTCAAGAGTGAGATGATAGACTTCACTGTAGCTTGGGCCCTTTTAAGCAATAGAAATTAGATAATCTCAATAAATCTCCCAACATTTAAAATGAAATCAGTGAATCGCAATCTCAAATAGAAAGTGATATTGTGAACATGAAGAATATAGACATGGCCCTGTGAGTATGGACTGACCTTCAGATGTTCGGTTTCTTGGTTTCTTCTTCCTGGTCCAACTCTGATTTCAACTGCAGCTATGGCACACCAATTTTGGGACGTTTGCTGTTCTTCAGTCACTCAATCATGTCCAACTCCTTTTAACCCCATGTACTGCAGGATGCCAGGCTTCCTGTCCTTCACCATCCCCTGGGGCTTGATAAAACTCCTTCAATTGAGCCAGTAATGCCATCTCACCTTCTCTTATTCCCTTCTCCTCCTGCCATCAATCACACCCAGCATCTAGGTCTTTTCTAATGAGTTTGCTCTTTGCATCAGGTGGCCAAAGTACTGGAGCTTCAGCCTCAGTCTTTCCAATGAATAGTCAGAGTTTATTTCCCTGGGGATTGACTAGTTTGACCTCCTCGCAGTCCAATGGACTCTCGAGCGCCTTCTCCAACACCACAGTTCAAAAGCAACAATTCTTTGGTGCTCAACCGTTATGGTCCAACTCTCACATCCATGTGTGACTATTGGAAAAACCATAGCTTAAACTATACAGACCTTTTTTGGCAAAGTAATACCATTGGTTTTTACAATGCTATCGAGGTTTGTCAAAGCTTTTCTTCCAAGAATCAAGTTGTCTTTTAATTTCATGTCTACAGTCACCATATGCAGTGATATTAGAGTTCAAAAAATAAAATAAATAAATAAAATAGAATCTGACAGTTTCCCCATCAACTTGCCATGAAGTGATGGAACCAGATGCCATAATCTTCATTTTTTGAATGTTAAATTTTAAAGCAGCTTTTTCAATCTCTTCTTTCAGCTTCATCAAGAGGTTTTTAGTTCCTCTTTGCTTTCTGCCATAATGGTTGTGTCATCTGTATATATGAGGTTATTGATATTTATCCCGGAAATTTCGATTCTGGTTTGTGCTCCATCCAATCTCTCACTTCACATGATGTACACTGAATAGAAGTTAAATAAGCAGAGAGACAATATAGAGCCTTAACTTAATCTTCTCCCAATTTGGAATTATCTATTGTTCCATGTCTGGTTCTAACTGTTGCTTCCAGACCTGCATACAGGTTTTTATAGGAGGCAGGTAAGGCATTCTGGTATTCCCATATCTTTAAGAATTTTGCACTGTTTGTTGTGATTCACAGAGTAAAATACTTTAGTATAGTCAATGCAACAAAATAAGAGGTTTTTCTGGAATTCTCTTGCTTTTATTATGATTCAGTGGGTGTTGAAAATTAATCTATGATTCTTCTGTCTTTTCTAAATGCAGCTTGAACATCTGGAAGTTCATGATTCATGTACTGCTGAAGTGTAGTGTGAAGAATTTTGAGCATTACTTTGATTGTGTGTGAAATGTGGTAGTTTGAACATTCCTTGGCATTGTTTTTCTTTGAGATTGGAATGAAAACTGACCTTTTCCAGTCCTGTGGCCACTGCTGAGTTTTCCAAATTTGCTGGCATATTGAGTGCATCACTTTCACAGCATCATCTATCAGGATCCGAAATAGCTCAACTGGAATTCCGTTGCCTCCACGAGCTTTGTTCATAGTGATTTCCTAAGGTCCATTTGACTTTGCACTCCAAGATGTGTGGCTCTAGGTGAGTGATCACACCATCATGATTTTCTGGATCACTAAGATCATTTTTGTATATTTCTTCTGTGTATTCTTGCCACCTCTTCTTTATATATTCTGTTTCTGTTAGGTCCATACCATTTCTTTCCTTTATTGTGCCCATCTTTGCATGAAATGTTCCCTTGGTATTTCCAATTTTCTTGAAGATATCCCTTGTTTTTCCCATTCTACTGTTTTCCTCTGTTTCTTTGCATCGATTGCTGAGGAAGGCTTTCTTATCTCTCCTTTCTATTCTTTGGAACTCTGCATTCAGATGGGTATATCTTTCCTTATCTCCTTTGCTTTTCTCTTCTCTGATTTTCTCAGCTATTTCTAAGGCCTCCTCGAGCACCATTTTGCCTTTTTAAATTTCTTTTTAATGGGAATGGTCTTGATCATTGCCACCTGTAAAATGTCATGAATCCCCATCCACAATTCTTCAGCCACTCTATCAGATCTAATCCCTTGCCTCTATTTGTCACTTTCACTGTATAATCATAAAAATTTGATTTATGCCATATCTGAATGGTCTAGTGGTTTTCCCTACTTTCTTCAGTTTGTCTGAATTTAGCAATAAGGAGTTCATAATCTGGGCCACAGTCAGCTCCCAGTCTTGTTTTTGCTGACTGTATAGAACTTCTCCATCTTTGGCTGCAAAGAATATAATAAATCTGATTTCCATATTGATCATCTGGCTATGTTCATGTGTAGAATCATCTGTTGTGTTGTTAGAAGAGGGTGTTTTCTATGACCAGTGCTTTCTCTTGGAAAATCTCTGTTAGCCCTTGTTCTGCTTCATTTTGCAATCCAATGCCAAAATTTCCTGTTACTCCAGGTAAAAGTTTGGGAAGTTGGATTCATGCTAATGGCCTTCTGTTCAAGAGTATATTATGCATTTTATTTCCTTTTCCGCCTTAGAGTTTTCTCTGAAGACATAGTAAGTTAGTTATTCTGTGAAAAATCAATGCCCAGAGGACAGAGGATCTAACATCTCAAGGAACAAGGATAGGAGCTTGTGGGTAGTGCTCCAGTCTCCCTTCTTTAGATTGAGACCTTCTAGAAGCATCTTGTAAGTATGTCAGAAGTCCTGGTCAGATTATGACTCCATTGGCTACTGCAGCAAACTCAATAACTTATCTTTACCTTGATTTTCATATTTTCTGTCATTCCCCTGCTTCGTGGTATCACCTCACAATAACCCGTATGATCACAAGTCTATGTTTGAGGTTGATTTCAGAGGGCACTAATTACTACTGAAAATATGTGCTTTAATTTGCTTGCATTTATACTTAACAGTGTGCACTATATATTATTTTTTGTTTTTAATAAATTTCTACATATCAAGAAAAATGATACTATGATTTTTAATGTATTACAATTCCAATTGTTTCTTGTTACTGATTTTCTTTTATTGTAAAAGCTATCAAATATTTTTTTTGGAATGAGATGCTGTATAACAAATACATTTAAAAACTAATACTAAAAATAATAAAATCAAAGTTCATGTTGGTCCTGAAACACATACATACTTGTTTTAAAGTGAATGTAATGGCTTCTGTGTCTGTTTCTCCTTTTAGAGTATAAATTCCTTGAATTTAGGGGAATAAATTATTTACCCTTATTTCCATTGAATTACCAGGCACTGCAATTGTTTTTGTTGTGAAATTCAGTAGGTTCCCTTCATTCTAAAAAAATAAAACTGACAAAAGTTAAATTAAACGTTGAAAATTCTTACTAAAATCTAAAATAGTAAAGTTAAATATTTTAATTTAAAGATTAAATACTCTCATCCAAATTATTGGTGAAACAAAATAGTATTATTTGTCTGAATTAAAACACAAAACAGAAAAGAAATTGGGGGGGACGGGGAAGAGCTACTTCAAAACTTTCAGAGAATGGAAAATGGAAAATTTTGTGTAAAACATGACGAAATTCTAGAATGCCAATAGTTCTAGAGAAGTTATTACTGAGAAAACACAACAAAACACTTGAATTTAATGCCTAATTTAAACCAGCTCATTTAAATTCCTAGGCTTGGTCTTGAGATAGTTGGAATTAAGTAGTAAAATTAAACTTGGCTATCAAGCTACGTTTATCATCCCATAATTGTGTTAGTTGCTAGAGAAAAGCAATAACCTGGCCTCTAATCACTTAGATGAGGCAAATCTAACATATTTTGTTAAAGTACCTTAAAGTTGAGCAATGATGAAACTATGAAAAGAAAAATAATGACAAAAAATGGATGGTTATAATGTTTAGAATGAGAAAAAAGAGAAATACATTTTTATCATAGTCTATGATAGAAACAAAATAATGTATTCAAAATAAATTAAAATAAATAGCTTTGTAAAGGAATGTAAAATACAAGTGAACCTAAAGAAAAAGATTAGAACATGTATTTAGAGTGCAAGACATAATCTGAACTCAAGAAAATATTTGTAATGTTTAGTGATGGAAAATATAAATAGATACAAAGAAAATTTACAGTAGATGTTGAAAATCACATTTGAGAGGGATATACTTAAGGTGACAGTAGTATCAGTGATATCAAGAGTCAATAAACATTTATTGGTCCTCTTGAGAGTTGATACTGGAGATAACCAAAGGTAACTACTGGTTTCAGTGGTGATACTGGTAGAAGGGAACATCAATGGCAAAAACACCAGAGTTGCAGAGGCAACCAATGATGTACAAAATTAAAACTCCCATCTAAAAAGTGTGCCCTGGATTAATAAATTATAGACATGAGCGATCAGTGAGAAGAAAGGTTGGAGACATTCATCATCCTAATTTAGAGGTGATAGTTAAATGCATTCAAATAATATATTAATGAAGTAAATAAAAGCATAAGATCAAAAACCTCAAGCAATATGCCTATTTGGAAAAAAACAAAAACAAAAAAACCCACTGGAAAAAGAAATTTTTAAAACTAGTAAGAAATATTGTTTTTCAGCCATCAAGTTGTATCCAATACTTTTGTGACCCCTCATAATGAAGCCCTCAGGGCTCCTCTGTCCATGGTATTTCCCATGCCATAAAATTAAACCTGAAAAGTGAACAAAGTAAAAGCAATCCATACCTTATTTAAAACAAAAATAAATTATGGAAATGTTAGGAACTATAGAGTAGATATCTATTGGATTACATTAAATATCTATTTGTATTTCTTTTGATTTTTAAGGAATATCTCAATAAGGATGCAGAGTGAAAATGTTGTTAAAATCATTAAAAATAAATAATTTTATCTAAAAACAGATTACAAAATTCATATGTAGATGATGAATTATTTTAGTTTGTCTTAAGTTGAGGGATTGCTTTTTCAGGTTTGTACAATTTTATTGAATACATAAAACACTCAGTTCTCATGAAAATTCAACTGTCTTTTAGCTATTTTTGTCCTTATTTTCAATTGAAACATTTAAGTGTCTAATTTCGTTAATTATGTAAGTTATTAGTTCACCATTTATTAAACAATGTATCTTGGGCAAAATGTATTTTTACCCATCTGTAAATGCCCTTGTTGCATTTCTTTATTAATATAACACTTAACTGGTTAGTATACACCATTCATTGTATATAGAATTTCAGTAAGTTTTGCTCAATATTAAAGCCCAGCTCAAATAGATTCTCAGGTTCATTGGCGACTCAATTATATATGCAGATGTCATGAAAAAGTAGGCTTGGAATAATTGAACAAATCATTTTTCATTCACACTCCACTCTATACAAAAGTTACATAACAGCTTGAAACAGGTAATGTGTTACAACTGACTGGTTTAAAATTGCTTAGTGAGGCCACTGATTAAACTTCATCTTGTTGACGGGAATCCATTTTATCTTAAAAAAAAAATCGATGTTCCATGATTTGCATTGAAACAGGGAATAAAATGGACTCTCAGGTCAGGGTTGAAGAACGTCTAACAGTATAATTTGTTTCAGGAGGGCTCAGTTACAGCTATGCTATGTGGAGTCTGAGCAGGATTCAACCATATCTGTAACATAAAATGGGGCAAGTAACTAGTACTTGTGAGCACTAAGAATAAATAATTTCAAGTTTAGGAGAGTAGGCTGAGGTTTGGATAGTGGTATGATTTTAAACTCCACTAGTGAACTTCAAGGACAATTGACATAAAGAGAAGAGTGATATCCCTTTGGACTGCCACAGGCATGCATAATATTTAGCAGTACATACTCTCATGGCTATTGTTTTTCCTGTAGTCATGTATGGATGTGAGTGTTAGACTCTGAAGAAGACAGAGTGCCAAAGAATTGATGCTTTTGAACTGTGGTGCTGGAGAAGACACTTGAGAGCCCCTTGGACTGCAAGAAGATCCAACCAGTCCATTCTGAAGGAAATCAGCCCTGGGATTTCTCTGGAAGGAATGATGCTCAAGCTGAAACTCCAGTACTTTGGCCACCTCATGCAAAGAGTTGACTCGTTGGAAAATACTTTGATGTTGGAAGGGATTGGCAGCAGGAGGAGAGGGGGACGACAGAGGATGAGATGGCTGGATGGCATCACTGACTCAATGGACATGAGTCTGAGTGAACTCCAGGAGTTGGTGATGGACAGGGAGGCCTGGCATGCTGCGATTCATGGGGTCACAAAGAGTCACACACAACTGAGTGACTGAACTGAACTGAACTGAACTGACTCTCGTGACTGGTAGAATAGGGCTTCATGAGTAGCTTAAACACTAGAGAAGGAAAGCATACAATAGGAAAAAGCCCTTAGGGATTTGATTACTGGCAGATTTCTCTCTCCCATTTTGGCTCCCATTTTTCTCCTCCTGGCCACCTCTATCTCCTACATCTCTCTTCTCTTCTCTATATAACTCTGTGAATCTCTCTGAGTGTTTCTTCCTGTGGAGAAT
This sequence comes from Neotragus pygmaeus, assembly GCA_006410875.1. Lineage (NCBI taxonomy): Eukaryota > Metazoa > Chordata > Mammalia > Artiodactyla > Bovidae > Neotragus > Neotragus pygmaeus. The sequence goes on along the minus strand of SJYV01054068.1, from coordinate 5,451 downwards.
TGTTTCACCATTAACCTAGGAGTTTTATCTTCTGTGCCATATGGATGGAGAAGTCTCGAGGCTACTGCAAGAGAAGGAACAAAAGCCATAGGCCTGAGGCTTAACTCCAAAACTTTAGAACATAAGAGAGCTCCTGAGTCCAGGGAACACTGATAGACAAGAGTTCACTGAAAAGTCTCCATTTTACACTGAAACCAAGCTCCACAAAAGAGCCAGCAAGCTCCACTGCAGGACACGCCATGCTAATTCTCCAGAAAAACAGGAACACAACACTAAGCATTAAAAGATGGGCTGCCCAGTCATTCCAATCCCATAGACACCCAAAAACTCACAACTGGACACTTTTTTGCACTCCAGAGAGAAGAGATCCACCTCCACCCACCAGAACACAGACTCAAGCCCCCCCCCCAAACCAGGAAACCTTGCCAGATCACTGGTACAACCCCACCCACAGGGAGCAGACTTCACAATTAAGAGGAACCATGCACTTTCATTCTGCAAAAGGCACCCTAAACACAGCAACCTAAACAAAATGAAGAGGCAGATAAATATTCAGGTGGAGGAACATGATAGAAACCCACCAAACCAAACAGGAGGAGGAGATGGGGAGTCTTTCTGAAAAGTTTCAGAATAATGATAGTAAATGTGATCTAAAATCCTGAAAACAAAGTATATTTGCACATAAATAGACTAGACAAAGACTGAAAATATGCAAAAAATGTTTAGCAAGGACATAGAAGAAATAAAAAAGAGTCAATCAATAATGAACATGCAATAACTGAGATGAAAAGCACTCTGGAAGGAATCAACAGTAGAATAATTGATCAAAAGAGAGGATAAGTGAGTAGGCAGATAGAATGGTGGGAATAAATGAAGAAGAAAGGAAAAAAATAAATAAAAGAAATAAAAGAAATGAGGACAACCTCAGAGATTTCTGAAACAATGTTAAATGCCCAAACATTTGAATCATGGGTGTCCCAGAAGACGAAGACAAAAAGAAAGGGCAGAGAAAATACTTGAGGAGATAATAGTAAAACATTTCCTAAAATAGGGAAGGAAATAGCCATCCAAATCAGAGAAAACCAGAGAGACATAAACAGGATAAACCCAAGGCAAAACAGTCCAAGACACATATTAACCAAAGTACAAAAAAAAAAAAAAATCAAACACAAAGGGAAAATATTAAAAGCAGCAAGGGGGAAAAAAAAAATACACAAGGGGATTCCCATAAGGATAACAGTTGAAATTTCAATAGAAGCTCTTCAGTCCAGAAGGGAATGGCAGGACATATTTACAGACAAGTAAAAATGGAGAGAATTCAGCACCACCAAACCAGCTCTTCAACAAATGCTAAAGGATCTTCTTGAGACAGGAAACACAGAACAGGTTTATAAAAACGACCTCAAAACAACAAAGTAAATAACAATGGGATCATACTTATAAATAATTACCTTGAATGCAAATGGATTAAATGTTCCAGTGAAAAGACAAAGCCTGGCTGAATGGATATAAAAACAAGACCCCTATATATGCTGTCTATAAGGGACCCACCTCAAATCTAGGGACACATACAGACTGAAAGAGAAGGGCTGAAAAAAGATATTTCATGCAAATGGAGACCAAAAGAAGCAGGAGTAGCAATACTCATATCAGATAAAATAGACTTTGAAATAAAGGCCATGAAAAGAGACAAACAGGGACACTCCATAATGATCAAAGGGTCAATCCAAGAAGATATAACGGTTATAACTATATATGCACCCAACATAGGAGCACCACAATATGTAAGGCAAACACTAACAAGTATGAAAGGGGAAATTAACAGTAACACAATAATAGTGGGAGACTTTAATACCCCACTCACACCTATGGCTATATCAACTAAACAGAAAATTAGCAAGGGAACACAAACTTTAAATGATACAATGGACCAGTTAGACCTAATTAATAGCTATAAGGCATTTCACCCAAAATAATTAACTTCACATTTTTCTCAAGTGCACAAGGAACATCTCTAGGATAGATCACATCCTGGACCATAAATCTAGCCTTGGTAAATAAATAAATAAATAAAAGAAATTCACTTCAAGCATCTTTTCTGATCACAATGTGGTAAGATTAGATACGAACTACAAGACAAAAAGTCCATTAAAAATACTAACATATGAAGACTAAGCAACACACTTCTGAATAACCAACAGATCACAGAAGAAATCAAAATATGCATAGAAACAATTTAAAATAAAAACGTGACAACCCAAAACTTATGGGATTCAGTAAATGCAGAACTAAGAATGAGGTTCATAGCAATGCAAGTCTACCTCTAGAAACAAGAAAAACATTAAAAAAAAAAAAAACTAACTTTAAACCTTCAGGTAACTAAAATTAGGAAAAGGTGAAAAAAAGAACTCCAAAATTAGTAGACGGAGAAAAAGAAAAAAAGATCAGAGCAGAAATAATTGAAAAATAAATGAAAGTGACTATAGCAAAAATCAATAAAACCTAAAGTTCATTATTTGATAAGACAAATAAATAAACAATCTGTTAGCCAGACTCATCAAGAAAAAAAGGGAAAATAATCAAATCAATAAAATTAAAAATGAAAATGGAGAAAACACAACATACAATACAGATATTACAAAGAATCATAAGAGAATGCTATCAGCAACACTTGGAAGAAATGGACTAATTCTTGGAAAAGTATATCCTTCCAAAACTGAATAAGGAAAAATAGAAAATCTTAACAGACCTATCACAGGAATGGAAATAGAAACTGTAATCAAAAATCCTCCAACAAAATTCCAGGCCCAGGTGACTTTACAAGTGAATTCTACCAAAAAGTTAGGGAAGAGTTAACACCTATCCTACTCAAACTCTTCCAGAAGATTGCAGAGGAAAGTGCAATCACTACCAAACTCACTCTATGAAGCTATCATCACCCTAATACCAAAACCAGACAAAGATGCCACCAAAAAAAAAAAAAAAGAAAGAAAGAAAGGAAACTACAGGCCAATATCACTGATGAACATAGATACAAAAATCCTCAACAAAATTCTAGCAAATAGAATCAAACAACATATTAAAAAGATCATACATTATAACAAATTGGGCTTTATCCCAGGAATGCAAGAATTCTTCAATATTTGCAAATCAGTCTATGTGATAAACACCACATTAACAAATTGAAAGAGAAAAGCCATATGATTATCTCAATAGATGCAGAGAAAGCAATTGAAAATTTTCGAGACACATTTATGATCAAAACTCTCCAGAAAGCAGGCAGAGAAGGAACATACCTCAGCAGAATAAAAGCCATATATGACAAACCCACAGCAAACATCATTCTCAATGGAGAAAAATTGAAAGCATTTCCTGTAACCTCAGGAAAAAGACAAGAGTACCCACTCTCACAACTACTATTCAACATAGTTTTGGAAATGTTAGCCACAAAAATCAGAGAAGAAAAAGAAATAAAAAGACTACAGATTGGAAAAGAAAAGTAAAACTCTCCCTCTTTGCAGATAAGAGGAAAATCTACATAGAAAACCCAAAAGACAACACCAGAAAATTACTAGAGCTAATCAACAAGTATAGTAGAGTTGCAGGATATAAAATTAATACATAGAAATCCCTTGCATTCCTATACACGAACAATGACAAAACAGAGAAATTAAGGAAGCAAATACATTCACCATTGCAATGAAAAGAATAAAATACTTAAGAATAAATTCACTTAAAGAAACAAAAGACCTATACATAGAAAATTATAAAACAGTGATTAAAGAAATCAAAGATGACACAAATATGATACCATGTTTATTGATAAGAAGAAGCAATAGATTGAAAATAAGCATATTATCCAAAGCAATCTATAGATTCAATGCAATCCCTATCAAGCTACAAATATATTTTTCATGGAACTAGAACAAATGATTTCACAATTTGTATGGAAACACCCCAAACCTCAAATAACCAAAGCAATCTTGAAAAAGAAGAGTAGAACTGGAGGAATCAACCTGCCTGATTTCAGACTATACTACAAAGTTACAGTCTTTAAGACAATGTGGTACTGGCACAAAGACAGAAATATAGATCAATGGGAAAAAAAAAAAAAAAAAGAAAAAGAAAAGAAAGCCCAGAGATAAACCCACACACCTATGGAAAACTTATATTTGACAAAAAAGGCAAAAATATACAATGGAAAAAATGATTATCTCTTGAACAAGTGGTGCTGGGAAAACTGGTCAACCACATGTAAAAGTGAAACTAGAACACTTTCTAACACCATACACAAAAATAAACTTAAAATGTATTAAAGATCTAAAGGTAAGTTTGTTGTTTTTTTTTTTTTAATCTAAAACTCTTAGAGGAAAACACAGGCAGAACACTCTGACATAAATCACAGCAAGATCCTGTATGACCCACCTCCTGGAGTAATGGAAATGAAAGCAACAAAAAACAAAAGAGACCTAATTAAATTTAAAAACTATTTCACAATGAAGGAAACTGTAAGCAAGGTGGAAAAGCAACCTTCAGAAAGGGAGAAGACAAAGCAAATGAAACAACTGACAAAGAATTAATTGCCAAAATATACAAGCAGCTCATGTAGCTCAATACTAGAAAAATACATGACCCAATCTTCAGTTCAGTTCAGTTCAGTCGTTCAGTCATCTCTGACTCATTTCGACCCATGAATCACAGCACACCAGGCCTCCCTGTCCATCACCAACTCCCGGAGTTAACTCAACTCATGTCCATCGAGTCGGTGATGCCATCTAGCCATCTCATCCTCTGTCCTCGCCTTCTCCTCCTGCCCCCAATCCCTCCCAGCCAACTTTTTCACTCTCCTCTTTTACTTTCATCAACAGGCTTTTTAATTCCTCCTCATTTTCTTCCATAAGGGTGGTGTCATCTGCATATCTGGGTCTTTTCTAATGACAACACTTTGCATGAGGTGGCCAGAGTATTGGAGTTTCAGCTACAGCATCAGTCATTTCAATGAACACCCAGGACTGATCTCCTTTAGGATGGACTGGTTGGATTTCCTTGCTATCTAAGGGACTCTCAAGAGTCTTCTCCAACATCACAGCTCAAAAGCATCAATTTTTTGGTGCTCAGCTTTCTTCACAGTCCAATTCTCACATCCATACATGACCACTGGAAAAAAAAAAATTGTCTTGACTAGATGGACCTTTGTTGGCAAAGTAATGTCTCTGCTTTTCAATATGCTATCTAAATTGGTCATAACTTTCCTCCAAGAAGTAAGTGTCTTTTAATTTCATGGCTTACAGTCACCATCAGCAATGATTTGGGAGCCAGAAAAAACAAAGTTTGAGACTGTTTCCAATGTTTCCTCATCTATTACCCATAAGTGATGGGACTGGATGCCATGATCTTTGTTTTCTGAATGTTGAGTTTAAGCCAACTTTTTCACTCTCCTCTTTCACTTTC
>SJYV01054067.1:1059113-1069586 GCA_006410875.1 Neotragus pygmaeus | reverse complement strand
CAAGATATATAAACAGCTCTTACAACTCAATATAAAAAAAATTATACATATTCATGTATCTACTCTTAGATTCTTTTCTCATATAGGTCATATTATAGTATTGGGTAGAGTTCCCTATGCCATAAAGTGGGTCCTTACTTTTTATCTGTTTTACATATAGCAGTATGTATATGCTATCCATACTCCTATATCCCAATCTCCTATTTAATCCCTCCCTTCCTTCCCATAAAATTTTTTTCTACATCTTTAACTCTATTTCTATTTTGTAAATAAGTTCATTTATAGTTTATTGTATAGCACAAAGTAACACAAACATTGTAAATCAACTACGTTCCAATAAAATTTTTTGTAAAAATCTAGCTCAATTAGAATTGCCAATTAGATATGGAAGCAATCTAAGTGTCCATCATCAGATGAATGGATAAATTAGATGTGGTATAAATATGTAATGAAATACTACTCAGCCATAAAAATGAAATTTTGTTATTTGCAACAACATGGATGGACTTGGAGGGTATTAAGCTAAATGGAATAAGTCAGACAAGGGAAGACAAATATTACTTATATGTGGGATCTAAAAAATATAACAGTGAACATAACAAAAGGAAACAGACTGGCAGATACAGAAAACAAACTTCTGGTTAAGACTAGGGAGATGATAGAGGGAAGTAGCAAAATATAAGTAGGGAATTAAGAGGTAAAAACTATTATACATAAAATAAGCAACAAGGATATATTTTACAATACAGGTTTTATGGTTAATATTTTATAATAATTATAAATGGAATATATCCTTCAAAATTGTGAATCATTATATTATACACCAGTAACATATGTAATACTGCACTTCAACTATACTTCAATGAAAAGTTAATAATAATTTTAAAGCTCCTAATTAAAACTGCATACTTGCTTTCCAGGCCAGTTTACAAATTTACATTTCTAGCAGTTCTTATCTTCCGCATCCTTGCATGAAGAGAACATTATCTTTTTTTTTTAATTGCTTGATATTTTTATAGGAATGATAGGAAGTTTTATTTGGCATTTTTATTATTATTGTGAAAGAGTATTTTTACCAGAACTATTTTTTAGTCTTTTGCATGCTCTGTCCTATGATTTATTCATGTTATTTGTGTCATTTTCTCTTGGAATCCAAGTGTCTTATTGATTTGAATTCTATTTTTCTCCTTAGTAGATAGGTAGAATTCTATCTTAATACATAAATATGATTTTCACAAGGAAAACATTCTTCAGTTTTCCCTGATGATAAAGTGTTGCCTGAAATGCATTTGATTCTCTCATAACATTTGATGACAACGCATCTTACGTCTGATGGAAGCCACAAAGAACTGCATGATGCAGCCTGCTGTTGTTAATTTGAGAAATAATAAAATGACAAGTAGCTTAGCCATCTTGAATTTACTTTGAAACAGTGTAAATTAACATTTCTTCTGAAGGAATTAATCTCAAGTGATACTGTCTACTATTTCAGCCATTTCTTAAAAAAAACAAATTATAGAGCATTTGGAGATGGCAATTTAATGGGAGACCATTACCCTAAGTGTTCCTTTATGAATTTTCCCTAAAATTCCAGATGAGCCATTCACCTTCTAGGTATAGTTGTAAAGTCTGCCATTCCCACATTAGCGCCATATTTGATATATGCAGTAAATCTTTCTTATTGATGATGCTATTATTGTAATTTTGTGCCCTGTGTACTTTCCAAGTACAAGTCTCAAGCCTCCATGTATATTCAGATATGTCTCAAGTATAAGTCTCAAGCATCCATACATATTCAGATATGAGGCCTTGGCAGTGGAAAAAGTGGGAAGGAACATAGCTCCTTCTCATGTTTATAAGTCTGTCATTTGTAATGGAGCCACAGGAAATCCCTCTTCTGTTACGGCATGGGAATGGCAGCATGATATGTGAAATCTTCTTTTACGGCAACATCTCCATTTCTTAGGGATCAGCAAAGAACTGAACAAAGACTGGCTGGAGATTTTTGGCATAGAACAAAGGGAGAATCTAAGACACCATCTGGAAAAGGATGAAACTGGCAAGGTATTGGGAAGTTCCAAACAACAGATTCCATTGTGGAGGTCAAGGGCACAGAGGTACATAAAACAGACCACAGTATAGGGGACAGGGAACCACAATGGGGATTGGGAAACAAAGAGGCTGCTCTTTGGGAGTAAATTAGAGAAGGTGAGGGTAGGAACTGCATGAGGCTCGGCTCCACGGAGTGTGCTCCATTTTTACAGGGGCTCAGTTTCCACTCTCTCTAAACTGGTTAGTAAATATGATGATTAGTTGTGATGCTGACCTGGAGACTGTAAAATACTAAAGTGCTTTTTGGATCATTGCAAATATATTTTATTACTATATATTATGACACGTGGAGTTAAGACTATATTTTCATTCGTAATTCTTTAAACATACACAGATTCTTGACCACAATATTTGAGTATCCAGAACTCCTTACCAAACATTAGGGATAACAAATTTTACTGTATCACTTTTCTTACTTAGATTTTAATGATTCTCAATGAAAGGAACTGATTTTTCTACTTCCTGTGGTCTCCTAGAAGGCTTCAGTTGAAAACGGATTCTTATGGTTTGGAAAAGTTAATCCATCTCTGAAAGGTACTGAAGACCAGCTCACTAAGCAGGGGCTGGCTGGCACGGTCTTTCAAATCCTGTGGCGAGAGACTCGGTCTTTACTTGGTGCACCTTGAACTAAGCATACCTTTGGCACTAGTCTTAGTAACAGCACTTATCAATCAAGTCTTTGTTTAGTTGAGTCAGTGCTTTGACATGTTAAAAGAATAATTACGAATTGGCTGACCTGGAACCTATTTTAGGAGCCAAACTTAAACTTACTAATAGCCCTAGGATCAAGCTCATATGGCACCCTGACATATGTCTCCAGACAACAAATGATTCCATTATTCTTTGGTTTAGTATGATATATATGATTGATCTTAACACTTTGGTAGGATGAATATTACATCCTCTCGTTTGTTTTTAATCTATTTTAGGTATACAAATTGCTAAGACTTCTCAGTCATTGCCTAAAATCTTGGTTAATTACATGTTTTCTTTAAAACAAACCTGGATACAATTTTTAAGGGTTCATTCATCAAACTTTGTGATCTTTTAAAGCAATCTCCATTTTACATTAAAAATGTCACATTTTAAAAGCAATAATATTTTTTCAAGAAATACTCCATTCTTAATAAAATGTGTTAGTCTTGACTTTTAAGAGTCAAGGTGACTTTTGATAGTGGATTTGCACCTAACTTACTGAAAACAAAACCAGTCTTACCTCGTAGTAAGGTCTGAGTTGGGAAAAGGGGAGCCCTTTCTGGAGGATCTGTAGCATTCTCATACCTTTTAAACCATCTCCCAAGGATTATAGTCCAAGTACTTGCTAATAATATTTCTTTCATTACTTATGAAAATATTTCCATGGAAATTTCACTATATAACATTACACTTACCTAAAAATCTTATTTTTGTCTTGCAACATTTCCCTTTCAGACATGAGCATTTCTGGGGAATTATGGTATAGGAGGAAAATTTAGTCTTTTATTTAATAATTAGTGTGAACAATTCAGTAGGCACAAGAAATACTCTGAGGTTAATTTTGAAAGTAGACAGAAAAACCTTACTCACTATTATAACTGGAAAATTAACACATGATGGTATTTGCAGTCTGGATCTCATTTCCAGTTAAATTAAAATAGGTCATTTTGTTCATCTGGCTTACATTTAAAGCTAAAGAAAAAATTCTGATATTTTACTGTGCAAATACTTGTGCTGTCATAAAATATGTCTGCTGCTGCTGCTAAGTCGCTTCAGTCGTGTCCGACTCTGTGCGACCCCATGGACGGCAGCCCACCAGGCTCCGCCATCCCTGGGATTCTCTAGGCAAGAACACTGGAGTAGGTTGACATTTCCTTCTCCAATGCATGAAAGTCTACATGCTAGTAAAACTTACTGGGAGTCAAGAATTCTGTCAAAATAAGTCACTTTTTATGGGCTTCCTTGGTGGTTCAGCAGTAAAGAATCCACCTGCAATGTAGGATACACAGGTTTGATCCCAGAGTCAGGAAGATCTCCCATAGGAGGGCATGGCAACCCACTCCTGCATTCTTGCTGGGACAGTCCCACAAACAGAGGAGACTGGAGGGCTACAGTCCATGGGGTTGAAAGAGTTGGACATGACTGAAGCGACTAAGAACACACAGCATGTCATTTTTTAAGAAAAGCTTGATATAAACAGCTAGGGTGATAGACAATATCGAATTCAACACTGCCAAATTCAGATAAGACAAATAAAATGGTCTTATTGAACTGAAGAAATCATTTCAATTCCAAAAAAATATATAGAATGTGAAATCAACCCAGAAAACAAAATTATACAGATGCATACATATATTTTTTTTTTAAATTGAAGTACAATTAATGTATAATATTATTTTCTGGTGTATAACAGTGATTCAATATTTGTATATACTGAAAATTGATCACCACAATAAGTCTAGCTAACTACATGTTCTACAAACTTTTAAAAATAAATACTCCAAGTGAAAGTAAAGGTTTCCTTATACTGAGAAATTGGAAAAATCTTTTCTAAATATTTGTCAAATGTTATAACTTAAATTTTAAATAGGTATCAGTTGATTACATTTATGATCATTTACTTCCTACAATCATTCCCATATTTTCACAAAACTATACCTAGTTCAGGAGAAAGGGAACTTGATGCCAATGATTCAGGGTAATGATATCTAACTTGCATAGATTCTAAAGTAGCATAAGGAAAAATATAGTCACCCATATTTGGCATAATCTAANGATCATTTACTTCCTACAATCATTCCCATATTTTCACAAAACTATACCTAGTTCAGGAGAAAGGGAACTTGATGCCAATGATTCAGGGTAATGATATCTAACTTGCATAGATTCTAAAGTAGCATAAGGAAAAATATAGTCACCCATATTTGGCATAATCTAAATTTTAATTATAGATAAAACGGAAAAAAGTTAAATTAAGAATGAAACTATTCTGAAATAGTCTTTGAACATTCAGCAACTCTGGACCATGGGAAAACCAGTGGCACAGAGGTCAACCTGGAGCCCAGGAGTAAAAGAAAGAGGTGATGGCCTTAGGTATTGAAAGAGGCATGGCATATATTGTTGTAAAGCTCTCATATGGGAAATTGTACACTATTACTAGAGGTAGACTGTGATAATTTAAAGATGTATGTTATAAACCCTAAGGCAATGGTGTATTAAGCCAAAAGCAAAGAGTTATGGTTAATAAGCCAGCAATGGGAAAAAATAGGAAACAAAACCTAAACAACTAATCTAAAAGAATACAGAAAACAATAGCAAAATGATAGATTAAACCCAACTTTATCAATAATTACATTAAGTACAAATGGTTTAAGGACGCCTGACTAAAAGCCAGAGCTTGTCAGATTGGATTTAAGAAGACAATTGTATATTGCCCATAAGAAATTCATTTTAAATATAAAGACATGAAGGTTTAACATAAAGGGATGGAGGAATATCTGCAACTCCTATATATACTGCTTGTCAGAATAAAAAATGTTACAGCCATTTTTAATTAAGTTAGACATACAATTACCACATAACACATTAATCATATCCCTAGGTATTTCTCAAGAGAAATAAAAGCTAATGTTCACAAAAAATAGCATTTAGCAATTATAGAAAATTAAACATAATTGTTCCAAGAAACAAATAAAATGTGCTTCAGCAGGAATGGATAAAGGAATAGTGGTATATCCATATGACAGAATGCTTGCGACTCAGTAGTAAAAAGGTACAAAAGACTGGGAAATACAAGTTAAATCTATAATGGGATATTACTATGCACTTAGTAAAATGGCTAAAATTTTATAACTGTATGCTGATATAGTTGTGAACATTTAAAAATAATATACATAAAAGCAATTGAATTAATAAACAGTTAGCAAGGTTGATGGATATAATTCAAGGTTAAAAAATATAAATTATATTTATATTACTAGTAACCAGTGAGAAAGTAAAAAAAAAATTTAGAAATACCATTTACATTTGAAAATAATAAATAGGGACAAATTCAACTGAAGATGTAAGAGAGTCTACACAAACTGATTCTACAATTACATGAAAATCCAAAGAAGCAAAAATTTCCAGTACAATCTGGAATAAACTTGGTGGCCTCCGCTACCAGATATCCTGGGACTTCCCTGGTGGCTCAGATGGTAAAGCGTCTGCCTACAATGCGGGGGACCCAGGTTCAATCCCTGGGTCAGGAAGATCTCCTGGAGAAAAAAATGGCAACCCACTCCAGAATTCTTGCCTGGAAAAATCCCATGGACGGTAGAACCTGGTAGGCTACAGTCCATGAGGTCGCAGAGTCGGACACGACTGAGCAACTTCACTACCAGATATCAAGAATTAAAGACAGAGTAAAAACAACAAATGGAATTTTGTAAGGATAGAAAAAGAGAATACAGAGTCCAGAAAGACACCCATACCAATGGACACTTGATTTATGCCAAGGATGGCACTGCAGAGCAGGGGATAAAGAAATGTTCCTTTAATAAATGTGCTGGGTCAATCAGTGAAGTGAAAGTGACAGTCACTCAGTCATGCACAACTCTTTGTGACCCTATGGACTGTAGCCCACCAGGATTCTCTGTCCATTGGATTTCNTCTCCCAAATTTGTGATTTCCTTATGTAATTTATGTTTTTTCTCTTTTCTGGTTTGCACTAGAAGTCTTTACAGTCATAAATTTTCTTCAGTGTAAATTTTCCCATAGTAATTATTATATTCTCAGTAACATTTTTCTTTTTTAATGGATTACTCAATACAGGTTAGAATGAAGGATCAGTCTAACTAGTTCAAGGGGCTTTCTCTAACATCTTAATTTTATTTGTTCTTTGTATTTATAAAATATGCCAATTTTTTTTTCAAAATTTTAGTTTTTTTTCCACATACATACCTATAGAAATCATGCTGGCTTGGGATTTCACTCTAGAATAAAACTAAAATTATTTCTGTAGCTTAACTCTGTATCCATAATCATATTGTCTTTTAAAGTCATCCTTTTTTGATAAATTCTCACCTCTTTCTCTTGTCTTCATTTACTTATAATCCTATTTATAATCATTATAAAAATTGGAATGCCTACAAAGACAAGGCCTTATAAAATTTAGGATAGGCATAAAGACCAAGTATATATTTTTCATAAAACTTGTTTATGGGTAGTAAAATATTTGTGGAATATTTCCTAGAGTTTTTAATACTTCTTTTCACCAATGGCTATCTTATAAACCAGTCTGCATGGTTGATGTATGTGGCATGTGATTTTCTTTTCTTTTTAAATTATGGTAAGAAGATCAAGGATTGTTTCTGCCTATTCTCTCTTCTCCATATTAATTGAAGTAATTTTGCAGATTGGCAGTAACTTCTGCTACATCATTAAATGTTAAATGTACAACTATATTACTGTGATTATGTTTTCAAATGGAGTTAAGAAAAGAAAGCTTAAAAGAAGTGTGATTCATTATTTCAAATAAGTTTTAGAGTGGTTTCATTATTTCAAATAAGTTTTAGAGTAGTTTATCCTTATAATAATCTTTTTGGAAAATAACCCACCACACTATAGAAATAACTCAGAAATGACCATTCCAGCTTCTTTTCTCTTTGCCAACAAAGGATCCCTCTATACGTGGTAAAGTTTCCAAATAAGACTTCCCCCTGAGCAGCCAAGGCAACAAACACAATCATGCCAACATCTGGTTCAGTGCGGAAAAAACAATAGAAACCGCACCTTGTACTTAATGAATGATGCTGGTGTTTTTACTCTTACTACTGAGAATGGTGTGAAAGGACTGAAGGCTGGCTAAGTCCTTGTTCACAGAAGTCTCTTTCAAAAGACAGCTGCTATCATCTTCCATTTCAAGCCAGTACCAAATAGAGAGCATTTTTATCTTGTCCCAAGATGAATAGGAACTTTTTGGTAAACTTTCCCTGTAATGATGTTTGAGTAGAAGTCACATCAGTGGAAGAATCCAAGGGATGAAAAATTTGCCTTCATTGGGACAATCTTTTGCTATTCTGCTTTTCAGTAAAAACTATTATCTGTGAGAAGTTCTTGCAAATTATTGAATTAATTTTGTTGTAAAAGTAGATTTTATAGCCAACCATATACTTTGCCTAAAAATCTTTCTTCAAGGTAAGAATATGTGTGTGTGTGTGTGTGTGTGTGTGTGTGTATACATACATGAAGTTGAGAAGTACTGAGTTATGAGAAAGATGTGGATGGTGAAGAGCAAGTAACAGAAAGAAATAGGACCGGATTTCCTGGTGGCTCAGATGGTAAAGAATCTGCCTGTATGCAGGAAACCTGGGTTTGATCCCTAGGTTGGGAAGATCCCCTGGAGAAGGGAATGGCTACCCACTCCAGTATTCTTGCCTAGGAAATCCCACGGGCAGAGAAGCCTGGCAGACTACCGTCCATGGGGTTGCAAACAATCAGACATGACTGAGTGACTAACAGTTTCACTTTCACCATAGTTCTTTAGTGGCATTCTACCTGTGTCTGATATTCAGCTCTGCCCCCAATTCTACTGACCTTTCCAGTGCAGCTCAAGATCCACATCAAACCAAACTCTTCCCTTATCCGCCATTGGCAAATGGCCTAATATCTGAATTCCTGTAACACATTCACATTCCATACTTAGGTTAGCATTCAGTATACTCCACTCAAGATTGTATGATTTTTTTTTTTAATGCGGTTTAAGACTGTGGTTTTTGTTTTTCCTCAGATAATCCTAGTCATAGAGGAGTTCTCTGCCTTTTTTCCCCCCGTGATTCTATGATGAAAAGGATAAAAAGAAAGACTATACAAACACAGCCAAGCCTAGATCTAGACATGTGGGTGTCTCCAGACTAATAATTTGGTTCCATTTCAAAATGAATTATAAATATTTATTCAACATTTACTTAAAGGGGTAGGAAGACTCTGATTTCCCATTAATAAAAATGTATACAGAAATAAATTCATTTATTGATTTGCTTTGCTGCCCAAAGCAGAGTCAAAAGTCTGGGGGAAAAAGCAGACAAAAGTTTCTTGCTTTCCTATAGCTCTTATTCTTTCTTCTGCTCTTTCGTGATCATCCAAACCAGACAACTTCTTGGCAAGCTCATTAAAGATTTAGATAATGAAGGAAATTCCTCAATTCTGTGAACAGCCTTGTGCTGTGTAAAAGTTTGGTCTCAGAGTTCCAGCTGCCAGTTCCTGCTATCTTTTGGCTGACTGCAACTGTGTGTGCATGTTGCAAAATTATTCAATAGAGGCATGTTCATGATAGTGAGCACTCTCTTTACATTTCCATCTGAAGCTCTGTCTGCTTCAGCTGCATTTGTACAGATTTGTATTTCTATAATATGAAAAGCCATTTGAGAAAATCTAACTCAGCAAGCACTTCATTTCTAATTTATTCCATCAATAGTTTAACATCCCCATATCAGTGTTTTAAGCAGCAAACTAGTTGGACTACCCCTCTGTTAGATTCTGTACCTACCATCTAGCAACTCTTCTTCCTGGTGGCTATCTTCTTTCCTAAACCAGACTTTCTGGCTGCTATATTACAAATTTAATTTGCTTTTAAAAATGTAACTTATTTTTCCTCTTTATTAAGTTATAATATATGAGAAGCAAATAAAGTCCTTATAGAAAGTATCAGTTAAGGGATCAGGTGCAGCAGTACATTCTGAGGTGCAACTCCCTGTGTCTACAAATCCTGACAAACACTTATATTTCCTGACTTCAATTTTTAACATTCATAAACTACAAATAAAAATATCCCCTTTGCAGAGTTTCTGAGAACATCAGCAGCAATTAATCTCCCTGATGATCTTTGTAAATCACAGCCAATTTTACTGCTAACAGGTACTATGAAATTTTTCAAACGGTATAAAGAGGACTTGAAGTTATTAAAAACTCAAATGGCTAATATTTTGAAAAATCATCACTTATCTATTATTTCATGTATCCAAAAGAATACACTGGGTTCTGTTAGATGCTAGACATTTTAATTTTTACCAAAATTTATATTTAAAAAATATGCATAGATGTAACATGATGAGTTTCTGAAACCATGTGTGTACATGTGTGTATACATGTGTAGGTGTAATATGCATTCAGGACTGACTGGATAGTAAGATGAAAAGTTGGATGTAAACATCCTCCTCTTTATTAGGCTGACTTTCAAAAGTTGCTACTACTAATAGTTTTGTGTTCATTAGTTAAAAATTTTCATATATATCACTTCATTCATTGAACTAATATTTTCTGAGTAATTAGTAATTCAGACCATAAAGAATCTGCCTGTTATACAGGAGACCCAGGTTCAATCTGGGTTGGGAGGATCCCCTGAAG
>SJYV01054067.1:1032700-1058609 GCA_006410875.1 Neotragus pygmaeus | reverse complement strand
TAAAAATGTAACTTATTTTTCCTCTTTATTAAGTTATAATATATGAGAAGCAAATAAAGTCCTTATAGAAAGTATCAGTTAAGGGATCAGGTGCAGCAGTACATTCTGAGGTGCAACTCCCTGTGCCTACAAATCCTGACAAACACTTATATTTCCTGACTTCAATTTTTAACATTCATAAACTACAAATAAAAATATCCCCTTTGCAGAGTTTCTGAGAACATCAGCAGCAATTAATCTCCCTGATGATCTTTGTAAATCACAGCCAATTTTACTGCTAACAGGTACTATGAAATTTTTCAAACGGTATAAAGAGGACTTGAAGTTATTAAAAACTCAAATGGCTAATATTTTGAAAAATCATCACTTATCTATTATTTCATGTATCCAAAAGAATACACTGGGTTCTGTTAGATGCTAGACATTTTAATTTTTACCAAAATTTATATTTAAAAAATATGCATAGATGTAACATGATGAGTTTCTGAAACCATGTGTGTACATGTGTGTATACATGTGTAGGTGTAATATGCATTCAGGACTGACTGGATAGTAAGATGAAAAGTTGGATGTAAACATCCTCCTCTTTATTAGGCTGACTTTCAAAAGTTGCTACTACTAATAGTTTTGTGTTCATTAGTTAAAAATTTTCATATATATCACTTCATTCATTGAACTAATATTTTCTGAGTAATTAGTAATTCAGACCATAAAGAATCTGCCTGTTATACAGGAGACCCAGGTTCAATCTGGGTTGGGAGGATCCCCTGAAGAATGGAATGGCAACCCACTCCAGTATTCTTTCCTGGAAAATTCCATGGACAGAGGAGCCTGGCATGGTAGAGTCCATGAGGCTGCAGAGTTGAACATGACGCAACTAACATACATTGTGTACTAAGCATTATTATAGTTTCTTGGGATACATTACGAAAAAAACACAAGCCAACAAAATCTTTTTTCTCTTCTCCTGTCCCCTTCTTGGGGTGTGTATGTTTATAAACCTTTGCTCCTTATATATTGAAGTATAATTTATATGTAGACAAATGTATTTGTAAGTTTGATGTGTTCTGATAAATACATACATCTGTGTTTCCACAAGTGAATCAAGATATAGAATATTACTCTCCCAGAAATTTCCATCATGCTCCTTCCAGTAAATTCCTGTTCTAGCCCTACATCACAGGCCACCGTCCTATGAATTCTAATACCAAATACTTACCTGTGTAGGATTTCAAAAAAAATGGAATTATACAGAATCTTTTTCATAAAGTATCCTTTAGGTCTGGCTTCATTTGCTTAGCAAAACGTTTCTGAAACTTGTCCATTTTACTGCATGCCTTTGTAGCTCATTACTTTTTATTACTCCATTTTATGAACATACCACTATTTATTTATTCCTGTTTTCTCTGGTGGCTCAGATGGTAAAGATTCTGCCTGCAATGTAGGAGACTGGGCTCAATCCCTGGGTCGGGAAGATCCTCTGGAGAAGGGAATGGCAACCCCCTCCAGTATTTCCGCTTGGAGAATCCCATGGACAGAGGAGCCTGGCAGGCTACTGTCCATGGAGTTGCAAAGAGTTGGACACAACTAAGAGACTAATATTTATTCATATCCTTCTTGATGGATATTTGAATTTTTAAATTTTAATTATTATAAAGAAAGATGGTATGAACATTCATATACAAGTATTTTCCCCAACATATGTCTTTATCTGTTCTTGTAGTAAAATTGTTGGTCACAAGTTATGTATATTTTTATAGAAACTACTGGTTTTCCAAAATGTCTACATTATTTTACACACCCGCTAATAATGTGTGAGAAATTCAGCTGCTCCACATCTTCACCAACATTTAGAGCTTCTGTGTGTATGAACTGACATATAATTTTGGCTTTAATTTGCATTTTCCTGATGATGAATAATTGTGAATACTTGTTCATGAGTTTAGGGGTCATTTTGTACATTCTTTGGTGAAGTGTCTATTCAATTATTTTGACCGCTTTTTAATCAGATTGTTTGTCTTTACATTAAGTTATAAGAGTTCTTTATATATTCTGGACACAAATCCTTTTTCCAATTGTAAGTATTATAAATATGTTCTCCTAGCTATGGCTTGCATTTTCATTTTTTAATGTGTCTTTTTTATGAGCAGAGATTTTTAATTTTAAGGAAGTATAATTTATCTTGTTTTTATGGTAAGTGCTTTTTCTGTCCTATNTCTTTATATATTCTGGACACAAATCCTTTTTCCAATTGTAAGTATTATAAATATATTCTCCTAGCTATGGCTTGCATTTTCATTTTTTAATGCGTCTTTTTTATGAGCAGAGATTTTTAATTTTAAGGAAGTATAATTTATCTTGTTTTTATGGTAAGTGCTTTTTCTGTCCTATCTAAAAATATTTGCCTTCTCCATGCTTGCCAAGATAGACTTCTCTGTGTTCTTCTAGAAGTTTTAGGTTTTATATTTATATTTATGATCCACCTCAAATTAAGCTTGAGTGTGCTGTGAGGTAGACGTCAAAGTTCAGTTTTTAAAACATGGTCATCCAGTTCTCCGGTATAACATTCTGAAAAGACTTCTTTCTCTGAATTGCTTTGGTGCCTTTTTAAAAACAGTAACCATTTACTGGTTCTATTTTTAGACTACTTACTTGGTTTCATTAATCTGCATGTTTATAACTTTATGTCAATATCACATTGTCTCAATTATCATAACTTTATAGTATGTCTTGCAATCAGGTAATAGAAGTTCTCTTTGTTCTTCTTCTTGAAGATTTTTTGGCTAAGTCCTTTTGAATTCTGCACACATTAAAAATTGGTCTGTCAAAATTTCTTCCAAAAGGCTTGCTGGAATAGTTTTCACTGTCCTTAAATACTTTTTGTTAAATTTATCNCCACACCTCTCACCAGCCCAACCTCTGGCCATGGTGGCCCTGTCCTACTTCCTGCCACGCCTGACCTGGCCACAGCACCTGAGCCCTGCCCTGATGGGCGGGAGCTCAGCTAAGCAGGTGTGTCCCTCGGAGATAAGTTGGATCTGGGCTTGTCTGGGAGCCCACGCGGCTGATCTGGAGAGCCACTGCTCAGGCCATTTGGACTTTTTCTCAAGAATGTATGGCTTCAGCCTCTATTTCTGTTGGATGACTGATCCTTCTTTGTGATCTATAGGCATGCTTTTAGAGTGTACAAAGGCCATCAATCTCTCATCCCTGCATATGTTGCAGAAGGCTGTACAGAGTTTCATTCCAGTTTCCGGCTTGTCTTTTAACTATATTTATGGTGTCTTTTGATATCCCAGAGCTTTAAATTTTTATGTAATCAAATCTCTCAGTCTGACACAGGAGGAGCCAGGAGTGCGAAAGTGAAAATCGCTCAGCCGTGTCTGACTCTTTGTCACCCGGTGAACTATACAGTCCATGGGATTCTCCAGGACAGAACACTGGAGTGGGGANCCAGAGCTTTAAATTTTTATGTAATCAAATCTCTCAGTCTGACACAGGAGGAGCCAGGAGTGCGAAAGTGAAAATCGCTCAGTCGTGTCTGACTCTTTGTCACCCGGTTAACTATACAGTCCATGGGATTCTCCAGGACAGAACACTGGAGTGGGGAGCCTTTCCCTTCTCCAGGGGATCTTCCCAACCCAGAGATTGAACCCAGGTCTCCCGCATTGCAGGCGGATGCTTTANATTTTTTTTTCCTGTACTCTTTTGAAAAAATGACTTTATTCTCTAGGGAACATTTAATTTTACAAAAAAATTGAACAAAAAGTACAGAGCATTCCCATGTGCTCTCCTTCCCCTACTCCCAGTTTCCCCTATTCTTAACATATTGCTTTAGTGCCGTACATCTAATGAATGTTTATGTTACTACTGATAAATGATTACTGATGTTATTATTAATCAAGGTCTATATTTACATTAGAATTAACCTTTCTGTTGTACNCCAGTTTCCCCTATTCTTAACATATTGCTTTAGTGCCGTACATCTAATGAATGTTTATGTTACTACTGATAAATGATTACTGATGTTATTATTAATCAAGGTCTATATTTACATTAGAATTAACCTTTCTGTTGTACATTCTATGGATTTTGGCAAATGTATGTCATGTATCCAACTATTACAGTATCATACAGAATAGTTTCACTGCCCTAAAATTCCCTGTGCTCTGTTGTAGGCTTTTTTTTTTAAAGACAATACTGGGTCAGGTTGAGAACATTTCCCTTATTTTTAGTTTCCTAAAAATTGTTATCATGAATGGGTGCTTAATTTTGTTAAGTGCATTGTTTGCATTTATTAAAATGACATATGGGATATTTTTGGTCTTCCTTTTGTTATTGTGGTTTAAACTGATTGATTTCCAAATGGTAAACCAATTTTGCATTCCAGGTAAGCCTCACTTGGCCATGATGCTTTTTGATATATTGCTGACTTTAATTTGCTAGTATTTTGTTAATAATTTTTATAATTTATGCATGAGGAATATTTTATATCATTTTCTTCTTAAGTTTTCCTCAAAATTGAGTACCAGTGTAATAGTAGTCTATAAAATGAATTGGGGAATAATTCCTTCTCTGCTAGATTCTGAGAGTTTTTGTGGAATTGGTATTATGAATACAAACCAATTCATAATATTACATTATCATTTAAAAATATTTATAATCTCTATGATGCCCCCTCTTTCATATACATACTGCTGCTACTGCTGGTAAGTCGCTTCAGTCATGTCTGACTCTGTGCAACCCCACAGACGCCAGTCCACTAGGCTCCTCTGTCCCTGGGATTCTCCAGGCAAGAATACTGGAGTGGGTTGCCATTTCCTTCTCCAATGCAGAAAAGTGAAAAGTAAAAGTGAAGTCGCTCAGTCGTGCCTGACTCTTAGCAACCTACCAGACTCCTCCATCGGTGGGATTTTCCAGGCAAGAGTACTGCAGTGGGTTGCCATTGCCTTCTCCTATACATACTACGTATTTTCTATTTTGTTATTTTTAACAGTCTGTGTCTTAATATAGTTGAATCTTGTTTGTTTATACAGTCTGACAATCTCTGCCTTTAAATCATTGTTTACCCATTTACAGTTAGGTAATCACTGATATGATTGTGTTTAATTCTACCATCTTGCTATTTTTCCCCTTTTTGTGTCATTAGTTTTTTCGCTTTTTCTTTTTTCTGTCCTATTTTAACCAAGTAGTTATTATTGTTAGACTTTTTTGTTTGTTCTTTTCAATTATCACTGTTTTGATTTTCAATGGTTGGTCATGTAGATAGAATATGAATTATTAATTTATAGCAGTCTAGTTTAAATTAGAATTTTATCTCTTCATATACAGTGTAACAGCCTGAAAACATTTTTACACTATTCTGCTTGTTGTCGCACATTTTACTTTTCTCTATGTTAAAACTAAATACTTCACAGTCATTTTTCCCTTTAAATAGGCTTATAACTTAAGATACTAAATGAAGAAGTGTTTTAATATTTTTTCATATATCTATTATATTTTGGTGGGCTTTCCTGTGGCTCAGCTGGTAAAGAATCCACCTGCAAAGCAAGAGACTTGGGTTCAATCCCTGGGTTGGAAAGATCCCCTGGAGAAGAGCAAGGCCACCCACTCCAGTACTCTGGCCTGGAGATATCCATGGACTATATAGCCCATGGAGTCACATAGAGTCGGACATGACTGTGTGACTTTTAGTTCACTATATTTGNTTTTCAGTTAAAAGTAAATATATTGACACATATTTGACATATAATTTGTTTTCTGTAAAGATACACAAGAAACTTAATAGTAGTTACCTCTGAGAAAGATTGATAAGGAGAGAAAAGTTTTGCATTTCACTTTACATGTTTCTATACTATATTTTCTCCTTTGTACATATTACTCACTTTTATTTTAAAAGAATTAAGAGAGTGTAGCAGAGACTCCTAAGTATCCACCAAAAATCCAGCTTCCATTTCTACCACTGTTACAGAAATGATGGCCAAATGGCCCTATTTCTTAACCTCCCCAGCAGCTGGATGTGGCTATATCAAAATTAAAGAATATATATTAAACTTCTGGTTAAAAAATCTGAGAAGGGGAAAAAATGATTAAATGAAAGGAGAAAAGGAGTTAATACAAAAGCAAAAAACAGCTTTAAAAAAAGAAAAAACTCTGAAAGTTGACCCTTCAAAATACGTCAATAAAATATTTCAACTACTAGGTAACTATTAAGAAAATACAGAATACAAAATGTCAGAGGAGAAAACCACTGAAACAGATTTTGCTGATCTGAGACTATATAACCCTACATAACCCTAAGCAGGTAAAATTAAAAATCTGGACGAAATAGGTGAGTCACAGAAAAAAATTTATATACTTTACCCTAGCAAGGATAAAATTTAGAGACATTAGCATTGAAGAGCAGAGGATGTTATCAAAAAGCCACTCCTCCATCAAAAAATAATAATAATAAAGCACTTGGCACTGACAATTTTACGAGAATTTCTCCCACATTTTTAAAGAGGAGAAAATCCTAATGCTATTTCAGTTGTTCAGTCCATAGAAAAAGAAAGAAAACTTGCACATTCTTATTATAGCACTTTATGAACTGAACTGTGTACCCCCTACCTCCAAATTCATATGTTGAAACCTAACACCCAGTGTGATTATATATGGAGACGGGACCTTTAAGAAGATAAAGTAAACCAGGTCATGAAGATTCAGGCCCTAGTCTGAAATGACTGGTGTCCTTTTAAGAGGAAGAACACTTGGGCAGTGTCCACTCAAGTTCCATGGATGCACGACTGTGACGTGGTGCTTCCAACTCTCAGTATGGACTCAGAGACGCCAAAGTTTTGTTCTGTTTTTTGCCAAAATCACATATCGGAATGATCATATCAGAACTATTTGCAATAGCCTCAAACCAGAATTATCCAAATGCCCATCAACAGTAGATAAACTGTAGTCTGTTCGTACAAAAGATGAAGAACCATGGGAAACATACACTCTGCAACAATGCAGACGAATTTCGATTGTCATGCTGAATCAAAGTAGCCAGACAGGTAAGATCACACACTATATGACTCCATTCCTATAATATACAAAACCAAGAAAAACTAAACTATGCTATTAAAAGTCAGGATGGTGGTTTCCCTTAAAGGTTTAGGAGGAAACAGTGCCTGGAAGAGAACACCAGGGAGGCGTTTCTGTTTCTCTATGTGATGCATTTGAGCTGCTCTACATAATTTTGCTTTGTTTTTAGGAAGTCTTGTAATTGTTTAAAAATAATAATAATAATAATAATGGTTACCTCTGTAACTATACCTATTTAATGCTCTTGGTCCCCTGGAGTTAGCAATTGGAGAAGTCATCAGGAGGGCTGTCATTCAACAGAGGGACAAAACCAGAAGCCAGGTTCCAGAGAGGAATAAAGGAAGAAGAGATATGAGGAGATGGAGGAAAAAGGGAGAAAAGACTGTGGACAGCAGTTAAGCAGAAATACAGGTAAAGAGGGGCATGTTTTAGCAGACAAGAAGTCCATACATGTTTAAACACATTGATTGCCCAGAGGAAGGAGTTATGAGAGGGAGAAGTTAAACCAAGTAAGAAAGCAAGAGGCCAGATAGACAGGGATGGAGCAAGGAGCCCGGTGAAGGCACCTCATTCCCTGAGCCTGGGGAGATACGATGTGGNTTCTGGGGTCAAATCAAGCAGAAAATCAACACTTTCTAGCTCTGTGGCAAAGGCACTCAGCTTTCCTGTGCCTCAGTTTCCTCTTTAATAAAATGGTACCACTTCAGGGGGCTTTTGTATGAGCTAAAAGTGTGAAAGCATTGTAAAATGATTAAAACAGTGTCTGGAGCATGATAAGAGCTCTGTAAACATTACTTTTTTGCTCCCTGCTGCCTGAGAGCACAGAGATCTACAGTTTGGCTCCCAAGCTTACCCATCCCAGGGTTACTTCTCTGGCTTCTGTGTGCCATTCGCCATTCCTTCAGAGCTTGTGCCACTCCTCAGAGAACTTCTTATGTACAAAACGTTTCATAGGACAGCAGGGAGAGGGCTGGACCACTCAGTACATGCCATGGTTGATGGCCTCCCTCCTAGCTGCCCTCCAACCTAAATACACACTTCTCCCCTTAGATCAGAAAAGCCAGCACCTCTCTTCCTATGGCAAAGTCAGTTCTGCCCCCTCTGCCAGGACCAGCCTCTCTTCTTTATCCTTGACTCCCCAAACAAACGACTGGCTATTTCATGTGGGGAGGGAGTCTGTCTTCAGAAAACCTTGTAACACCACACTTACTAAAAATTGGAGAACTCACACATTGACAAAGCTTCTTTGAGTAGGAGAAATATTTCTTTTTCTTCTCATTCTTCTATGGGAGAATAATGTGGCCTTCTAAGTTTGGTCTCCCCGACTAGAAGTTCCTTAAAGTCTTTGATCTTTTTCTGCATTTCACATTTATTAAATGGACAAATAAATGTGAGTAGGGGTTTTACAGGAGAAGGCAATGGCACCCCACTCCAGTACTCTTGCCTGGAAAATCTCATGGATGGAGGAGCCTGGTAGGCTGCAGTCCACGGGGTTGTGAAGAGTCGGACATGACTGAGCAACTTCACTTTCACTCTTCACTTTCCTGCATTGGAGAAGGAAATGGCAACCCACTCCAGTGTTCTTGCCTGGAGAATCCCAGGGACGAGGGAGCCTGGTGGGCTGCCGTCTGTGGGGTTGCACAGAGTCAGACACGACTGAAGCGACTCAGCAGCAGCAGCAGGGGTTTTTCTTCTGTTAGGTAGGAAGTTAGGCATGAGCAAAAATGGGTGGCCTAGTGGAAAAGGATGCAAGCTGATCTCTAAACCCCACCCCAGGTACACCCAGGAGAGCTCACAGATGTGCCACAAAAATAACCACAGAGACTTTTCCAACTCTTGCATATGCTTGCTAGGCACATAGTAGATATAAACTAACCACGGTGGCTTATGCAATTCCGGCACATGCTGTCTTTTATGCAAAGCTGTGTCTTCAAGTAACCTTAGGCAGCTAGGAGCCCATTAAGGGTTAATAAATATTCTATACATATATACATCTGATTAGAACAGACAGAATTATGGGGAAGACATGTGCAATAGAGCCTGTTGTTATGTAACTTGCAACTGTCAATCGCCCTTGAGTACACACCCATTAAATACATTCCCTTTCCTGATTGGTGGCGGATATAAGCCCCATTTTGCACAGGGCAGAACCAAGAAGAGGCAATGGGAAGTATAAAAAGGGAGCCAAGAGTCATTGTTTGACTCCCTTGGGGTCAGCCCGCTCCTATTTGGGAAGTGTACTATTCTCTGTATGTTTAATAAAAGATGTTTGAGCTGTAACCAGTCTGTTGTTTTGAATCCCTGCTAAGACAAGACGGGGAGCTGAGAAATCCTGCCTGCTTGAGCTGTAGCTAGTTTGTTCTTCCAAATCTTTTTTACAACAAAATAACTAAGGAAGAGAGCTACCGACCTGACACTTGGTAGCTGTGAAAATTTATTTTTTCTACTCTCTCACCTTTTACCCTGGAACGTAAAAATAGGCAATTGGGTAATAATTAGCTTTTCAAGGAAGTGGGGGAGGCCCTTATTTGTAGTATTTGCCAATTTCTGTGGTATTTGCGGCTTCCCTGGTGGCTCAGAGGTTAAAGTGTCTGCCTGCCAATTCTCACACACCATAAGTAATTTCATGCTACCAACAAGAAGCTCACAAAATTCCTGGTGATTTAACAATAGGCTTTCGGAAACAGGTACCAAATGACTCCACCTCACTGCTGAAAGTAGGATTTGATTAATTGTAATTAGAAAATTTAAAAAGGAAAACCTAGTATTATTTAACAATAATTGAAGTGAAAGTCACTCAGTTGTGTCCAACTCTTGTGATCGCATGGACTGTAGCCCACCAGACTCCTCTGTCCATGGGATTCTCCAGGCAAGAATACTGGAGTGGGTTGCCATTTCCTTCTCCAGGGGATCTTCCCAGCCCAGGAACTGAACCCGAGTCTCCTGCATTGCAGGTATTATTTAAAAATAATTGAAACTAGAAAACAAATCTAAAAGTCACTCTTCTTTCTAGATATGTAAACACATGTATAAACAAATAAATGAATAGACTTTCAGAAATGAGTTAACATAGATGACTGTCAATAAACCGACTTGCCTGTGAGGTTGGCCATTAGTTAACATCCAGGAATTTGGCGTACAGCATTTGGGTTTTGGGAGGGTTCCCCCCATTGTCAGAACTGATCATAGTGACTTGCTATACGTAAACCATTTACACAAACTTGATCTATGATGAACATCTGTTTTTATTCTGGGAATCTGAAATTTTCATACTTGCTAGGCAGAGGGTACCTATGAAAATAATCCCTAGTAAAAACCCTAGAGTCTCCAATGAGCTTCCCACATCCTACATTGTGTTGCCACAACTAATTGCTGGAAGAATTGAACATATTTTAGGTGACTTAGCTGGGAGAGGAGACTTGGAAACTTATGCCTGGTTTTCTATGGACTTTACCCCCTGTGTTTTTCCCTTTTGCCAATTTCACTTTATATCCTTTCAGTGTAATAAATTTTAGCCCTGATTATAACTTTTATGCTGAGTCCTGTGAATCCTCCTAGTGAACTGTAGAACCTAAGGGTGGACCTGGGAACCCCTAACATGGTAGGAAAATAAACCGATGAGTGCTAGGTGCAACTGAGGCCACTACTGTTTGATAATGTTCAAAAAAAGTCTGCAGGAAATCTGTTCTCTTCTTATCTCTCCTCTCCTAGCATATTGCGTAGCTTTTGAAACGATACTTAATACATTACAGTATAAGACTAGGACCTTTCAGCAACCTCCATTTTCATCTCTACTCCAGGGCAAATGCTCCTTGAAGGCAGGAACCATTGCTGTTCTACTTATGTTTGAAATGGTACATATAATGCCCAGCACTTAGCAGAGCACTGGGATTCTCTAAATAAATAGATAGGACTGCATGGGGCTTGGAAATCTTGAGGTCATGAGAGGGGTTGACTATAAGGTGAGGAATAAAAGACTGCTTGATTGGAGGGCCACTTCTGAAGCTCTGTTGATGGGGATCCAAAAGAGATGCTGGACCCCAGCCTCTTCTCCACACTGTTTCAGTGAATGGGTAATAGGACATCCTGTGTGTTCTTTCTTCTCTGTGTTTCTGATGTCTGCAGTACCACAGATCAATAAAGGCCCAATTACCTGCCCAGCTGCCTGGTCAACTGTCCTAATTCCCATCTCACTCAAGGCAGGAGAACAGAGAGATTGAGGCAAAGACACTACTAATTAAAACATATTGCAGGAGGGCTTCTTGCCTAGGAGATGATTTCAGGGAGCAATAAGGAAGACACCGAGTCCCTAAATCTGTGAAACACCAGATTTTCCCATTATTGGCCATTCTAGCCCCATGCTTCATTAAAACTGGCATCAAAACTTCCCAGTGACATGAAACTGAAAGGTATATCTTACATTTTCATTCAGTCAGTTGTACTTAACATTTTACTAGTAAAATGAAAGAATGCAAACCCAAACAGGACAGATGATTGAAACAACTTGGTTTTTTTTCCCCTCTTAGCTCATGCACGGGCTGCTGGAAGCACTTTCATTTCTGATAAATATAGTTAATAGCAAGGAACAGAGAGGTGAAGTACCTGGGGATATGATTAATATAAAATGGTATAAAAATTTTGGATTACTCATTGTACTTTTTACTTCCCAATGATGAACAATTGCTTCCATTTCTTTTGCTCTGGAATCTATATAAGTGCAAATTAATTTAGTGGAAGAAAGTTTTATGACCTTTATTATTTGGCCTAAGTTCACAATGATATCTGAAAAGATTGACAGGAAATTTCTGTTTAGACTAATAAGCAAAGGAATCACTCCTTCAGAGAAATAGCTGTGTATTTTTTTTATTGAATTCTTCTCCTAGGCATAACCATAATAGTGTCTATTAATCTATTAATGTGTAATGAAACATGTTGTCCATGTGATTAAAATATGAAATGAGAACTCTCTCTCTCTCTCAGTGGTTTACATGGAGTACTGACCATTTGATACGGCAGACTCTGCACTAAAAATCAGCATTTGTCTTTCTCTGACTGATTTGTTTTGCTTAGTGTAATACCCTCAAGGTCATATGTGGAATACAAAAAAATAATAATCAAAAACAAAAAATAGATAAATAAACAAGCCAAATTAAAAACACACAGATACAGAGAACAAAGTAGTAGTTATTAGAAGAGGACAGTGAAATGGGTAAAGGCTTAACCGTAGAGCAATCAATGGAAACTAAATTTTTGGTGGTAAGCATGCTGCAAGGTATACAGAAGTAGAAAAATAATGTTGCACACATGTAACTTACATGATATTAAAAATCATAGTTAATGAAAAAAACTGAAAACAGTGTGTACACAGTGGTTAACGAAGCGGACTTGATCATTGCCCTTGTGTAGAAAGGTCTTATGGGAAAGAGAAAGTATACATAAAACAAATACATATTTAATCACAAGTTATGACATCCTGTAAAGGCAGAGGGTGCTAGGAAAGATAAATCATATTAGGTTGTGGTAAAAGAGACCTCTGCAAAGGAAGTACATTTAATGTGAGGCCTCAAGGATAAGTCTGAGTCAGCTGGAAATAGCATGTGTCTATTAGCAGGAAAGGATAAGGAGGTAGGGTGTTAGGTGGAGTGTACAGCATGCACTGCAGGTCTTTGGCAGAAAGATCTTGCAGAGATTAGAACTGAAACAAAGCCAATACGGCTGGATCACAGTGAAGGAGAGGTCAGTGGCACATGACATCCACTAGACTGCCTAGCACAGTCTCATGGGCGCTGGAGCTTAATATATTTTCATGGAAAATACATAAAGCTTCTAATAATATTTTTCAGAGGTTAACTTGGATCCTAAATTTTTATTTTACCCCAAATGGCCATTCTAATGTTTCCAAGAATAAAAACTATTTGAGAAGGCACACACTCCCTTGGGATAGCCAGAGACTAATGTGGGGATTGTGGATTTTCTGCAGTGGAAATAAAATACTGCCAGTGAATTAGATACTGGATTAACCAACTTTGTTCAATGGAGTTTAACTGGGGCAGACGGTTTAGAGATAGTTGGTATGATGGAATTCGAGGCTTTAGAAAAGAATTGCAAAGATCTTAGCACTCTGTGCCAAAGTCTCATCAGTAACCGTGTCCCTCAGGTTAAAGCCAAAGCAACTGGGGCTGGTAGAATGGTAAAAAAAAAACCCAGAACTATTTTTCACTTTGTTAGTACTCATGTGGACCTAAGTCACTGACATTTCCCTGTCATATGAACTTTCAAGTAGGAACGATAAGTCCAGCTTCATTTTCAGTGCCACCAAGGCACTCAAAACTCACATTGCCTTTCAACTGTAGACAAACTGAAGAACTAACAGAGTTCAAAGAAAACAAGTCGCACACAGCACCCTGCCACAAGTCAGTTTCCAACGAAATTGATGCAGAGGGAAATAAGCCAACTACTGAATTTATTTTACTCTCTGAGATTGGAGGTACTCCAGTCAAGTATACACAACTAGCAAAAATAAATATCTAAAAATTTAAAAAAAACCCATTAACCCAATCGTCCACCTTCTGAGGCATTATTTTACCATCTTGGAGGCCCACTTGAATGAGCAAAATCAACGTAAGAAACACATGAATTTAATCTCTCAAAATCACCACATGTGATTGAGGCTTTCACAAACAAAAAGACCAAGGAAGGGTATTTGGAAATATTTTCAGAACCTGAGAATCACTAGGTTGGCCCATCTCTAAAAGGTGAAGTAATGACCCTGTGAACATTATGATATTTCTCATATTTTTGCTGCTCAGGATATATGTTATTGGGGATAAGAATAAATAAGCTGGGGATTTCCCTGGTGGTCCTGTGGCTAAAGGAGAAGGCAATAGCAACCCACTCCAGTACTCTTGCCTGGAAAATCCCATGGACAGAGGAGCCTGGTAGGCTGCCATCTATGGGGTCGTACAGAGTAGGACATGACTGAAGCAACTTAGCAGCAACAGCAGCCAGTGGCTAAGACTCCTCATTCCCAGTGAAGAGGTCTGCAGTTCCATCCCTAGTCAGGGAACTAGGTCCCATATGCTGCAGGAACAGATATTGCGCTGCAAATAAGACCCAGTGCAGCCAAATAAATAAATACTTCTTTCTTTTAAAAGGATTAAACACTGATGTGAAAATGGTGGAAGGAATTCTAACCTGTAATACTCTAAGTTTTCATACGAGACTAAATCTGAAAGTCAGAGTCATTCTTAACAAAGTTTTCTGCAAAAAAAATATAACTGATTCTAGTTAGTTCAAGCAGAAAATAAATTTATTAATGGAAAGGAGGAAGCTCACCTGTTTTCTTAGATGACTAGAGTCAGATATGAAAGATCTGCAGGCAGTGAGAGTGCCCAAACCACCCTCAGAGGGCTGGGCTAGAAGGGTCTTAGCATTTTCACCTTAAGGACATTTGCTGCAAGCAGTTTCACAGCACAACTTATTGGCCATAAGGCAATTATGCTGTAAAAGATAAAATAACTGACAGGCTAAATTTATTATGCAATATTAGAAGCTAGAGGGAAAAGAAGAATCAAACTCTTCCTATCCCTCCCCCAAAACATAGTTATGTCATTCCTGAAGAGTATAAGTTTTTTGAAAATGGTGAACATTTTTGCTACTTGTTAGTGGAGAATTTGATGTACAAAGAATCTGGCTTACATAATTTGGTAAAATGCAAGGACTGGGCACGGACTGGAACATGTAAATATTGTCCAGATGTGTACTATCAATTGAATGCATTATATATATTGATAAGAAATATCAGCATTCCTCTGTTGATTTAACTTCCAGGGAAATCTGGAAGTAGCCATGAATATACCACATTTTTAATGTATTCAAATATTTTTTTGTATTTTCTATTTTCACAACGCTGCTGCTGCTGCTAAGTCACTTCAGTCATGTCCGACTCTGTGTGACCTCATAGACAGTAGCCCATTAGGCTCCTCTGTCCCTGGGATTCTCCAAGCAAGAACACTGGAGTGGGTTGCCATTTCCTTCTCCAATGCATGAAAGGGAAAAGTGAAAGTGAAGTTGCTCAGTCGTGTCCGACTCTTAGTGACCCCATGGACTGCAGCCTACCAGGCTCCTCTGTCCATGGGATTTTCCAAGCAAGAGTACTGGAGTGGGTTGCCATGCTAATTTTTCTTGCTTAATTATGTCTTATTAATATCTCTATTTTGTTTGTTCTTATTTTATCTTTTATTGCAAAATTAATCGTGTGGCAAAACTGCTTTCTGTGAAATTGCTTGCAGCAAAGAAGTTTAAGAGAAAACACCTGACAAGGCCTCTGGGACAGATACATTTGCTTCTGCTATCAGCCCAAGCCTTCCAGACTGCAATGATGATACTGCTGACTAGAAACAGAATCTTTTTAATCCTTTGCACCAAGGGCAGTTGCCTCTTTTGCCATACTCATTGACTGAAAGATGGATTTTTCATACACTTTACATGGGTCAATTACAATTCAAAGACTTCTATGGTTGTCTGTGATGGGCTGAAGCCAAGTTACACGCTGTGCCCCACCTAAAAGGGAATGTAGAGGAGAGAGTTCTGGTTTCTATCTTGGAAAATAGGGACATCTAAGGAGGGTGTTTTTCCAATCATAAAAAGGGTGGTCATAAAACTATGGCCCACAACATAGTGGATGTCCTTTACAATTCAGATTGTGTAGTTATCGTTCAGCTGCCAAGTCATGTCCAGCTCTTTGCAAACCCATGGACTGCAGCATGCCAGGCTTCCCTCTCCTTCACTATCTCCTGGAATTTGCACAAACTCATGTCCATTGAGTCAGTGATGTCATTCAACCATCTCATCCTCTGTTGCCTCTTTCTCCTCCTACCCTCAGTCTCTTCCAGCATCAGGGTCTTTTCCAGTGACTTGACTCTTTGTATCGATTGGTCAAAGTATTGGAGTTTCAGCTTCAGCATCAGTCTTTCCAAGGAATATTCAGGATTGATTTCTTTTAGGATTGACTGGTTTGATATCCTTGCAGTCCAAGGGACTTTCAAGAGTCTTCTCCAGCACCACAGTTTGAAAGCATCAATTCTTTGGCACACAGCCTTCTTTATGGTCCAACTCTCACATCCGTACATGACTATGGGAAAAACCACAGCGTTGACTATAAAGACCTTTGTCAGTTATGTGATGTGTAGTATCCCCTAATTATCAAAGACATTTCATAATCTTGTTTTTCTGTGCAAATAATGATATATCTATTACATATACATTACATATGTACATATGTATATGCTTATTTTTATGGCTATTTTTCTTATTAATTATATTAAAGATTCATCTACTCAACATTTAGTAATCCAACAAATTGTCTGCTTGGCACACAAGTAAAAACCAGAAAACAAGCACCTACCAAAATGGAGATGGGATGGGATTGAGACTGCATAAAGTATTATGCATTTGATTTACACGAGTATAATATAGGCATTCAACTCAGGTCCTGTTAGTGGTCTTTTCTTGTTATTTTCTTGATAATTTATTTTGTGTTTCCCCCACTTGTGAAATGTTGCAAGACTAGCTCAATAAATCATCATATATCTTCTACCTAGATTCATCAGTCTCTCCTGTTTTGAAGAGTTCAAGTTAGTTCTTTTTCATAATGTTTCTCAATTTGAATGGCTGTTTCCTTAAGATTAGATTTAGATTAAATGCATTTGGTAGAAATGCTATGTAGGTGAATTATGTACTCTCATTTAGAACTTAGAAACCTTAAAATAAGTCACATGAAATCCATTTGTCCTTTTACTAGTAATATTAGGTTGAATCTCTATGTTAAGTTGGTGGACTCTAGGTTTCTTCTTTATAGTTATTTTTCTCTGTGTGTAATTAAAAAATGATACTCTGGGACTGTGAATATTTTGCTTCTAGACAATCTTTGAACCAGTGATTTTAGCATCCACTGATGACTTTTTCCTGAAGAATGATGCAAAATTTTGACTTTTCCTTTTGTCACTCTTCTACATTATTAGTTGGTATTCTGTAAAAGAGGCTTTTCCCTTTCTCTTTATGACATCCATTCATTTGTTCTTACTAATTATGGCAATTCATTAATTCATTTTCTTATTCAATGTGTTATATTAATGACAGTTTTTACTTTGATGCTCGAAACTTTCAGATTTGGGCAATGGAAAGCCTCCTCAAGTTGGCTTCTGTGTCATTTTGACATAGTTGCACTAGATTTTGAGCATTTTCTTAATTTATGACACAACAAGAAATTTCAAGAACACCTCTAGGTTTTCTTGTTCCAAGGCTAGAATCAGCCTTTCCCCAGGAATTACTAGTTCTTTTCAGAGAAAAATGAAATGGTGTTTACACGCCAGGATCTAGATGATGGTAAGCTCATTTCTTTGAGTATTATTACCTCTAGTTCTGTGCAGTTGACAAAACTGGGGAATATTTATTTGTATCTATATCTACATATCTTGATAACTTTAATTCAATCCAACATTATAGAATTTTTCTTTTCCTATTCTTAGTTCATTATTTTGTGTGTTTTCTTTCTCCTCCCTTTTTATGCTTCACTATATGTAAAATAACCTTGTTTCTCC
The DNA here is from genome assembly GCA_006410875.1 of Neotragus pygmaeus. NCBI lineage: Eukaryota > Metazoa > Chordata > Mammalia > Artiodactyla > Bovidae > Neotragus > Neotragus pygmaeus. Next base: position 1,040,934 of record SJYV01054067.1, on the reverse strand, counting down.
ACACAAGCATATCACAGCTCAGGGTTGGTGGAGGAATTATCCTGTTGATGCCACTACATCAGCTACATCATGCCCAATTGGGTGATCTTCTCAGGCTTATGCATTCAAAGCCAATCTTGACTCCTCATGTACTCAGGGTCCTCCATCTGTCATCATTCTTCAGCNAATTTTTCTTTTCCTATTCTTATTTCATTATTTTGTGTGTTTTCTTTCTCCTCCCTTTTCATGCTTCACTATATGTAAAATAAACTTGTTTCTCCACACAAGCATATCACAGCTCAGGATTGGTGGAGGAATTATCCTGTTGATGCCACTACATCAGCTACATCATGCCCAATTGGGTGATCATCTCAGGCTTATGCATTCAAAGCCAATCTTGACTCCTCATGTACTCAGGGTCCTCCCTCTGTCATCATTCTTCAGATTTTCTTGATTTAATCATTGCAGACAATTTTTTTTTTTTTAATTCTGGTCATTTCCTCTTGTCTGGACCATGTTAATATATCTCCATCTTGCATTCTTGTCTACATTGCCTTCTAACACACTATTGCCATATAATTCTATAGGCAAGTTGATTTCATTTCAAGTCAGAAATAATCACTTATCTTTCTAAAACACAGACACACCAAGTTTAGTAATAAATGTTGAATAGCTATTGTAGTCTGGTTCCACTCCAATTCCTCTTAGTACATCCTTTGTTTCAGCTAAAATTATTGTTTCAATTCTTTGTGCACACTTTCTGTTTTTCTCGAGTTTACCTTCTTCTGTCTGTGTCAATTGGGTTGACACAATTTAATTTTTAAAAGTATAATTTCCATCCTATTACCACAATGCACAGAAACCTTCCTTGACTTCTTCACAAAACCTTCACCTTGACTTCTGTTGAAGTCATATTCAGTTTAACGTATCTCCTTTTTACCACTCATTGGCCAGAACGCCTTGCCTACAAAGGGCACTGGAAACATTGCTTTTTTTTTTCTGGGTTGTCATATGCTCAGTGAAGAGGTGATATTGAGTAAATGCAAGCATTATCTGCCATAATGGTATAGTTGTTAGGTCACTTACCAGTACAAAATTCCCCTCAGTGTTGGGTCAGAGCATTCCTCACTTCAGTAGCCTATGAAGAGCCTGGTGTTCGTGTAGCACTCAGGAAAAATAAAATTAAAAGAACATGGTCCTAAACACTGAACTCATAATTATACAAACCACTGAAGAGAAAATTCAGTTCAGTTCAGTTCAGTTCAGTTCAGTCGCTCAGTCATGTCCGACTCTTTGCGACACCATGAATCGCAGCATACCAGGCCTCCCTGTCCATCACCATCCCCCGGAGTTCACTCAGACTCACGTCCATCGAGTCCGTGATGCCATCCAGCCATCTCATCCTTGGTCGTCCCCTTCTCCTCCTGCCCCTAATCACCCCCAGCATCAGAGTCTTTTCCAATGAGTCAACTCTTCACATGAGGTGGCCAAAGTATTGGAGTTTCAGCTTTAGCATCATTCCTTCCAAAGAAATCCCAAGGTTGATCTCCTTCAGAATGGACTGGTTCGATCTCTCTGAGTCCAAGGGACTCTCAAGAGTCTTCTCCAACACCACAGTTCAAAAGCATCAATTCTTCAGCACTCAGCCTTCTTCACAGTCCAACTCTCACATCCATACCTGACTACTGGAAAAGCCATAGCCTTGACTAGACGGACCTTAGTCAGCAAAGTAATATCTCTGCTTTTGAATATACTATCTAGGTTGGTCATAACTTTTCTTCCAAGGAGTAAGTGTCTTTTAATTTCATGGCTGCAATCACCATCTGCAGTGATTTTGGAGCCCCCCAAAATAAAGTCTGACACTGTTTCCACTGTTTCTCCATCTATTTCCCATGGAGTGATGGGACTAGATGCCATGATCTTCATTTTCTGTAGGCATGAGTAAAGAGGCAATGTATGCTGGAAAGAGACTGCCTTGGAGGAAAAGATGTAAATTATCTTGGAGAGCCAAATGCATTTACCCATAGTTCATTTTAAAACTCAGAAGGCTTGTTCCTCCCCTTACCCCAAATGTCCATTTCCTGTCACATGTATCACTTATTTCAAGTCTCAGGTCATAAGCCAGAAAGAGAAAGACAAATACCATATGATAGCACTTATATGTAGAATCAAAATTATGAATATGATACAAATAAATTAATTTATGAAACAGAAAGAGACCCACAGACACAGAAAACAAAACATGATTATCAAGGGGAAAAGAGGGTACAGAGGGATAAAGTAGGAGTCTGGTATTAGCAGTACTAACTACTGTTGTGTATAAAATAGATAAACAATAAAGTTCTATTGTATGATGTAGGGAACTATAGTCAATACCCTATAATAAGCCAAAATAAAAACAATATGAAAGAGAATATATATATATATATATATAAAACTGAATCACTTTGCTGTATACCAGAAAGTAACAAAACACTGTAAATCAGCTATACTTCAATTAAAAAAAGAGAATCAACAGAAAAAAATAAACAAAATAAACAAGCTACTAAATGAAGCCTTTTCTGACCACCTCAGTTCAGTTTAGTTCAGTCACTCAGTCGTGTCCAACTCTTTGCGACCCCATGAATCGCAGCACGCCAGGCCTCCCTGTCCATCACCAACTCCCGGAGTTTACCCAAACTCATGTCCATCGAGTCGGTGATGCCATCCAGCCATCTCATCCTCTGTTGTCTTCTTCTCCTCCTGCCCCCAATCCCTCCCAACATCAGGATCTTCTCCAGTGAGTCAATTCTTCACCTCCTAGCCTATGACAAACCGCTGTATTATAGTATAATTTGTGTCAAGTTCTTAAACCATTTCATTATTCATATAATTTATCTCTACCCTCAAGAAGTCAGAATCAATTTAAAATGGCAACATAAATTTAAAAAATTATCTTTCTTCACTTTCCTCATAGTACCTGTCACAGTAAGCACAGAATGTGTTAAATAAGAAGACTGCTCATTGATCATGTGTCCACTATCTAGCTGGAAGTTGTTTAATAGTCAGCTAAAATCTCAAAAGAGAACAATCATATGACATCACCTATCTTCTGGGGGTGATGGAGATGCTTTCTTAGGGAGGTAGTCTTGGATTGCAGGCAAGCACACAATTATTACTACAACCATTCCTTGTTTTATTTTTTCTCTATCTTTTAAATTATTTTTAATTTTTTTTTCTATCACCAGAAAACACAATATTTTGTAAGCATTTACTTTCTGTATCGTCTTTTTTTTTTTTTTCATTTAAATAAGTACTGAAATCTTTGCTCTTTTTGCCACTGCTATATTCTTAGTGCATAAATGTGGAATGAAACAATGGAAGAAGATGACAAAGTTAAGTGACAGGACGTCATAGAAGAAATATAGAGATGTGAAAGTGTGGTAGGACACTGGCTACCCTCTAAGTGACAAAGGGGCTTATATTTGATGATAAATATTTGACGATGAAAGAATTTAGGTAGCTCTTCAAAGGTCATGTGTAAGGGGTGGTGAAATATGAAAGGGTCAGTGAAAGAATTTTCCTCCAGCCTCTGAATAATTCAGCCAATTCATATTTTGAGTTTAGGAGAATCTTTTAATTGTCAAAGTAGAAAATGACCAAATTGCAGAAAAATTATCATGTAAGACAAGAATGGATTTGTAATTCAAGATTAACACAGGAAAACAGAAATGCATGCTGTAATTTTTACTTCGTTTCCAACCAATGAATGTAGTTGTCTTTTATAGATAAAGTGAAATTCTAGTTGCCTTGAGTCCTATAAAAACAATATTTTAAAAGACTAGTTCCTGTCCCTGTTTTTTTCCTGTCTTATGATTTTAAAATGGGTGTTTTATTTTCTTCCCCTTTTCACATTTAGTTTGGAATCCCTTCTCCATTCCTTGGCCTCCATTTCAGCACCAAGGGTCTCATTATTGCAGAGTTTAAAAGCCATAAGCAAGGGAAGTTCATAAAGCAAACTGCAACAGAGGCACAGCTATCATCTTACCATCATAACCACTCTGAATTGCTGGGTGGCACCAGGAAGCTCACTGGCACCTTGGCATATGGCAGTGGGAACCTGGTAATTTGGATACATTAAAAGTTGGTATGGAATTGCCATTAGGCTTTCATCCAGTTTTAGGGGGTGTGTGTGTGTGTGTGTGTGTGTGTGTGTGGTATGCAAGGACAGGAAAGAGGAAGAGAGTAAGAGAAGAAAAGAAGAGAGAAGCATGTTAAATCAACCCTGGGCTCTGCTCAATTCATATTTTGGCTATGAATGACCTGGAGGGGTCACAGCTCTGACTTTATGACTTTTCTCTTTCTCCAGATCTTGGTATTTTGTTGGCAGCTCCTTTTTGCTAAAACCCGCCAACCTGACTGATTGATTGGCTTTGCCAACTCTACTTTCTCAAAGGAGTATTCCATCAGAAAGAATGGAATTCTGTAACACGTACGGCTTTCAACCAAAGACATGAAAAGAGTAAGCAAAGGAGAAATGGAGGTTGGGGTCAGGGGGAAATAGAAGTGTCAAAGAGGTGGTAAATCTTTCTTGAACTGTGACTCTGATTCAGATGTGTGCCCCACATGTTTTTGGTTTGATACCAGAATCCTAGTATGTAACAAAATTCCTTAGAGTGTGTGGTTATCTAGTGCCAGAGGTCAACCAGTTTGGCCACACTGAAGTGCTCCTTGAAGAAATCACAGGTTGACAGTCTAGGAAAACATGGTACCCAACTTTCTCTTGACACAGTCCTCGGCTATAAGTTCAGGTTAGGTGCCTGACCTTGTAGCCAGTTTTCAGGGTCACTGAGCTCATTTACCCATATAAATATTGTCTCTGAACTTAAAAGATGAAATTTATAGAGTCCAATGAGCTGAAAATTATAGGGCACTGTGCCCCACAGGATACTTAGTTTCATGTTTATTTTGAGATTTGCAATTTCATATTTAGTGTACAATATCATAGTGCTTTTCTCCTTTCATACTCTTGGTGACAAATTTCTCACAGCTGGAAAATCCACTAACTCTTTATAGTTAGATACAAAAACCTATGAACTGGATGGAAGGCATGTTAATAACAACATACACCCACACAGCCACTTCCGCACAAAGGCGTACAGGTATCTCATCTTTGCAAGGAGTATGTAAAGGACCACAAGCAAAGAACCCTAGATTGCATAAACTCAATGGCCTTTCTCCTAACTGCCTCACTGATCCCTGAGGAAGGGTACAGAAGGGAAACTGTTTCTTTGGTCCCTTCTGACCTCAGTTGTGGGAGCCTCTGCTGTGTTTTCCTGGGTTGCTGCCTCTTCCATCTGGGTCTATCACTGAGTTTTTTCATGCCAGTTCAGTGACTCCATCATGCCTGCAATAACATTCAGTCACTTCTCTCCATTACTTCTCTTGTATTGGAAAATAAGAAAAAGCTCAATCTAATCTGGGCTTGGGCAATAGAAGCATTTTAGCACTGCAAATGAAGTATCTAAAGGTGTTAGGAGATATTTTACTTCCTAGCTAAATGCTAAGGATTGTACCACATCAGAGCGAAATGTGCATGGCCAAGGAGGTTAGGAAAATAACCTCAAAGGACAGAAGAGGGAGCAGTGATGGTAACCATGCACAAGACTCTGGTTGTGGGTGATAGCTGCTACTCTCTGCCATAAACAAAGAGCTCCAGGAGAATGGAGATCCTTTAAAGAGCCTTAGCAACTAGGATCTCCGGCCTCAAGATCAATTAGGATGAGTAAGAGCTTATCTAACCCCAAGTCTTAACAATAAACTCATTAGATATATTCTAAACTACAATGGGTCTTTGCACTGCCAGTTGTACTAATGAACCCTAGTCTTGGTGTCCATCCACATTGATAAAGTAGGAAGGATTATCTTTTCCTTTTTCTTCTTCCCTTGTCCCTCCTCTACTTCCTGTTAGAGCTACCCCTCTCATGATCTGCTCTGTTGTTGCTATGGGCTGCTGGAAGGATCAGGAGCAGATGGAGATGGAAATAACAGCAATGTGCTTAGTCGCTCAGTTGTGTCTAACTCTTTGCAACCCCATGGATTGCATGGAGCTCGCCAGGCTCCTCTGTCCAGGGGGATCCTCTAGGCAAGAGTACGGCAGTAGATTGCCATGCCCTCCTCCAGAGGATCTTCCCAACCCAGGGATCAAACCCAGGTCTCCTGCATTGCAGGCAGATTCTTTACCATTTGAGCCACTAGGAAATCCCAAATAACAGCAATAGCTGCCATTAATTGTGTACACTTTGTGTGCTAGACACTAAATTTCCACTTCTTCCTCAAACATGCTTAGGATGAGAGCACTGTCATCTTCACTTACCCATAAGGTAACCAAAAGTGAGAAAAGAAACTACCAAGAAAATGAAGGCAGCAGTGGTGGACATCTAGAAAGGCCACACCTTTACTAAGTTACATTATATCTTTTAATTTGTAAAAGCATTATATAGACGGCTGGTATTGGTTACAATTATCCTGCAGTTGTAAATTTTGCTTGATGCCATAAGATATCCCTGAGCAAGGATGCTTAGAAAAGTCACCCAATACAGGTTAGATGACAGGCCAAGGGATGTCTTTCACAGTGATCTATGAATTTCTTCCTGTAGCCCCCCTGACTTCTAAATGTCAAGTGGAATTTAGAGAGAAAAGCGGGTGCTGAATAATACTTGTTAATTCTCCTGTTGACACTTTCTGGTGTCTCAGTCTCTCTGATGGCAAGTTTTGGTTCAAAGAGTAATAATTTTTATATATAGGATTTTAGAGTTTACAAAGGCCTTTCATACCCTCATTTAAACTTTCACCCAACTTGAAAGCTAAGAATTATTACATGGATTTTACAAATGAGAAAATTAATCTGTTCAAGGGGAAATATGCTGTATCCCAAATTCTTTAAGCATTTTCTAATTATAAAAATCTCCCTTAATTAGGATGGCTTATAGGCCCATATGCCTGGTTGCTCCAACATAATTCTCTCTCATAAGTGTCCTAGTTTGAGGTATAACAGTCAACGTATCCTAAAGCACAGAATTAAATGCAGAATTTTGCCTGAAATTAGCACATATCAATAACATGGCGGGTTGTACCTTGAGTCATCAGGGACACAGCTGTGCTTCTCTTGCCCAAGAGTAATTCCTTAGGCAAGTGAATATTTGGGGCACCAATAACTTTTTAAAAACTCTACCTGTAAGTGAAGAGTTCTCTAGGTCAAACACTCAGTGTTTCTTTCCTTCCCTGCTCTGGCTGTTCATTAGAAGCACTTGGTGAGCTTTTTAAAATCAGAGCTGCCTTGTTCCACCCAGGACAGTTACGCCAGGACTTCAGGGGTGCAGCCTGGGAAATGGCATTTTCCAAAAGCTCTTCAGACTTTTGACAGCACATCCAGAAGTGGTGATTGGCACCATGTGAATCAGCACAAGTATTGGGTTGGCTAAAAAGTTCATTCAGGTTTTTCCATAACATCTCATGGAAAATCCCAAATGAATTTTTTGGCCAACCCTATATAATTATGAAATATGTTAGACCCATGGAGAGGGCACAGCAAAAGAGATCAGAGTTGGGAGTGGGGTGTTCCTGGGTGGGGAAAAGAAAGCTACTGTTGGCTATATTTTCTAATTTAACAAAACTTACATATGTTTAAATAGACTTCACCAAGTATGCTGCTGTTTTAAATGTAGTTTGTTTTGTTGAACAGATACTGTCTGAAATTGTACTTAATTTCAAAACTTGTCCTTCTCCCACTTCATTTAGATCCATTAAAATCTCTTATTTACTGTGTGTGTGTGTGTGTGTGTGTGTGTGTGTGTTGGGAAGTTACAATGATGTAGGATTTTTTAGAAGGAATTGTGTATGAAAGTCAAACATATCTGTCAGCATTGTGTCTTCTAAGGGATAAAATCTCTTTTATCATTTTACTTCTTTCAGAATATGCTTATTGAGAAAGGAGAGGAGAAATACCCTCATTGTGCAGAGAAAGAAATGGGGTCACAGAGAGGTTAGAACTGAGCTGTGGGTCAGGCAGTGAGGCAATCCAGACCTTGAATTAGCAAATTTTCTAAGCATTTATCTAATTCTCTGTGAAAATTTAGGAATGATGAAAAAGAAGTTTCACTCTTTCCTCAATTCACAAGAGTATTTTTAGACTTATTTTATGGTTATTTATTACAATAAATGTTTATTTTCCTTTGAAATGCACTAAATCATTTCCTAGGCTTTTTTTTTTTTTT
>SJYV01054067.1:1000398-1032619 GCA_006410875.1 Neotragus pygmaeus | reverse complement strand
CCTTTGAAATGCAATAAATCATTTCCTAGTTTTTTTTTTTTTTTTTTGCTATAATTTTTCCATGAAAAGAAAATAACATTTCAGTCGATGTAATTTCAATATGCTGGGGCTCAGTCTCCTGTTTCAGGCCTGGTCCAGAACCAGTGCCTGGGGATGCAGGAGGCCAGGCCAGGGACTTGTTCTTTCTTGGTGATAATCACTACAGTGTAGAATGGCTGAATTCTTTACTGACAACTCCAACTAACTCAAATTCTTTCCTTTAGCTTTTTTTTCTGTGTAAATAATATTTAGTCCACCCTAAAATTCTCTTCCAAGAGGTCATTTCTCGGCATTTCCCCAAGCTGTAACCCTCTCCAAACTATAATTTTAAGTCTAATTCTTCAGTCTTTCCTCCATCTTCCCTAACGATTTGCCCTCATTTTCTCTGGGGAAAGAAGGACATGTAGAAATGAGCAAGGAGTTTTAAATACTATATACCCAAGAGATGCTGTATCCCAAATTCACTTTATCCTAATTCACTTTACCAGCCATTGGTGGGTTTAGAAGAAGGGAGAAAGGTACCAAGATATCTAGGCAAGAATGTTTACTGGTCCTCAATCAGCTATAGTTAAGAGTAGAGGGAAAAGTGTGGAATAGGACTCCTAGGTTCCTTCTTTCATGACCCTGATTATACAGGTACATATAAAATAGAAAGTTCGGGGCCATTGCTTAGACCCAGAGTCTGGGGTCTTAGCTTACATAAAATAATACTATATATAATATATAATATTATTTCAAGCAGGGATAGGAAAATAACTCTTAGAATTTAGTTGCCTCAGACTGGTGAACCAGTGGAAATAAAAATTAAATCTTAATAGTCACAATTCCTGCCCATATTTCTCTCTCTAGGAATCTTTAGTGGTCCCACACCAAATAGCAAAAGAGGTGATTCCCCCTTAGATATCCTTCAGAGATCTTGCCATGTTACTGGAAGTCAGTCCCTGAATGCTTGAGGGCAGATCTTAGTCCCTGAAAGTTCCAAATGGTATAAGAAGTTTGGGGAAATTAGACATGGTGCTAATATCCTCACAAAATGGAACAAAAGCTCAAAAATTATTGGACATAAAATAATGTTGGCTTAAAAAAAATGGAAAATGGAAATAGAGCGGGGATTGGAGTCTGGGAAAGAAGGCTAGAAAAGGAAGTAATTGTAAAGTTTGCTATAAAATGTTTCCTGGGTCCTCCTAGTAAATCTAGATGAGTTTCCTGAAGGAGGAGGAGTAGACGAGTATTTTTGAGCTATCTTTCAAATCGTAAGAATGATCTGCAAGTGAACAAGAAATGAAAGATTCTAGACTTGAGAGCAACTGAGGAAGGGTAGTGAGAAGTGAAAGACCCAAGAGCCATCAGCATACCAAATTTAATTTGATGGAGATTTACTATTTGTCATGTGAGTGCCTATCTCCTTTAAAAAGCTCATGGGCTGTGACCATTCATCTTTATGCCTGACATGTGATAGAAGATTAATAAGCGATTGTCAAATAAATAAACACAAAAACAGACAAATGGATGAGGTTACAAATGAAGACATAAATGGAGGTATTTACAGTAAGTGGTCTTGAAAGCAGCCTTGGCTGTAAGTTTAGAACTCTTATTTGTGATCTCTCAGCTTCCTCTGCGCAACCATATAGCTCATGCTATGTCAGAGCATTTTGCCACTGGCAAATGGTGCTTGCCTTTGGTCTTTTGAAGGAAGACTGCAGTGAACAGTTATATTGACTTTAAATTTAGCAGCATTGGGCAAGAATAGAAATGTTCTAATCCTGTCTCCTCCTACGGAATGTGAATTGTGGTCAGAGTAATATGTTTTTGCCTCCTGTGATTTAGATCAAATTTCATAGGCCAGACAGGGCGTAGGGAGCCAGGCTGCAGCAGCCGTTCTCCCTGGTAAACAGTGTCACACCTCCGTTGGATGGCCCAGGGCACCATGTGTGCCCTGGCATAAGAGATGCCTCACCAGGGCTTGTCTGTCTCCCTGCTTGTTTCTCTGCCCAGTGTTCATGTGGCACTTGGCTTCCTATTCTTAGAACTGGGCAGTGCAGTGATGGGCAGGTGTGAGAGGCATACACACATGTATCCAGAGAAGGCTGCCCCAGAAAAACACACCCAGGGCCTGGATGTGACTCAGAGTTTTAGGTCTCCACTTCTCATAAGAAAAAAGGTCATTATCTCTAAAAATTCCCCTGGGAAAAGCTGAATTAGCCTAGGAGGCAATGCTATCTGGTGGACCATTTTATCTCTATAAAGCACACTGGGGAAGACGTTAGAATGGCTTGTCTATATGCAGAAGCCAGCAGTAAAATCTTCCTTTTTTCATAGGCCACTAAGGCCACAGTCACCCAGCTGCTTCTATAACTAGTAAACACTGTTATCTCTCTGCTACCATATGGGCTCAGCATCTTGGCACTGAAATGGATGGGTCATTTCACTCATTGTGCTTCGGCCACTATCTATTAAACCTACTTATTGCCATGGAATTCAAAATCAAACAAGGATGGACACTTGTATATGTATTGCTGAATCCCCTTGTAGTCTACCTATCCCTTTGTTGAAATTATCACAGCATGTTAATTGGCTATACTCCAATATAAAATAAAAAGCTTTTAAAAATCAATCAATCAGATGAAAGAAAAAAGGGTTTTTACATTTAGAGGAAAATAGTGTGGATTTTCTATTCTTCCAGAGGGCTCCACTTTCACAATCCCACTTACTTTGATAACTACTTAAAGATATGAAAACTGGCTAATTAACAAAGAACATTTCAGAAGAAAGAAGAGAATGACAATGAGAATTTTAAGAGTGAGCAAAAATTAAATTTAACAGATGTATATCAATTTTGTTGAACTGGTACTATGCATTTCTTGGAATGCTGTACAATCAGATAATAATTCTTCACTAATTTCCTTTTTATTTATCCATGTGACAGTCTATATCACAGAAAAAACACCTCTGTTTTCTAAGTCACAGATATTCAGCCTATGAAAATATGAAGGTCTTATCAAATTTTAGCTCAGGTTCATCAAGTTAAGCAAAGTTCCATCCCTCATCTAGATTCTCTCAGTGGTACACTTAGTAGTAGCTTAGCATATTGAATCTAAAACTGCCTGGCCAAAAATTCTCTTCTTGACTCTGTGGGATTAACAAACATGTGCTGAGAATATTCACCAGATGGTCAGATTAGTTTGGACAGTGGGGAAGTTAATGTCTGAACTCTCATGTATACTATTTAAAGGAAGAGTCTATCATATGTTAACTTTCTCTTTTGTGCTCACTCCTTGAATCTTCTAATATTAAATTAAGCTAACCCCTTATTAATTAGCTTTAGTTGGTAAGATTTCTTACTTTGCAAATTTCAATTATTTTTGATTTAATGAACTGAATGTGAATTTTAAAACTAGCTCTCATGATTGGTCATAGGTACCAAATTGTTCCTCCTCTATTTTTCTTTGGATTTTCTTTTCGTTACTAAACGTTTTTCCTCCAACAAGGTGAATATTTTGTTGTTGCTGATGTTTTTCTTTTTAAATATTCTGTAAGGCTCATTTTCTAATACTTTCTAAAGTCTTCTAACTACCTCTCATATTGGTAAACTACAGTAGTTAAGATATATGATATCTGCTAATAACTCTGTTCTGCTGTTCAGTGAAAAAATTGTACTTGCTTTAATTGAGACTTTTCCCACAGTTAGACCTCTCAGAAAGCAATTTGTTTGCTGCAGAATAAGACATACTGTCAGCAAAATACTGGTCAATACTTTGGCCATCTATGCAAGGAACTCACTCATTAGAAAAGACTTGAGGCTGGGAAAGATCATCAACTCAATGGACATGAGTTTTAGCAAGCTCTGGGAGTTGATGATGGACAGGGAAGCCTGGCGTGCTGCAGTCCATGGGGTCACAAAGAACTGGACACAGCTGAACAACTGAACGGCAAAATATTTCAGATGGCTAGTGATACTGGTGAACAATAAAAGAACCCTTTTTGCGTAGGACTTCAGAACATTTCTTTAATTAAAAATTTTTAATTGAAGCATAGTTGATTTACACTATCATGTTACTTTCAAGTGTATGGCCCAGAGGCCTTCAGAACTTTAACATCTCATACAATCGGGCTTCTCCTATAGCTCAGTCGGTAAATCATCTGCCTGCAATGCAGGAGACCTGGGTTCGATTCCTGAGTCAGGAAGATCCCCGGGAGAAGGAAAAGACCATCCACTCCAGTAAACTTGCCTAGAGAATGCCATGGACAGAGGAGACTGGCAGGCTACAGTCCATGGGGTCGCAAGAGTCAGACATGACTTGGTGACTAAACTACCACCACCACCACAATTGGTTAAACCCTTAAATATAAATCCAGAAGATTAGATGCATTAACTTCTTGGCTGTTGTTCACTGAGGTGATATAAAGAGCCATATCACTCAAATAGAATATTATTTTCTGTAAGAACAGTCAAAATACTTCTGTGAATGGGTGTGTCATTGACAGAATCTTTTCCAATGTCTAAAGAGAGAGTCAGAAGGATCTCTGGATCACACTACACTACTCTCACACACTAGACCACTTTGTAAAGACATGTGGTTTGGGTCAACTATGGGACTTACTCTTAGAATAAATTCCAAGTGTTGCTTATGGATTTGGGTCTTTAAGGCTGATTTAATGCAATCCATGGTCATTCTAAAGTGGTATATATAAACAGTCTTGGAAGAAGCTCACATGATTAGGGTTATATACTTTATAGGCAAGTCTGGGGCTCATAGCAGTCAGGAGATACTTAAGGTGACAGATATCGATGCCTGAGGTCAGTCTAGTGTCTCATGGTTTGTCAAATCATAAGCTTTATCACAATAAATCTTTGGAAAAAAGGTTTAAGGATACACACACACATATACGTCTTGTAGGTATCCACTAAAGAAAAGCAGACCAAAGCCAGTGAAATTAATCCATCGTCATCCTGTTGGCAGGCCCTCCTTGCTACAGAAGCTGAGACTTTTCCTCAGCTGGCCTGCCAATGGGTTTAAGCCCCAGGAGATCTATAACTGCACCATGACTCACTGACTCTACAGAAGCCAAACTGGCTCCTTCGTCTCCATCCTGAGGCTTCAGTTCAGGATCCTGGCCTCACTTCCCTCTTCACAGAGACAAAAGGGTAATAATAAGCATGAGGAGTCAGATAAAAACACCGAGCTTTTAACATTACCATTGAACATAAATGAAGACTCATTAAGAATTTCAATATTTGAACTAAGGATTTGGAAAAAAATTGGCAGGAAAAGGCACAACCTCTATTTGGAGCAAAGAAGTTTTCCAAATAGAGGTTATAGGGTTTATTTTAATGAGACCTCAATTATCTTCAGGAAATTTAATAGGAAACTTTATTCTAATTGGCTTAATTGAGCTGTGTTTTGAGAAGATCCTGAAACTGAGAATTAATAAAATAAAAGGAAAATGAAATCTGCTCAAAACTTTGGAACTTATGAAATTCTTTTTCTAGGTACAAGAAAATAATTGTTTGGAATAGTATGTAACAGAGTTTGAGGAATCTTTTTTGTTCTTATATGTTCCTTTTTAAGGCATCCTCCTTATTCCCAGGAGAAGAGACTGGTGAACTTCTCCACTGTGGACATTAAAAGCTTTTACTTACTATGAAAAATAAGAAGCTGTCTCTTTTCTATGAAGAGCTTATCAGGGACGTAGACCTATAGAAATGAAGAAGCAAAAGGAAAAAAAAAATGTGAATGTCAGTGAAGGTCAAACAAAGGATGGAAAGGAGGGCTGTAGGTAATTTTATGTCAAGTCTATTTACCAATGATTAGCTTTCCAAATGACAATTTTACTCGGTTTACTTTTAACTATTTCATTGTAACTATTCAGGTATATTTTACCTTTTTATTGACATTTAAAGAATGTTGCTCTGGTCTCTGTTCCTAGATCTATGTTATTGAATACTGAAGGGTGGAGGGAGTGGCATACAAAGTTATGCTAATAAGCATAAATTTTTGAACATCAATAACATATTAATATTTTTTCACTAATTTATTCAGTTTTAAAGAGGAATATATTCATAAGAACTTTTCATATTTAAGAACATGATTTCCAGAAATATATTATTACTGAGTATATTAAACATATTCTTAAATATTAAATATATTTAAATATGTTCTTACTGATAGTATATTAAAAAGCAGAGACATTACTTTGCAAACAAAGGTCTGTTTAGTCAAAGTTATAGTTTTGCCAGTAGTCATGTATGGATGTCAGAGTTGGACTATAAAGAAAGCTGAGTGCCTAAGAATTGATCCTTTTGAACTACAGTGTTGAAGAAGACTCTTGAGAGTCCCTTGGACTGCGAGGAGATCAAACCACTCAACCGTAAAGGAAATCAGTCCTGAATATTCATTGAAAGGATTGATGTTGGAGTTGAAATTCTAATACTTTGGCCACCTGATGCAAAGAGCTGACTCATTAGAAAAGACCCTGATGCTGGGAAGGATTGAAGGTGGATGGAGAACGCGACGACAGAGGATGAGGTGGTTGAATAGCATCACTGACTCAATGGACATGCATTTAAGTAAGCTCTGAGAGTTGGTAATGGACAGGGAAGCCTAGTTTGCTGCAGTACATGGGGTTGCAAAGAGTTGGGCATGACTGAGTGACTGAACTGAACTTATTCTTACTGAATATATCATAGGTATATAGCTGCTAAATAAACATAGATCCAAGTGAACCATGATGCACTGGAGTAGGAAACAGCAACCCACTTCAGTATTCTTGCCTGGAAAATCCCATGGAGAGCAGAGTTTGGCAGGCTACAGTCCCTGGGGTCGCAAAGAGTTGGACAATGACTGAGCACACACAGGCATGCTAGAACCATGATACAAATTAGACCATCCAGCGTTCTTCACTGGAAACAGCTGAAAGTAGACAGCTCAAGAGCTATGGACTTCAGAGAATAGATTTATGAATGACAAAAGCTGTCTTTCTTCTCTGTCTATAGACTAAAGCAGAACCAGATTAGGCAGAAATGGATGAGGTATTGCCATTCAAGCTGTTGTAGAAGAATAACCATAGACTGGAACTGTCCAAAAAAGATCTTCACAACCCAGATAGTCATGATGATGTGATCACTAATCTAGAGCCAGACATCTTGGAATGTGAAGTCAAGTGGGCCTTAGAAATCATCACTACAAACAAAGCTAGGAGGCGATGGAATTCCAATTGAGCTGTTTCAAATCCTGAAAGATGATGCTGTGAAAGTGCTGCTCTCAATATGCCAGCAAATTTGGAAAACTCAGCAGTGGCCACAGGACTGGAAAAGGTCAGTTTTCATTCCAATCCCAAAGAAAGGCAATGCCAAAGAATGCTCAAACTATTGCACAATTGCACTCATCTCACACGCTAGTAAAGTAATGCTCAAAATTCTCCAAGCCAGGCTTCAGCAATANGTCTTCTCTTGTGTTGTTGGAAGAGGGTGTTTGCTATGACCAGTGCATGTTCTTGGCAAAACTCTATTATCTTTGCCCTGCTTCCAAGACCAAATTTGCCTGTTACTCCAAGTGTTTCTTGACTTCCTACTTTAGCATTCCAGTCCCCTATGATGAAAAAGACATGTTTTTGGAGTGTTAGTTCTAAAAGGTCTTATAGGTCTTCATAGAACCGTTCAACTTCTGCTTCTTCAGCATTACTGGTTGGGGCATAGACTTGAATAACTGAGATATTGAATGGTTTGCCTTGGAAAGTAACAGAGATCATTCTGTCATTTTTGAGACTGCATCCAAGTACTGCATTTCGGACTCTTTTGTTGACCATGATGGCTACTCCATTTCTTCTGAGGGATTCCTGCCCGCAGTAGTAGATATAATGGTCATCTGAGTTAAATTCACCCATTCCAGTCCATTTTAGTTCACTGATTCCTAGAATGTCGACATTCACCCTTGCCATCTCTTGTTTGACCACTTCCAATTTGCCTTGATTCATGGACCTGACATTCCAGGTTCCTATGCAATATTGCTCTTTACAGCATCGGATCTTGCTTCTATCACCAGTCACATCCACAACTGGGTATTGTTTTTGCTTTGGCTCCATCCCTTCCTTCTTTCTGGAGTTATTTCTCCACTGATCTCTAGTAGCATATTAGGCACCTAATAACCTGGGGAGTTCCTCTTTTGATATCCTATTATTTTGCCTCCTTATACTGTTCATGGGGTTCTCAAGGCAAGGATACTGAAGTGGCTTGCCATTCCCTTCTCCAGTGGACCACAGTTTGTCAGACCTCTCCACCATGACCCGCCTGTCTTGGGTTGCCCCGCAGGCATTGCTTGGTTTCACTGAGTTAGACAAGGCTGTGGTCCTAGTGTGATTAGACTGACTAGTTTTCTGTGAGTATGGTTTCAGTGTGTCTGCCCTCGATGCCCTCTTGCAACACCTACCATCTTAGTTGGGTTTCTCTTACCTTGGGCGTGGGGTATCTCTTCATGGCTGCTCCAGCAAATCACAGCTGCTGCTCCTTACCTTGGATAAGGGGTATCTGCTTACCACCACTGTTCATGATCTTCAATGTTGGATAGCTCCTTTAGGCCCTCCTGCGCCTGCCTGCTCAGCCACTGCTCCTCGGGTTGCTCTTCCCGTCGCCGGCCCAGCCCTCGGGCGTGAGTGGCTTCTCCCAGCCGCCTCCCCTGGCCTCGGGCTCGGGGTGGCTCCTCAGGGTCACTGCCCCTGGCCTCGGGCGTGGGGCGGCTCCTCCCAGCCGCCGCCCCGACCTCAGACTCGGGGTGTCTCCTCTAGGCCGCCACTGACCTCGGACGCAGGATGGTTCCTCTCGGCCATTCCTGCGCCGTTGCAGGCTGGGACTCTAGGCCGCTGCCCCTGACCTCGGACATGGGGTAGCTCCTCTCTGCCGTGCTCAGTGCGCCGGCTCACAGAGGACCCCAAACAACTTTATCAAACCTGTATCTGCAGTATACATAATAGAAAAAGTCACATTAATTTTCCGCTTCTATCTATTATGATTCCAAGCAGAGCCCTGTGGGCTCCTGGGTACAAAAGATTTCCTGTGTCACTCATTTCTTTGATTACAGGGAATAGGCTTCATTCAGCTTCCATGACTTTCCCTTAGTTGTAACAAGCAGGTTCAAGCAGTTGCTAATTAGAGAAGGGAGGGGATGCTGAGAGAAGGGAGGAGCAGTCAAGAGAAACCATAGCACAGCCTTGGGGCAGGGTCTTGGTTTCCCACCAAGAGATATACAAAACAGTACCTTTGGGCTGTTTTGATGATATTGAAACCCCTACAAAGTGGGAGAAGTTAACATTAATGATGATATGCTGCCCACAAGCACATAGACCCCAGACCAGTTGGAACCAGAAGGTTCATGACGCTGACTCCCATTTACCTCACCACCAACCTCTCAGGACAATGTCTATGAGATGATCTCACCTTTTGAATCATTACTATAAAACTTCTCTCACTACTCCCTCCAGGTTTTGAGGGCATTAGCCCTCTGCCCCCCTTGCCTGGCAAATAAGACTATTCTTTTCTACTTTACCCAAAATTCTGTCTCCAAGAATTAGCTTGGTGTCATGGCAGAGAAGCCAAATCTATCTCCAGAAAAAATGTTTTACTTCTGTCCTTCCCACTTCTTTTTCATCTTCTTTACCTCATTTAGGTAAAACAGGCCAATGAAAATTGTTTCCTTACTCTTAGTTCAGGAATCAAAAGATTTAAAAATACAGAGTTCTGTATTCTCAATTATGTGTGTATTCAATAACTCAACAAAATTTACTTACCCCTGGCTTGGCATGTACTTTGGTCACCTGATGCTAAGAAGTGACTTATTGGAAAAGACCCTGATGCTGGGAAAGATGGAAGGCAGGAGGAAAAGGGGATGACAGAGGATAAGATGATTGGATGGTATCACCAACTCAAAAGACATGAGGTTGAGAAAGCTCCAGAAGTTGGTGATGGACAGGGAAGCCTGGAGTATTACAGTCCATGGGGTCAAAAAAAGTTGGACACGGCTGAGTGAATGAACTGAACTGGCATGTGCTAAGCCTTAACAATACCCAGGTAAGTTAGACATGGCCTTAGATAGTAAAGGATCAAACCCTCTGATCAAGAGAAACAGACACACAAACACATCTAAACTCCTCTAAGATTCATCAACCCAGTGAGAACAACAAAAGGCTATTTAGTCAGTGCTTGATAGAGCAAGGAGGTTGGCCACCACCACTTGAGTTTGGCAAAGACTCAAAATTGGAGATCAAAAGGGAGAGTTCTCACACTCTGCAAGGATAGCAGAGCCCACCAGTAAGAAATACTTATTTTTGCCCTGTAAGAGCTCAGTCAGTGAGAGACTGTCACACCTCAGCCCATGAAAAGCTACTGTACTCCAACTCTCAATTCCTCCAGGGCACTGTATTGACTATAGCCCTCTGTCTTGCTGTATCCTACCAACTATGCCAATTGTCTTGCTGTATTTAATTGTTCACTGAAGCCAGGGTAGGCAAGGTGAGAAGAAGATGTAGGGAACCTTAGAAAATGCAGACATTATTCACTGTGGCAAGGCAGCCATGCTTTACTCTCTAATGGCTGATACAGCAGCACCAATGACTAGGCAACTCAACACAACTGGACTTGATGCTCCTAGGGCTTTTCAGGTGATGTTTGTACAGGACAATACCACAATGTGCATGCACAGTGCCACAAATGATCCCAGCTGTAGAACTAGAGTGGTGTGGGGCAAGAGAGCCTAACCACCTCCACCTCACCAATTGCTCTCTCCCTACAGCCTCCCAATTTCCTTTTCCCCTCTACATCAGTTTCCTCCCATTTTTTTCTGGGAGACTTGCACATGGTCTGCTGTGGTTGTAATCCTAAATTGCAGTTCTTAGTAATCCTAAATAAACTTTTTTTTTTTTTTCTGGAAAAATAACTTGCAGTCTATTGTAGTTCAACATTCTGATGGCCCATACTAGAATCCAGAGAAGACTCCCAAACACTTCAAGGCTGGTGAGCAAACAGGTATGGTATTCACATTGAGCACATTGTGGCTCATTGTTTTTCTTGTCAACCCTGGGGTTTGAGAATAAATTTTTTTCCTAGACCCAAGCTTCTGCCCTCATTGCATTTTGAAGCAATCCAGGTTTTATTTGAGATCTATTTTAAGGCTTTTTTCCTCTCTGATCTTGTTCTGTATGTGAGTACTCATTTGGCACTTTGACCTGATTTTGAAATCAGATTGCTTCAACTGGACCTGACTAATCTTTGGCCAATTCCTTTGGGAACAGGGGTTATTTCACTGAACTGTGCCAGTTTGGCCTTAGGCCAAATTCCCTTTGGAATAGGGGCTGTTTTATTGGAACTGTGCTCAGCAGTTTCAGCCTGGTTCTTCTGAGATCAGACTGCTCCTTGAACACTGACTGGTATCAGGCCTGGAGGCTATTTTTGAGCTATTTGAATTGTTTAGGCAGTTTGAAAATTATTCTTTTACTCTAGAGAAAAACTTATGAGAAGTTGGATTCTAGTTATATACATATTTGAGGGTGACCCCCTCACCCCACCTGAGGGACCATGATCAATTTTTATGTTTGAAAGCCATAGTCCTTTCTCATGTTCATTTCAAACTAAATGGACTGACCTGATCAAAGACAATTTAGAATATCAAAGACCATTATGAGGAACTGTTGAAATCCTTAAGTTTGTTTTTTAAAATTAATTGAATAAGCATAGCTTTAAAAACCAGCTTCTAAATGTTACTGAGCCTAAAATTGTCTCTATGCAAAATAAGATTCTAAGGTTAACTGAGGCAAACAAACAATTAAAGGAAGATAAAATGGCTTCTAAAGGCTCATGCTCCCTTTCCTTGGCTTCTTTGTTTACTGCTCAACAACATCATCTTCCTCCTCTTCTATGTTGCTGCCATCTCATCTATGCCCTCATTTCCCCCATACTAATTCTTTCATCAAACTTTCCTTTTCCTCCAAAACTCTCTCCACTCCCTTTTCATCTGAACGTATCAGAACATGTCTCTTTAACATTAAACCTTCTGAGGACCAAGAGGCTAAACCCTTAATTTCTTTTATTTCCTGAACTAAAGATGAACTGTGAGCCATAGTCAAAGATTTTCTCAGAGGAACCGAAGATCCTCACAGATTTGCTGGGGAATTTAATATAGTCATTCACACTTATTAGCCTAGTTTCCCTGACTTATATCAGCTGATTCATAAGTTTGTCAGTGGAGTTCAGGTCCAGCATTCAATGAAAATTGATCATCAGAAAATTTTGAAAGGTTTCTAGAGTTACAACTTGGAGACCAGCATGATTGTATGATTAGGCTTGAGCAGTGCCAGTCAACTTCATCAGGCAAATCCCAGGGCTTTTTCACAGCCTGATAACTGGAACAAAATTCAGTCTTTCACACAAAAATCTGGTGAAACTGTTCATAACTATTATATTGACTTGAGTTTTTTTTTTTTTAATTTAGTGGAGTAGAGTTGCATTACAGTGCTTTGATAGTTTCTGCTGTAGACTTCCTGATTGTTTCTAAAGAAAATTATATTCTTCCTGCAGACATTGATTTCAGTCAGGTAGCTTTTAACTCTATTAATGGATTGAACTGGGACCTTTCCCTTCTAGTAAAAAGGACCAGGACACAATGGGAAACCATGTCCAGTGGTTCTCAACCCTAGATGAATCACCTAAAAAAAGACTGCTAAGATTTTTAATCTTCTACTCTAGTGAATGAAAGTTCCTAAACAAAACTCTCCTAGTTTCTGCTATTGTTGCAAAACATCAGGACATTGGTGCTTGAGGTGACTTCAGCCCTCTAATGGGGCTTCCTAGGTGGCTCAGTGGTAAAGAATCTGCCTGCCAAAGAAGGAGACATAGGAGACATGAGTTCAATCTTTGGGTTGGAAAGATATCCTGGAGGAGGAAATGACAACCCACTCCAATATTCTTGCCTGGGACAACCTGTAACAGAGGAGCCTGGTGGGCTACAGTCCATGGGGTCAGAAAGAGTTGGACATGACTGAATCAACTGAGCACAGCACAGCTTACAGATAGTTTAGTATATATGTTTTTGGAGTACGTCATGAATTTACAATGTTCTGGAAGCAATGTGGCTTCCTTACTTACAGTCGAAATTAAATTTAAAACAGCTCTTATGTTCAGAAATGACTGGATGCAATATTTTTACATTGTCATTTTATCTGCTATTAAGATTCTGGAGCATATTATGTTTGACTCTCTGGAAGCTAAGGAAAATCACCTTGCTGATATTTCTGCAGGGAATTCTGCCCTTAAAGGAACTGACAGCAGCCAAACCTCTGCCATGTTCTGGAGGGGTATTTACACAAATGATAACCATAAAAATTGACTATGGAAGCCCAGTTGGTCTCAGAAAAGGAGAGTAAGATTGGAAATTCAGTCATTGTTTAATTTTAAAAAAAGATCTGGTTCTGACCTAGTAATAGCATAGTCCTACCAGGGAACCTAATCTTTCTACTCCTCACCACTGTACATGCATTAAACCATTGGTTTGCTGACAAAATAAAAGCACTCATGAATCAATATGGATAGGGAAACATTAAAAAGTACCTATTTAACTATTATAATTTTTTAATTAAAAAATTTTAAGTTCTTCATTACTCCTTTAATCTTCATTTTTATAACCTACTATTACCTTGCAAAAAAAGACCCTATTTTTAAAGCAAATTTCCTATATATATATTTATAATTTTTGTGATTGATTTTGTTTTGTATTTTTAATATTGTATTTTTCAGAGTCTAATCTCTACTCTAGATTTTTAACCTTTGCTTTTTGGTATTTGTTTTCAATTTTGTACTTTTAAGAATCTAATCTTCAGTACCCATTTTTGCTTAGGGGTGTGATTACCGGCTTGATTGCTCTTTCCCCTTTTGATTCTCACCTTTCTCCCACAGTTTACCTCTATCTCCTCCCTCCCCCTTCTCTTCTCTACTTAACTCTGTGAATCTCTCTGGGTGTTCCAGGCTGTGAAGAACACTTAGGGAACTGATTACTGGCTAGATTGGTCTCTCTCCTTTTGACTCCCCATCTTCTTTTACTGGTCACCTCTATCTCCCTCCTCCCTCTTCTATTCCCTATGTAACCCCACGAACCTCTCTGGATGTTCCAGACTGTGGACAGCAGATAGGGAATTGATTACTGGCTAGATTGCTCTCTCCCCTTTTGATTCTCCCTCTTCTCCTCCTGGTCACCTCTATCTCCCTCCTCCATCTTCTCTTCTCCATGGAACTCTGTAAACCTCTCTGGGTGTCCCTCACTGTGCAGAATCTTTTCACCATTAACCTAGAGGTTTTATCATCAGTGATTTACAGATGGAGAAATCTTGAGGCTACTGTAAGAATAAGACTGAAAGCCAGAGGCAGGAGACATAAATCCAAAACTTGAGAACACCAGAAAACTCCTGACTCCAGGGAACATTAGTTGACAAGAGCTCATCCAAAAGCTTCCATACCTACACTGAAACCAAGCTCCACCCAAGAGTCAGCAAGTTCCAGAGCAAGACATGCCATGCTAATTCTCCAGCAACTCAGGAACATAGCCCTGAGCGTAAAAGTACAGGCTTCTCAAAGTCACACCAAACCCACAGACACCTCAAAACTCACTACTGGACACTTCATGACACTCCAGAGAGAAGAGATCCAGCTCCACCCACCAGAATACTGATGCAAGCTTCCCTAACCAGGAAAACTTGACAAGCCTCTAGTCCAACCCCAACCACAGGCAGCAACGTCCACAATAAAGAGGAACCACAAACTTCAGCATACAGAAAGGCCACCCCAAACACAGCAATCTAAACAAAATGAACAGGCAGAGAAATATTTAGCAGGTAAAGAAACATGATACATGCCCACCAAACCAAACAAAAGAGGAGAGATAGGGAGTCTACCTGGAAAAGAATCCAGAATAATGATAGAAAAGATGATCCAAAATCTTGAAAACAAAATGGAGTTACAGATAAATTGACTAGAGACAAGGATTGAGAAGATCCAAGAAATGTTTAACAAGGACATATAAGAAATAAAAAAGAGTCAATCTATAATGAATAATGCAATAACTGAGATTAAAAACACTCTGGAGAGAACCAACAGTAGAATAACTGGGGCAGAAGATAGGATAAGTGAGGTGGAAGATAGAATGGTAGAAATAAATGAAGCAGAGAGGAAAAAAGAAAAAAGTTCAAAGAAATGAGGACAACCTCAGAGACCTTTGGGACAATGTCAAATGTCCCAACATTCAATCAGGAGTTTCAGAAGAAGACAAAAAGAAAGGACATGTGAAAATATTTGAGGAGATAATAACTGAAAACTTNTTAATTCTTTGAGTTGACCAGACTCTGTAAAATCTAAAAATTTACTCTACTTGCAAGCTAACAATTTGGCCTACTGTAATCTCATGGATGCTAAGTAGAGGTGAAACTCTTGGTTCAGAGACAAAGGACTATATCACTCACAAGAGTAGCCAGCATATCAGCATTTTCTTGTACTCATTCTTCAAGTCTCAATTCCCATATAGTGATGTCAAGAGGACAAAATAGCACATGCAGACACAATGAGTTGCATTACAGAAGAGAAACCCTGAGCTTAGGGAACTCAGATCTTTTATAGTGGGGCAGTAAGCCTCCTTGCCCTTTGTTCCAGAGTGAGACACTAGCTCTTCATAGACAGGCATTCTTGAAAAAGTCTAGCAAAAAAATGATCACAGGCTCTGCTTATAAGATATATCTGGAAAGCAATGAAAAACTGTTGCCCATCAGAACCAACCCTGTATACTTTTAGCTTCAAGAGTTTTCACATTTTTGGCTACACTGTGTTTATGTTACTAACACAGTGTGACAGTAGGGATCCCCTTTTTTAGTGGGTCTTCCCACTCTGTTATGAAATCAGAGTGATATATAGGTTTATTATAAATATTGGAACATAATTTTCAAATGAAAATTATTGGAAAGTATAAAAGAAAAGCAATCTGTTTAGAACTGTATGTGGGAGATTACCTGGATCTAAGTTTGTGATCTGTTTTCATTTCATAGCAGTTGACTAGACTCTTCATATTTCTTTGCTTCATGGGGTGAAAAAACACAGCACATATTTTGGGTCATAGAAAGTAATTTAAGAGGTATCAACTGTAGTTCTGAACTGACTTGAGGTATTGTAGTTAGGAAACTATGAAATTGATATTGGGCTTTGCTAGCATCCTCTCCTCTCTCCTTCTAATGGACCCCCATTTCTTATGCGTTCTTACTCACAAGACCTTGCTCTAAGATAACTGCTAACTGATACCTATATAATGATCTGAGACATTGTGCCAGGGAAAAATCCTCATATTGTAATATAAAATTCTATAGGAATGTAAAGCCTTTAGGAATGTATTAAGAAGAAGCGCTAATGGTAGAACTCAAGGCACCCTAAGAGATGTCAGGTAGCTAATTAAAGATTAGAGAAAGCAGCTAAGAATCATCTAAATCATACCATTTCAGATAGCTCTTTTAAGGCCAACAGAAATGGTTTATCCCTAGGGGAAATAGATCTTACTTCTGTTCCTGGTGACTGGACTTCTGTTCCTGGTAGACTATTTAAGTCTCTGATCCATGTCTATATTTCAAGAACCTAACACAGTGTCTGACAAATAGAAGATGTTTAATAAGCACTGTTTAATAAATGAAAATAAGCCTCTACAGGCAAACATACCAAAAATAAAGTGGTAGTCAGCTCATCGAAGTCATGTGCTTTCTCATCCAACTTCTCAGGAAACTGAACAGATATACAAAGGCAACAACTCACAAATAATCAAGATAATCAAGCTTGAATTAAAGTTCATGCAAACCATCATCTAAACTTTGGCTAGAGAATTTACTTAAGGGAGATTTTCTCACTCCCAGTTGAATTTCCTAGCAGTAAACAAGAGTCCTTATCCCTTCATTTGTGTATGTGAGCATGCATGCTGCATTTGCAGCAGCAGGGGAAGGTAGGGGGAGTGGAGAGGACATCCAACCACCTCCGTGGCTTCTCCCCTCTAAGGACAGCTGTTTTCTCCATCAGCGGCTGGTGGCAGACTTCTCCATATCCATTTGCCGTGGAAGGGCGAGCGGCTGGAATGTCAAGTTCAGACTTAGTCTGAGAAAATAAACTCCCATCCAAGGACAAATGTGAGGTTCCTAGTCCTTAACTGCCCTGGAAACATCATTTCATCCTGTCTTTGCCTTCCTGTTTAGAAATGTGGAACACTGTATATGTCAAGCTGTTGCTTACTGTGGACTTTTTCCCTCCTCTTCCCTGCCTAGACTAAGCATACCAAGGTTGAAGAGAGAGAGCTATGGATAATCTCAGGATTATTCTATAAAGCCCTGTAGATAATTCATAAAAGTGTGATTTTATCTCTATTGTGGATAAGTGTCAGTGTTCTCATTGTTAGGAAAGGAAATTACAAGTCCAAAAGAGATAGGCTGGAAAGAATCCTGTGGTATTGGATTGAAATTGGAGTTACTAGTATAAACCCATATATAGAAATAGATATACATGGATTTCTAGCTATATCTGCTGAGAGGACATAGCAGCAAAAACAATAAGCATACCTAATGCTCATATTTTGTTTTCTAATAACCAATCTTCGCTAAAAGGTACAAGGTCCTTGAGAAATATTTGATTCCAGGCTTGTGGCATGGAAAGTATAACATGAACCTGGAACACTGTATTGTGTCAAAAAGAAGTACTTAAAGAATGATGGACTAACATCAGGAGGATCTAGGATCCGCCTTGCAGGGGCTCCCACTGGCCAAATCTGGAACAATTGTAGCAGCAATATGAATGAGAAAGAGAGAAAGAAGGAATGGTGACTGAGGGGGGAAGGGAGGGTCGGAAGGAGGTAGAAAGAGAAAGAGAGAGAAATTAAAGTAAATGTGGCAAAATGTTAACATTTGGGAAATTTGGTAGATGAGTATATGAGAATTTTTGGTATTAATTTTGCAATTTTCCTGTAATTCTGAAACTATTTCAAAAGAAAAACAGTTGTAGGAGGCGATAAACAATATTAGCAAAATATTAATAATTGTTGAGTGGGATATTAGATACTGGGAAGTCATGGTACTATCTTCTCTATGGTTATGTATGACTGAATCATTTCTATAATAAAAAGTGAAAAAAATAATGAAAACATCCATGTGATTTTAATTTAAGATGGCCTCTCCTGTTTCCAATCCTACTGTTTAGGAGTTTGGTATCCAGGCCTTTGTGCATGACCCGTGGTAGTAACATCAACTTATTTTCTCTTTTCTAGTTTCAAGTTTTCCTACCCACTGTGGTCCACTCTCCCCACTACCAACCAGAAGAGTAGTGTTTCTGAGGTTTGCCTTTTTATAATTTATCCCCCCTCTAGCTCACAAATCTTTGGCTCCCTTCCCAAGCTAAGAGGAGAAACTCCGAGCTTTCATTTCTGAGATCTCAAGGTCCTCTGTATAATTATGTCCTGACCTACTTCTACAATCTTATCTTCCAAGTTTGTCACATGAATATTCTTTATTAAACACAGTTTTCCTTATCCTGTCCCTAGGGCTCTTAGGATGTTCTTATCTCTATATGGCAGGTCTGAAAATATGTTAATAACCTTCTTTAAATAAGAAAAAAAAGCTTTACCATCTGTTCAGATGACTGATGGAAATAAACGGGGTTAGGGTTGTTCCAAAGGGATGAGCTATGACCATTCCCCACCAAGACTGGTTATTTCTTTTGTGGGATTCTAGCCTGAGAATGGGCTCACTGAGGCTTCTGGAGTTCTGGATAAAGGATGGACTAGGTTTGCTGGAGGGTGTGTTTATTTTCTCATCATGCATTTTTTAGAGTCTAACTCATGCACTGGTCTATAGTGAGTCTGCAGGGAAGTTTCACTAATTTCAAAACAACCCATCTATTCTTCCTCTATTCCCTTGGTCTTTACTCAACATTCATCTGGTCTTCCCAACTCTATTCCAAGACTCTTAGATATATTCTTTTATTGGGTAATTGAGTATTGTTAGCATGTAAATCTGAGGACTACTCTTTGTCCTCCCTTTATCTCATACCCTGTTATACATTCTTTCTATCTTCAGCAATAACCTGAATGATAGAGAAGTTTATAATTGACACAAAACTTCTATTATATTGATTTCCATATGTCTCAGAGCAAAGGCTAATAAAGATAGATGTTTAATTATTTACTGACTGATCTGCAGAAACCAGATAATTTATTCATAAATGTTCCTATCACATTTCCCTACTCAAGAGAAATTGAAGACCTTGAAAGCAAGTAAGTGAAGGGAAACAGAACCCTGAATATGGTCCCTCTTATCTCTCCACATATTTGACAACTTCTAAATGCCTGAACATCATGCTTTTTCAGCATATTAATATTTTCATTGTATGCTAATTCCAAGTACCTTTACATTTCGATTATGGTTGGGCTACTTTTAATGTGGATTCTGTAACTCTGGATGACCCCAAATTCCTTCACTTTCCACTCCATGATACGTTTTGTAAAGCTTACCCAACTGAGAACTGGTCAGCCTCTTGGCACACTTAATCTATCACTCATAGTGCAGTCATCTTTAACAGCTCCTTGGAAGTCTTCTAAACTCTAATAATCATGTGTTTTGGATCCTTAGGGAGCACTTATCCTATCATAAGAATAGATGGTCTTTCTTGGTTCATTCTGGCCTCTGATACTTCATCATCTTAGAATGCCTTAATAATAATAACCAGCATTTATATGTATGCATCATGTACAAGACCCTATTCTAAATGCTTGCCCTGCATGAATGCATTTAAGTCCATTTAAATTTTCTGGTCTTTCATCTGACTAATGTCTGAGATAAACCTCCTCAGAAATATTTTGGGCAGTCCTACCATATTCATTTGCCAGAAATTCTAGCACAAGCTAGAATTGGAAATATAATGAGCCAAGTCCGTGGTTTTTGGTATGGCAGACTTTGGCGATTAAAAAAAGAAAAAAATTAAAGAAATGCTATTTCTATTATAAAAACAATATTTTCTAAAGTTCCAAAGAGAAAAACAATTATGACACTCCCAACATATTTTGGTGGTTGGAAAGTAGAAAGTAGAAAATGGCTTTTAAAAAATGGGCAAAATACATCTTGCAACCATATTACCAGTGGCTTTAAATGGAAAGAATGACAGGCCAACCTGAGTACCGGGCTAGCATTTCATCTCGAGAACTTTTTCAATTCTGTGGTCTCAAAACAGCTCCAGAAAAAGCATTCTCAGAACATGGTCTAATACTAAATAAATACTACACATTTTATGGTTTCAAATCTAGAGCCCAGGGAACACAATATTAAGCAATGGCAGAAGTCTTGTGGGCTGGGAGCTCTGGATTCACTAACTCTAAGCATGTCAAGTCATAGCTCCCAATGCCCATCATTAAAAGACAAGATTAATTGAATGCAGTCATCTTAGAACTGCTCTCCTGTGGCTTTTCCAGCCTCTGATGTTTCTCAATCAGTGAAGCCTTTGCCTTGTTTTCTCCCCAGACTTCTAAGATTCCACATTATCATGGATCTTCCTCCTTTCTAACAACTCTGAGAGCCTGTATCTACTTGTTCCACTTCCTCCGCATCCCCAAGAATTGAGCTGAAACCTCTATTTTCATAACACACACTTAAGTTCCAAGCAAGCATGGAAATCATCATTCACAATTTCTACTATCCCCTCTGTGCAAATGACTTTAAAATCATTATTCCAACCCCCAATTCTCTTATCAGTGCTAATCCTACTACCTAACAGAGGACCTTTTCTCTTGGATTTCCTGCTACCACTCTACATCATAATTAATAGGGGTACATCTTTCACCATGAACCAGGAATTCTGCTAAACACTTCCTTTCTTCTCTCATTATTGCTTTTATATCTATAAATGGGTGGTTTGGCTACAAACTCCTATTTATCTTTCAAATATGAGAAAGTTGTAAAAATATCTAAACATTTACTTTAAATAGATTTACCCTTTTCCACACATTACTTTTGACCCTAAAAATTCTTCATTCATTGTCACTGATCACAAATTTGTAATAAATATTAACTCATTCACCTGAATTCAGTGGTATGAATTCTCTGAGCACTGGTGATGGGCTCACTGTTGCTATCTCTCAGAGAGTGAGGTTAGAACTGGTTAAAAATAAGGGGGGAACTTTCTCCCCAGAAGTCTGGAAGCAAAGGAGGTGGCATGTAGGAAACTGGAACTTTCTAGGGGTAGGGATTTTAGTACTATGGGGAAATGGGAGATTTCTACAGCTCTGGTTTCTCCAGGAATAATGAGGATGGGATGGTCATGGCTGGAAGTGTTCATTTCCTTGAGGGCAACCAGGGTTAGCAGAGCCAGTGGCCTTTCAGGCTGAGTCTAGTAATCGGGACATGAAATCTTGTCCTGGAACTCTCCTGTTCACCTTGGCCAGCCGTCTACCTCCCTTAGGTGGTTGTGAAATCCTTGGTCCTTGTTGCAGTTTCCTCCATGTTTCAGGAAGCTCATCTATCTGCTAATTCTGTGGTTTCTCACCTAGATACAAGCACCCAGGCAACCCCTCCCCAGCTCCATTCAGCTTACCATGTGTCTTCATTTTCCCTTCCACTCAACAGGGCACTCTTAACCTCATTGACCAAAACCATTTCCTTCTTAACCTCATCCTCCCCTCCCTTCTAAATTATTTTATGTACTAGAGTCAGATGAATTTCCTTTGTTCATTTCAATTTCCATCCACAAAGTCTTTAGAGGCTTTCCATTAAGATAAAGCACAGGGACTTTCTTGGTGGTCCCTGGAAGTTAAGACTCTGCACTTCCACTGAAGAGGGTGTGGTTTCAATCCCTGATTGGGAAACTAAGATCCCACAAGCTTTATGATATGTCCCCCCTCCCCCCCCAAAAAAATACAACAACAACCAAAAAAACAAAACCCAAAGGAACAACAATAACAAAGAAGTTAAAGCACAGATTCTTAGCATGGCATCATTTGCAATCTTCTCTAAACTGCTCTCTTTACATTTTTTAAAGTGAAAATATTAGTTGCTAAGTTATGTCTGACTCTTTGCAACCCCACGGACTGCAGACCACCAGGCTCCTCTGTCCATGGACTTCTCCAGGCAAGAATGCTGGAATGGGAATCCATTCCCTTCTCCTGGGGATCTTCCTGACCCAGGGATCAAACCCAGCTCTCCTGCATTTGCCCACCTTTGTTTCAGTCACACTGGGAATCTTGTTGCTCTTAGATATGCAATTTCCCCCCATCTCTACCAGTACCTACATTGGGTACCAGCGGAATGAAGCAATGTCCATGAAAATATCCAGTCTTCTTTCCACATTGAGCCCTGTTACTTGGATAATGCCCTTGAACCTCCCACCCCATGGAGTAAAGGTGAACTTCAGTTATTCAATAAGCCTTTAAGATGGCCATCTGGTTTGCGCAATCATATTGGGTCTCCAATCTCTGCTCATGGCAGAGTTGACAATTACTGAAACAGCTCTCCATGCTTCCTCTGTGCCTTTGTAACTGGTCAGTTCTAAGCAGTAATCTATAGCATCCAATTCTGTGTCCATCCAAAGCTGTGTCCATCGTGAGTAACGGAACAATCATTTCCTTCAGGCTTGAGTTTCCCCCACATTTGGTAACTTTTCTCCCCCTATATTAAAAGTTCTTATTTGCTTTTTTTTTTCTTTCAGACAGTTTGTAGGATATTTCAATGCACACCCAGTGGTTATTAGATATCCTTCTAACTGTAAGCCATTTCTATTCCCTGATCCTACTTCCTTAGTTGCTGGTAACACAGATGAGTCAAGCCCCATCCTAAATCCTGGCTGTCTAGCACTGGCCTCGTCACTGCTACTGTCTTCTTTAAATGAAGTTTCATCCAAGTATGTTTCCAGAAGCAGTTATTTCCTTTAAAATAGATATAGGAACCAAATAAGGAGAACAGATCACTAAATACTTTGCTCACAATGATGAACTTCTCCCTTCTGTGGTTCATGATGAATTCCAAGACCTGACTATCTGATAAGTGTTTAGAGAAAAACCATGTACTGTTATTTTTATTCATAGAAAATAGATGCCCCAAGGCTGGTCAAGGATTATGAAGGCCTCTGTCTGAAGCTCTGCTAGATTTAGCTTAAGGGGACCAATTTTCTTTCACCTCTAGTCCCACAGAAATGTCTCTCAGTTTCTCTCAAGAACACTGTTTAGACACTAGGAATTGTAGGCAAAGCTGTGAGTCCACAGGGTACCAAAACTGGAAGGAATAATAAAGTTTACCTTTCCATGTATGATATCATTCAGTTGTCTATTTCAAGTTTTATGACTCATATTTCAAAGGAGGGAAACTGAGGCTCAGAATACCAATTCTGTGCACATATATGTTTCCCCAGGAACTGGACTTTTGCTTTTATTCTCTCCTTTGAATCTAATTATTCTATCATGATCAGAGATGAAGAAATTAAGAAATTAGGTAAGACTTCCCCATGGAAACAACTCTAGTAAGTGATAGAGCCCAGATTTGGATCTGTTCTCCTTTTTAGCGGTTACTTGAAAGGCCTTAGCCCAGGACTGACTGTTTAGGACTATGAAACTAGCTTCATTTTCTTCAATCAAGACAGACTGTAAGATGTGGCACTCTCTGAACAACCCATGGAGTCTGGAGGGGTCGGGACTCTGCCTGACCTCAGTGCTAGTGAGTGGCAGGGCTGGGGACTGTCACTTGGTCTCTCCTTCCAAATCCAGGGCTCTCTTCATCAAAAGGGCCAACCACATCTGTTACTCCAAACTTCAAAACATACCTAAAGAGTGACACAAATGTAAATGTCTGAGGCACTTTGCAAGTCTCTCCAGATACCTTTCTGGTCTCTAATCTAACAAATGGTTGGTTAGTTAAGCTGTCAAATCCCAGCTACACAGTGGCAGGTTGTAGGCTGTTTATTCTATCACAGGCTCATGCTTCATTTACTCAGCTCCTATGTACCACTGACATCACTTAGGGCAGAGTGGGAAAGAGAGGCTCTTACTTGACACTGCTCTTTTCATATAATGAGTTTCCCCCCAATATACCCTTGTCTGAATCAGGCAGCAAGTAGGACAGGAGATATGAGCACTAGAGGAAAGAAAGCATCATTCAGACTCCACAGCAGCATTGCTAAGGAGCCAAGTGATGTTTATAGTTACTCTTGATAGTTCTTTTTATCAGATATCAATCTAATTCTTATTCTAAGTCAAAAGTGCTGCCAATTCCTCCCCAGATCAGTATACAACTATGAAAGATTGATGGCAGCTTTTAAAAATATGTTTATTTATTTTAATTGGAGGCTAATTACTTTACAATATTGTATTGGTTTTGCCATACATCAACATGAATCCACCACGGGTGTACACATGTTCCCAATCCTGAACCCCTCTCCCATCTCCCTCCCCATACCATCCCTCTGGGTCATCCCAGTGCACCAGCCCCAAGAACTCTGTATCATGCAGCGAACCTGGACTGGCGATTCTTTTCTTATATGATATTATACATGTTTCAGTGCCATTCTCTGAAATCATCCCACCCTCTCCCTCTCCCGCAGAGTCCAAAAATCCGTTCTACACATCTGTGTCTCTTTTGCTGTCTCACATACAGTGTCATCATTACCATCTTTCTAAATTACATATATATGCATTAGTCTACTGTATTGGTGTTTTTCTTTCTGGCTNAGGTGCAGTCTGCACTGAGCTGAGTAAACTGCAGGAGGAGACATGGAAGCACGTGGGTTCCCTGAGTCTGTCTCCATTCTTCAACAGTATGCTTTAATGAAAACAAGCAGACAGTCTGAGCCGAGATGGGAGCACTTTCAGACAGATCAACGTCTGAGAGCAAAACCCTGGCAGGGGCAACACTGTGTGGAGACAGTGCAGTGGAGGAAGAAGAGGGCCACCTGTAGGGTCTGCATGAGTGCAGGTGTAGGCAACTGGCGTGGACAGTGCCTTTATAAAATAAGGAGCCAACATTAAAAAACTAGGAGACCTCTTACTGAACTTCAGCTTTTGGAGCCACTCTGGACAAATCAAAAGGCCTGGCACCTGGCCTGCACACCATGCTATTGTGAGTGGCAGATCCTTCTGGGCTAGATCATGCTCTCTCCGTGTGTTCTCTCACTCCTTGTGGTTTGCACCTGCTGACCTCGCTTCTTCAAGTTGCCTGCCAGGGCCCTGGAGCAGCAAGGACACGGTCACTTGGCTGAATCTCATGATGAGTCAGAGGACTAAAAAGGTCAACAGGTTCTGGGCTTAAATCTTGTCACTACAATTTAACTAACTGTTACCTTAGCTTCCTCATCTGTTAAGTGGGCATAAGAGTATACTCAAATCTATAGCAACCACTCAGTATGTGTAATATGCTTTGTATAGCATCTGGACCCATCAGTTCAATTCAGTTACTCAGTCATGTCCAACTCTTTGTGACCCCCATGGACTGCAGAATGCCAAGCTTCCCTGACAATCACCAACTCCCAGCGCTTGCTCAAACTCATGTCCATCAAGTCAGTGATGCCATTCAAGCATCTCATCATCTGTTACCTCCTTCTCCTCCTGCCTTCAATCTTCCCCATCATCAGGGGTTGTTCCAATGAGTCAGTTCTTGGAATCAGATGCCAACGTATTGGAGTTTCAGCTTCAGCATCAGTCTTTTCAATGAATATTCAGGAATGATTTCCTTTAGGATTGGCTGGTTGGATCTCCTTGCAGTCCAAGAAACTCTCAAGTCTTCTCCAACACCACAGTTCAAAAGCATCAANTTCTTGGAATCAGATGCCAACGTATTGGAGTTTCAGCTTCAGCATCAGTCTTTTCAATGAATATTCAGGAATGATTTCCTTTAGGATTGGCTGGTTGGATCTCCTTGCAGTCCAAGAAACTCTCAAGTCTTCTCCAACACCACAGTTCAAAAGCATCAATTCTTTGGCCTTCAGCCTTCTTTATGATCCAGTTCTCACATCCATACATGACTACTGGAAAAAACATAACTTTCAGTAGACAGACCTATGTCAGCAATGTAATGTCTCTGGTTTTTAATATGCTGTCTAGGTTGGTCATAGCTTTTCTTCCGAGGAGCAAGTGTCTCAATTTCATGGCTGTACCATCTGCAGTGATTTTGGAGTCCAAGAAAATTAAGTCTCTCACTGTTTCCATTGTTTCCCCATATATTTGCCATGAAGTGATTGGACCAGATGCCATGACCTTAGTTTTTTGAATGTTGAGTTTTAAGCCAGCTTTTCACTCTCCTTTTTCACTTTCATCAAGAGACTCCTCAGTTCATCTTCACTTTCTGTTATAAGGGTGGTATCATCTGCATATCTGAGGTTATCGATATGTCTCCCAGCAATGTTGCTATGCCAACAGCAAGCTGCTTTAAAACAGTCCCCCAAACCCCAGAGGGATGCTATAGCAGGCTGAAGAAAAGTGGCATGGAGTACTTTTTTCTGTCCTTGTCAGCCAATGGTAGTTCCCAAAAGCAGATGAAAGACCCTGGCAGTGTTCCTGGTTCTCTTCCCCACAACATATTTGCACACCAAATTTATCCCAGCCTTTCAACTCATGGAACCATCCCTGTTGTCCTAGTGACTGTGCATTGTTACTACACCCAGCATACAGATGTGAAAACTGAGGCTGGAAAAGGGTCATCACTGGCTCAAGATCTTAAACCTTGTCCCTCTGAGCCACGACACCACAATGCAAAGGACAAACCCAGGCAAGGACACTGATCTGAGCTGCTCAGCCCTGTGCTGGGAGGCTAACTGGCCATACACCCTCAGGGGTAACCAGGGAACCTGGAGGGTCACTGGGGCACAGAAGCCGGGGTGGGCAAGCAAGAGACAGCTTCCAGATCATGGGCTGGCAGAAAAGCCACAATTTTGCTCAACAAAACCTGGCCTTTGCAATTTAGGGGTCCAGGTTAATCCTAAGAATATGACTAGCTACCAAGCACAGAGCAAGTGAAGCCCCAGTGCCACTCCTTAAAGGCAGCTTTCCATTCTGTCCAAAGTTAATGCACAGGCTTCTCCAAGACAGAGGGGGCCGCCCAGCAGGGCAAGCAGCACCAGCAGCAGCACAATGCCCTTTCCATTCGTCTCTTCTACCTGCATTTCCTATTGGCGCTTGAGAAGTGTGCTATGAAAGCAAGTCAACGAGGTGAGCCTAATGCTGCTGAGCTTCTGGTGTCATTGCCTGTATCCCCAAACCAGAGACTCCTGAATCATGTTAACACCCCAGAATTGTGTGAGTGGACCCAGGTTTTGTGGGTCTGTACTGGGAGACCGCACCAGGCTCCGGATGTCCTGAAACAAGATGGTGGACTGGTGTCCAGAATTACAAACTAGTGAATACATGTGCTTGCCAAGGCTCCTTCTTCTTTTTAGCTCTAGGTTCCTCCCATTTCTACCACAGACCACGGCTGGCACCAAAAGATTTCACATCCTGAGGCAGTTTGGCAGATGGTGGGGTGTGTAGCCACCCAAGTTGACCTGGGGCTGGCCCTCAGTCCTGCCTGTCCCAGGAAGGGCATCCCTGCAGGCCGAAGGCTGGAGGAAGGTAACACATGCAGTACCCCTGGGCCTCCATCAGTCCTCTGAAAGTGTTGGCTCTTATTAGGGCTAGGATCACTTGTGCCTAATGCTGTCCAAAAGCCTTGGGGGCCACAAGAGTTTAGGGATTTAGAAATCATTAACAGGGAGGCAGAGATCATCAACACCCTCGCAGGGACTGGCAAACACACTGACATGGCTGCAGTGAACCATGAGACTGTTAATACCAAGTGGGCTACATAGGGAAAATTCGGCATACTATAAATAGCTTCTTCATATCATCCATTTTTGGATTTACTAACAAAAGTGTTTAGGTCAAGCTGGTGAAAACACTTGGCTGCTGAAGTGTTCTGGGAGACGGAATGGTGGAAAGCAGATCATGGACCTGAGGCAGCATGCAGATGTTGACTCCTGCAGTTCAGGGAAGAAGCTCCCAGCTTTATGGATTCCTGGTCATGCTACAGCCCCCAGTTCACAAAGCCTGCCAGTTTGACGCAGCTCACACTGCCTTCTGTCCCCAAGGGCCACTATATACATCTTTGCTCAAAATCCACCAATGGCCCTCAAGTCCCAACCCAGGCCACATCTTATAGGACCTGTGGGACTGGGGGCCGATGGTGGTCATGTTCTCCTCCTTTCCAAGTTAGAGGCTCTTCACTGTCTGCCTGTCTCCCAGCTGCAGGCTTCAAGGCGCAAGCCTGCATTCCCACTCATTCTGGGGAAAGTTCTCTTGGGAAAAGAGATGCCTTTTCAACCACTCTTCATAGTAGGTGCTTTCTGGTTTACAGATTGCTTTCGTGTGAACCCTCCAGTGACCTCCTCACTCCCATCAGATACACTGACAAATAGGATTGCTCCTAACGGGGACATTTCACACTGTGCTCAT
The DNA here is from genome assembly GCA_006410875.1 of Neotragus pygmaeus. NCBI lineage: Eukaryota > Metazoa > Chordata > Mammalia > Artiodactyla > Bovidae > Neotragus > Neotragus pygmaeus. The sequence continues at coordinate 1,004,084 of SJYV01054067.1, read as the reverse complement.
CCTTTAGATAAAGAAATGGAAAACTCAGAGAGGGAGTGATTTGCTGATACTCACACTCCAGCAGTGGTGATGCTGCGGATCAATCCAGGTTTGAGAGGGCAGAGCAGAGTGTGTGTTTCCTCTCACAGTGCCTCTGTGGAGGACCAGAGCCTGCCCAGCCTACCTGGGTAGTGCTGCACAAACGAGCAAGCAGCCTTGCCTCTGCAAGTAATGGATGAAACTTCACAGCACATCAGAGTCTCTAGAAATCCTTTGCCAAAGCTCCCTCTGGGGCCCTGAACTGATGGTATCAGGCTGGGGGCCCTCCACAAACTCGCCTGCTCCAGCTACACACCTGGGCTCAGTTCCCTCCATGGGTCTGACACTTCTGGGGGCCCTTCCCCCATTTCCCAGCCAACGAGACCCTCTTCACTACAAGACCCTGCCCAGACAGCCCAGATGGCCCTCCCATCTAAAAAGCCCACCATGGTCCTTTGATGTGAGTCAGCGGTTGCTTCCCCACTCTTCACGCTCCCCAACCTCTGCTTCGTTTCAGGCTCTGCACTTTACAGATCTGCCTGGAAGATGTGCTCCAGCCTCCCCACCCCCCAGCCCTGAGTGATGCAGGGGTGAGTGGACACCTGACGCCCTGCACGGTGGAGGAGCCTCTTTCAGGACGGGTGTCCTTGGACTTGAATGTACTTTGACTCGTGAGGTCTGGCATTCAGGCCAGCCCTCTCCCATCAGGCTGTGCTTACACCGGAGCTAGCAGATGGCCAGGTGACCAGCGCACTGGAAGCAGCTCTCCTACCCAACCCAGCAGTTGTCTCATGAGAAAGACGCCAAGAGCCCCTCCCACCAGGCTGCGTGCAGGGCAGAGCTTGGTGCCACCCAGCCAAAGGCACTTGGCGTCCTGTGTGNGTTCTCTGATGTTCTCAAGATTTGGACTTAAGCCTCCTGCTTCTGGTTTTCAGTCTTATTTTTACAGTAGCCTCAAGCCTTCTTCATCTATATAACACCATTGATAAAACATCTCCTTTAGAAGACAATGGGCTGATTTTCTGGGTGCCTGATGTCCTCTGCCAGCATTTAGAAGTTGTTTTGTGGAATTTATTCAGTGTTTAAATGTTCTTTTGATGAATTTGTGGGGAGAAAGTGGTCTCCCTGTCCTATTCCTCTGATAGCAGCTTTATCAGCATTTCCATTAAATACCAGTGACTTGAGAGTCAGAGAGGTTGGGTTCAAATCCTTGATCCATCACTTACTCACTGATTGTCCTTAAGACTTAAATTACCTCCCTTCCAAGGAGAGACAGGACCTACCTAAAAGAGGGGTGAGAATGAAATATGTAGCAATTATAGATTCTAACAGGCTCCAGACAAGTCTTTGCATAAAGTAGGGCTTCACATGTTAGTTCCTTCCATACCCCATCTTTCTTCCTGTCTGAGAGCATTTGCGTAGTAATCATAATCTTATGTGGCAAAAGGAAAGCTCTGATGATTGAGTTTTGAGCATCACTTATTAGTCAAGCTAGATATGGGGGAGCAGGCTCCATACCCCCACAGTCACATGATGTTGATGATTACTTCACTCACAGCTAAGAACAGCTGTGAGAGCCAGGGTGTGACTGTCAGTGCTGCACCAGGCAGCCTGTGTCTTGCTCCTCATGGGTGGATTGTGAGACCATGATGATGAAAAGAAAGAGCCAGGCCAACCTCTCTCCTCAGGTTCTCATAGTGACACAAGGATCCTATGAGACCCCAATACCTCAGACAGCTAAGAGACAAGCAATTTTTAGATACCCTGCCTGGTATATGTGTGTCTCTGTTTGACCACATAATAAACACAGTGGCCTCACTCTCCCAGGCAGAGGTTGTGAGCAGAAACAGAAGCAGGCAATCAAACTCATAATGAGTCACAGGGCATTTGACTTGTTTCTGCTTTTGGCTTTCACGAACTGAAGGAAAAGAAGTTTTATTCTTTCCCTTCTGTTCCATTACAATAACAACTCTGTGAATTCACTTTTAGAAGTTTCATTTGAAGTCTGGGGCACTTCCTGCATGATGAAGATGCAGATATGTTATGCTTGGTTTTCTAAAATAAACCCAGAATAGGATTAGTAGGTCACTAATTCTCAGGAGGTGATGCCCTGCCAGGTCAATAACTTGGAGAGAGAAGTAGGCATCACCAAATGGATATTCTATGAATCTAACAAGCCACAAAGAAATCATGGGGAGAAAGGGAGGGAGAGATTGAAGGTAAGTTCAACAAAGAGAATAAGTCAACAAAGAGAATGAGAGAAGCTTCAATAAAGTGCAGGGCTGAGTTAGAGGGACTGGTAATTTCTTATTAATTACAATTCTCAACACAGACATTCTATTCCATTTACCTGTTTGTGAGTGTTTTTTGAGGTGATGCAGATGAGAGGGCAAGAGAAAAAGCTGGAGAGGCTAATGATCTTGAATTCCTTAAAAAATTTCTTCTTCCAGCTGCCAGTCTTGCCCTCTGGTAAAGGCGCACACTCTGTCTGTGGAGTGTGCTTCTCTCTGAATCTGAATAAATCCACTTCTTAACTATCACTTTGTCTTTTACTGAATTCTTCCTGAGCTCCATTAGATCCTGAAACCAGGGGACAGAGATTCCATCTCTGGTCAAGGAACTAAGATCCTACATGCCGTGGGGCAACTAAGCCGACATGCCAACTACAGAAGCCTGCACACTACAACAAAGACCCCGAAAAGCCCTGCACTGCGTCCAAAAGGAAGCTTTCAGCAGATGTGCTCCAACAAAACTCAGGGAGTAAACCAAAGAAAAGACTCAGCTAGCAAAATCTACCATAAGAAGGAGTGAAGGAAATTCCTAGGATGATGTAAAGCAGAATCCCAGGATGACAACCAAGCATCAAGATGGGTTAGCAACCAACCTGTCCAAATGGGAGCAAGTCAGAAGAAATTTCCTCCAGAAACAGACCACTGATATAAAAGAAAAACTAGTAGTTACCAAAGGGGAGATGGCAGTTGGGAGGGGCAAATTAGGAGTGAGGGATTAAGAGGTACAAACTACTATGTCTAAAATGAATGCCCGACAAAGATATATTGTATAGCACTGGGAATTATAGCCATCTTATTGTAATAACTTTTAATGGAGTGTGATCTGTAAAACTACCAAATCACTAGGCTGTACAGAAGAAACTAATAAAATATTGCAAATCAGCTCTTAAGAAACCTATATGCAGGTCAGGAAGCAACAGTTAGAACTGGACATGGAACAACAGACTGGTTCCAAATAGGAAAAGGAGTACATCAAGGCTGTATATTGTCACCCTGCTTATTTAACTTATATGCAGAGTACATCATGAGAAACGCTAGGCTGGAAGAAGCACAAGCTGGAATCAAGATTGCCAGGAAAAATATAAATAATCTCAGATATACATATGACAGCACCCTTATGGCAGAAAGTGAAGAGGATCTAAAAAGCTTCTTGATGAAAGTGAAAGAAAGAGTGGAAAAGTTGGCTTAAAGCTCAACATTCAGAAAACTAAGATCATGGCTTCTGGTCCCATCACTTCATGGCAAATAGATGAGGAAACAGTGGCTGACTTTATTTTGGGGGGCTCCAAAATCACTGCAGCCATGATTGCAGCCATGAAATTAAAAGACGCTTACTCCTTAGAAGGAAAGTTACGACCAACCTAGATAGCATATTCA